>CP025658.1:22993749-23046382 GCA_003576665.1 Ipomoea trifida | reverse complement strand
CCACTCCGCCTTGGCCTTGCGGAACTCCCCGGCGGATTACATTGTGCCGCCGAGGACCTCCGCAAGGTCATCCCCATCCCAGATTCCAGAATCCCAAAAGCAGACACGAACAAAATGTTTCCAGAGAGCAAATCAGACCAAAATTACATCAACATTTCATCAAATTAGAGGCCAAAACATGGAAATCCAAACCATCAAAAATCATACAACACTAGGCAAAAGATCAAGATGAAATCCAACAAATAGATCCAACAAAATAGGCTAAACACAAAGAATTTTCAGGATTTCCAACACCAAGAACATCATATAGATTAGGAGTGTAGAAAATAGATTTTGATGGACATAGTGGTTACCTCAAAGAGCTTTTTTCTCCTAGCCAAGTCTCAATCAAAGCTCACAAAGCCCCACCACCTTGATGACCATCTTTTACCCAGAGAACCCCAAAAGAACATTATAAGAATATGCAAAAAGACTAACAAAACCACAAAATGCAAGGTAGATTCTAGGCTAGATGCACTTACCCAATCCTAGACAAGCATAAAAGAGCAATCTTGACTTGAAAACTTGTAGGGAAAATGAAGATCAATTTTGGATGCAAATGAAGAGGAAATGGCGTGAGAGTATAGTGTATGGAGGAGAAGGAGTGAAAACTTTTAGGGGTTTTTGATCTTCAAAATATATACTAAGAATACATACAATATTTAGGGTGTAAGACATTAATATGAAATGGGCTTAAGTATGTATATAATGGCTATAGGAATTAAATATATATATTCAAGACTAGTAAGTTGGGCTAATGAATTCATCCCTTACAATTAAATATAATAATTAGAATAAGGAAGCCCATAAGATGTCTTAAGAAGATTATATATATATAATCAAGAAATTGGGCTTGTAGAAATATTTAATTACAAAGATTGTAAGGATCCAAATTGAATAAAATCCCTTACAAGGATAATTTCAATTAATTGGGCTCTTGATTAGAATAATTAAATTAGGCTCAAGAATATATATATGTGTATATATATATATTAAATTGAAAGAATTAGCCCAATTGAAATTAATTTAATTGCCCAAGGAATTAATTAACGATCGAAAGACTTGAACAAATTTACGGGGTGTTACATTGGCCCTCCTGCCCCACAGTAGGAGGGTGAATTTGTGCCACCACCTCGCGTCCAATCCTCTTCTTCAACTGCGAAATGTGGAAAACAGGATGGAGTAATGATCCTGCCGGTAGTAGCAGCTTGTAGGCTACTTGTCCTATCTTCTCAATTACTCTGTAAGGACCATAGTACTTCGAAGCTAATTTCAGATTACTCCGGATGGCCAAGGACACCTGCCTGTAAGGTTGAAGCTTGAGGTACACCCAATCTCCCACCTCAAGTGTCCTCTCACTCCTACCCTTGTCAGCCTGAACTTTCATTCTATTTTGGGCATGTCTGAGATTTTCCTTTAATGCTGCTATTACAGCATCTCTGTTAGTTACCCACTTAAATGCCTCATCCTTAGAAATGGAACCAGAAACCAGCAGAGGTGGAAGGTAACCATACAATGCTTGGAAGGGAGTGCACTTAAGAGAGGAGTGATAATTGGTGTTGTACCATCACTCTGCTAGGTGCAGCCATTTGCTCCAACTCTTGGGCTTTTGGAAAATCATACACCTCAAATAACCTTCAACACACTGATTTACTTTCTCAGTTTGCCCATCTGTTTGTGGATGGTAAGCAGTGGACAAATTCAGCTTAACTTGCATCTGTTTGAATAATGCCTGCTAGAACTTACTGGTAAAGACCTTATCCCTGTCTGATATAATGCTTTTAGGTAACCCATGTAATCTGTACACATTTTCCATAAACACTTCAGCAATGGATTCAGCAATGTATGGGTGTGCCAAGGCCATGAAATGAGCATATTTGGTCAGTCTATCCACCACCACAAAAATTACATCCTTATGTCTAGATTTTGGTAATCCCTCTATGAAGTCCATTGATATACTTCCCAAGCCTCTCCAGGTATGTTCAATGGTTGCAGGAGTCCAGGGCTTGCAACATTTTCATGTTTACATTTCTGACAAATGTCACAAGACCTTACCATTTCCACTACATCTCTCTTCATACCCTTCCAGTAAAACAATGATTTCATCCTTTGATAGGTCCCAATCTGCCCAGAGTGTCTTCCAATGGCGGACTCATGTAACTGCATTACTAATTCCTTCCTTAAGTTCCCTGAAGATCCAATATATAGTCTGTTCTTATATCTCAGGAGACCCCCAACTATAGTAGTGTTAGAATCAGCAGCCTGAGTGACCAATGATGTAGTCAATTGTTCAGTAGCCCACTCATCATTGGTATAACTCTTGATCACCTCATCCATCCATTGGGGTTGTACAACAGAGATGGAGTTTGCAACTGGATTTGTTTCAGCCTCCCTTCTTGATAAAGCATCTGCTGCCCCATTGTCAGATCCTTTCTTATACTGTATGGAGTAATCCAATCCCAGCAACTTAACTAACCCTTTCTGTTGTAGAGCCGTTGTAATATTTTGACTTAACAGAAACTGCAAACTGTGATGGTCTGTTCTGATTGTGAAATGTCTCCCTAGGAGGTAGGGCCTCCACTTGTCCACAGCATTGATTATGGACAAATATTCCTTCTCATAAATGGACATTCCCAGGTGTTTGCTACCAAAAGCTTTGCTAAAAAAAGCAATAGGCCTTCCTTCCTGTACCAAAACAGCTCCCATTCCTCCATAGCTTGCATCAGCCTCAACCACAAATTCTTTCTGAAAATCAGGAAGTGCCAACACAGGTGGATGGCACAAGGCATTCTTCAGTTGTTCAAAAGCCTGTTCTGCTGCTTCAGTCCACTGGAAGCCATCTGTTTTGAGCATCTCTGTAAGGGGTTTACTTAGTACTCCATAGTACCTAATAAACCTTCTGTAATATCCAGTAAGCCCCAGAAAGCCTCTTAATGCCTTGGTAGTTAGAGGCTTGGGCCAAGCAGCCACTGCCTCCAGTTTAGTAGGGTCAGTTTGCAAACCTTCCTTGGAGATGATATGACCAAGGTATTCCACCTGTGTTTGTGCAAAAGAGCATTTTCTCAACTTGGCCAATAGCTTATGCTGCCTCATGATCAACAACACTTCTCTCAAGTGCACCCAATGAACCTCCCAGCTAAGACTGTAGATTAGTATATCATCAAAGAAAACAAGTACTGATTTCCTTAATAAAGGTTTGAATACCTGATTCATTAGGGCTTGGAAGGTTGCAGGGGCATTGGTTAGCCCAAAAGGCATCACCTTGAACTCATAAAGTCCTTGGTGAGTCCTGAATGCCGTTTTGAATTCCTCTCCTTGCTTCATTCTCACTTGGTGGTAGCCAGATCTCAGATCCAGCTTAGAAAAGCAGTGTGCTCCAGCTAGTTCTGAGAAACGATCCTCTACCATGGGTATAGGGAATTTGTTCTTGACAGTCATGTTGTTGAGAGCCCTGTAATCAACACAAAATCTCCAAGAATTGTCTTTTTTAGGCACAAGCAGCACTGGTGAGGCAAAACAAGATGAACTAGGGACTATAACCCCAGCAGCTAGCATTTCCTCTACCATCTTCTCAATAGTATTCTTTTGGTCAAAAGAATACCTGTAGGGGCCAATGTTAATGGGTTTAGACCCTGGGAGGAGTGGGATAGTATGGTGTAGGGCTCTTTGAGGGGGTAGGGTTGTGGGTTCTTGCAAAATGTCTTGGAATTCCTGTAAAAGAATGGTTAGTTCAGGTGCAGTATTCTGGGTTGTGGTGTGGTATAAGAGTGACTCTCCTTCCAATACAGCGGGAACTATTGAACTGCATTGGACTAAAAATCCTTGAACTCCTCCCTTGTGCCACTTCTTTACTTGTTTCTCAGTGGCAGCCTTCAATAAGATCTGTTTAGTTAAACCCCTTAAGAACACCCTCTTCCCTTCCTTGTGAAAAGAAATTCCAGGAGGTCTTGTGTGTAGTTGGATGGGGGCAAATTGGTCTACCCAATCTATTCCCAGAACCATATCACATCCCCCTAGTCTCAACAATCTGAAATCTTTAGTGAAGTGCTCCTATTGGATCTGCCAACTGAGGCTCTTGCATACAGAATCACACCTCACCTTCTCCCCATTAGCAACAGTTACCATTAGAGTATTGGCCTTCTCGGGTTCCCTCCTTAGTTGGTACAACAACTTAGGATCTAAGAAGCTATGTGTGCTTCCACTATCAACCAAAATCACCACAGGTTGCTTTTGAATACAACCCAACAGCTTAATGGTGTTCAACCCCTCACCCCCTACAATAGCACACAGTGAGACATCAGCAATCTCAGGTTCATGTCTTTCCTCCTCCAATTCAGTCAAGTCAGGTGTCTCAGCATCCTCTATAATGTTAAAGGTGGAGCCACTACACTTATGGCCAGGCTGCCATGGGTTGAAGCATTTAAAACATCTTCTCTGTTCTCTTAATTGGGATTTAAATTGGTTTATATTAGGTGGCTTGGAGGCAGTAGATTGGGCTGATGGTGTGGGCTTTTGGTTGTGGCTGGGGTAGGTATTGTGGGAGTTGGTTATATTTGAAGTGAGGTTAAAGGGTTTTGTGGCTTGGGTGGTTTTTGAGTTCCAGGAAAAGCTTTTTGATCCCTCATTAGTCCTCAGCCCCCTTTCATATTGTCTGGAAAACCAAATGGCATCCTCCAATGTACGTGGTCTGTCAGTCCTAACAAAACATCTGAGGTTTGGTTTGAGACTAGCAATATAATTTTCTAGGAAATAGTGTTCAGGCAGGTAAGGGTGGGCTTGCAAAAGGAGACTCTTAAACCCCTCAAATTAATCTGTATAATCATCCACACCTCCCAACTGCTTAAAAGCAGCGAAGTCCTCCATTAATGATACCCCGTTGTCACCAAATCTTTTACCCACTGCCTCTACAAACCTAGCCCATTGGAATTCCTCCCTAACGAATATACCCTTCATACCATATGCCCACTTTCCCAGTCAGGTTCACGTATAGCAGATTCATTATCTCATGCCGGGGAACATGAGAGATGAAAAAGAATTTTTCACAATGAATGATCCATTGTCTAGGTTGCATGTAATCAAAAGTACGGAATTCCGCTTTATACCTTGGCGTGAACTCCTGATTCAGTCCAACAACAGGCCGTGGCCCATTCACTCGCCTAGGAGTCCATTCGGCATTCACTCTCCTAGGAATATCAGCCTCACTAGGAGTCTCAGTGTCGTGCTCCATTACTTCAACCTCAGGTTCCTGCACTGGGGCCTTGTCGGGTCTTCCCCCAGCACGCTCCGGAGCTCGACTTGATTCTCCAGGAAATTGTCCCTGAATTGAGGACTGCCCCGGGGAGGTGCCCACCACCGGGGGCGCCGGACGATTGAGTCTCAACAGCTCCATCAATTCCTCCTTCAAGCTGCCGAACTGGGTGGTGAGACTCATAACTTGAGTGGTCAAGGCGATAACCGATTCTTGCGTGGTCTGCGTTTGGGTGCTGAGATCGGCCACGACAGCTTCAAGCCTCTGCACACGATCTTCCATGGTGTGGGGCTCTGATACCACTTGCAATGCACACACAAAGAAAACAGCAAAAGAGAAAGAGCAGAGAAATAGAATTAGGGTTGAGGAGAATTTGAGAGAAGGAAATCTGAACTTTGATTTATGAATTCGCATAAGAAAACTCCAAAAACAATCCTCAGGCCTTATAAGCTCTTCTAACAAAATCTCTGATTCATAGGACTCACAACTGAATTACAGCTTGCAAAAGGAAGAATACAAAACGCATAAAAAGAGGTCGTCGGGAGGCCCAACGAATGCCTAAAACGACGCCGTAGGATTCCTCAATAACGGCTCCTCAACTGCTGGGTCATACGACACCGTTTTGCCCGTTTACTGCATTCTGTTTTCACCACCCTTCTCTGCTGCCTTCTTCCCCTTCGTCTGACTTCCCTCCTCATTAGTGGCTGCTTCTGAGGCTGTTACACTGCCTTCTTCTTCATCTGCTTCCCGATTCTCTAATTCATTGTTCCAATTCCACGGAAAACTGTGTTATAGATCTGAAGGAGTTTCCTATTGGCGCATGTACTCAGCTTCTTCCTTCTGAAATATACGCCATTAGGGTTGAAGTTCATTCATGGAATGATTTTCCTTGCAGCTATTCGTATAGAATCCTCCAGGCTATACTGCGGCTAGAAATGAGTAGTTTGTGTTCTTTGCCAGCATGGTTGATTGCCAATTCACCTAAGTATGGTGTAGTGATTGATGAGGCAATGAGCAATCATATAGTTTTGTTGTGTAAGCTGTGTTTGAAATCTATTGTTAGTGAATCTGTTGGGTTAGCTAATGCGCCTGGGAAACAAGAAGGGGATAAGGAATCAGTTTTGAGTGATCGGAGGCTTGAATGCCCCATCTTAGTCCGGCCAAATTTCTTATAATAAAAATAGGAAAAGACTTTTTTACCCCTCTCAATTAAGGATTAACGTTGGTTTATTGTTTTCCGGCCATTTTTGGCCGGCAATTTGGCCGGCTGGACCAAAATTGAGAAAAAATGCATAGTCATGGTACGTAATTAACACTTTTGAAAGTCTCGGATAGCAATTAACACTACTACAATAGTCATTGGACCAAAATGGCAATTTTCTTTTTTATTTTAGTGCTATCAACTCTATTACAATGTAGTATCGTCCGTTAACCATTGAGGTCCGATCCTGTGACCTTCTCTCAAGGGGTAGATGTCAATTAAACACAAAGTGTTTGACTAATAGACATTTTAAATTAAATTTTTTGTAATAGGTACGGTTATTTTATTCGCAAAAGTGCAAGATTAAAAAAACAAAAAACATTAATTCAGATGGAAAGTTAACGCACGCAATGCCCATTCTATCGTTGTCAGCCATAATTATTCTAGAGCGTTTTAACCTATCATTCATAAGATATTTGGAAATTGGAATTGATTATTCACAAACGTAACTACAATGTTAAAATATACACATGACGACCAATAATCATAAACTTCATTAAATGGGATTAGTACGTACACATTAGTGAATGTTGAGTTCTTTCGGATTGTAAGACCCTGACATATAATGCTTTAGGTATAAGTTTAATGGAGTTATTTTTTTGTTATTCTAGATTTATAGGTGCGATTTCACTTTTAATCCCTTTTTTTTCAGAATATTCACAGTTAGTCTTAGTATTATTATGGCATGATATTTTTTATCATTTGCCAACGTAACAAATATGTTTAAATTGTGTTTTTTAAATACAACTGACCCTATTTATTACATTGTAGTATTTGTTCATACATACTTTCTCAACCTGATGAAGTACAAAGAGTCAATATTACCTCCATCGAGACTCAATCTCATGACCTCCCCATATGGGAAAGTCATTACATGCCATCTTAACACAAGGTGCTTAGCATACCATGAACATGAGGTCAATTTAGTCTATTCAGCATACCATGTTCTCAATTCTTCTTTGTTCTAATAAGTTAATTCTTATTTTGGTTCTAAATTTGTAGGTGTAATTCCACTTTTAGTCCTTTCATAAATAACTCAGAATCTCTAGATTTATATAAGTGCTACTCAGCTCCTCTCTGTCTTCTTCAGCGTCGTTCTACAATCGCAAATTTCAATTTTCACTCTTCATTGAGCAGTAGCAGCCTACATTACTACCTGTGTGCCATAGCCTGAGCCTCCATAGCCCACAGGATAGTAATGAGCCAACAGTTTCCTGGACCACCGCCTCTGCCTAAAGCTTTCGATCAGCAGCTCTATCGATCGCCACGAGTAATCACTCGTAATGTAGCAACTCCTCAGGTTTGAATGATCAAATCATTAACCTTATATTTATAATTCCATAAATCCCTAAATTTTGTATGAAACTTTCTTGTTAGATTTGTTAAAATTAATTTATGACTCTCTGCATTTTCGATTTTTCTTCTTCATTTGTGTTTTGGCATTTGAATTCTTGGCTAAAAAGTTATTCTTGAAGCACTATTTTTCACTTCTAACCTGCTTATGTCAAGGTTCTTCAACTTCAAAAGCATTCTTCCCACTCCAAGTAAGGTAAGTTTTTGTATTTTATAGGCTAAAGTGTCATTTAGCACCACGAACTATATTCAATTATTCATGCCGCACCCTGAACTTTTATATCGTATATATCGAGCCACAAATCAAAAAAAATTCACCTAGAACTTTTAGCAGGTTTCGCTGTCTTCCTGCTGACATGGCGCAGGTTTCCCACTGATGTGGCATTTCTTTTAACCTTATGTGTCCATGTAAGCATTTACATATTAAAAATTAAAATTAAAAAAACATAAATAAAAACCGAAGACCAAATTTCACTATTTCGCCCAACCTTATTTCACTTGGCAACTGTTTAGTTGTTGACGATAAGATACTAAACAAAAAAAAATTAGCGTTTCTATAAATTTGAAAATTTGAAAAAATACTAAACAAAAAATTAGCCAAAAAAATATAAATTCTAAAAAAAATTGAAACGTTGAAATTGCAAAATTGAAAAAGTATACATTATGAAAATAAAGAGAATGAAATTCTCGTTATTTTAATATAATATTTTTTTTAAATTTTTAATATGTAAATGCTTACATGGACAACATAAGGTTAAAAGAAAATGTCATATCAATAAGAAACATGCGCCATGTCAGCAGAAAGACAAGGAAACCTGCTAAAAGTTCTAGGTGAATTTTTTTTTTTTTGTTTGTGATTCGATATATACGATATGAAAGTTTAGGGTGCGACATGAATTATTGGATATAATTCATGGTGCTGAATGACACTTTAGCCTATTTTATATGTCAAAGTACATAATTATTAATTAACTTTCTCCATATTTATGAACTAATTTAGCAATTCATTTTCTTAGTTTAGGTACTTCATATTCAACTGAATTTGGGAATAATTTTCAATGTAAATGTGGTGATCTATTACATATGAAAATGTCATAGAATTATGTTAATATGGGTAAAAGATACCAAGCTTTCCCACGTTATGGAGTAAGATTTTTATTTTTCTAAAAATTTTAATTTAAGTGGTGTTTTATATATAGCGCGTATTGAAAAATTAAAATTTGATTTTTTAGAAAAATGGGAGTTGTGGAGCCTTTAAATGGGTTGATATGGATGTGTATGACTATGTTGCGATGGTTATTGATACATGTAAGCAAAAATGACACGGAGATTGAAACATTGACGCACAAAATTGAGAAGAAAAAATTGTAATCCAAAACAAGAAGGTGATTTGTCTCAATTGGTCAACATGCCTCCAAATACTTGTAAACTAGTGTCCAGAACAAGACAAAATTCATACTTCCCTTTTTTGGTCTTGCGTATGAATCGACCCTGCATCTTGCAGTTGCTAGTAAAGTAAAATTTATGAATTTATTTTGGATTGGTTAACTAGTTGCAAGCAAAGCAAATCTTTATGTATATATAATCGTTATATCATGGACCCTGGTCCATCATGAGCGTTAAGGACACTGGTCATTGGTCAAGATTATGCACATATAGTTAATTATGCACTTTCAATTTATAGATTACATAAATTCACTTAACAAATTATGTACATTCAATTATAACTTAAGGGACATAATCTATTAATTAAAAATATATAATGACCATGTTTGATAAATGATTGATCAGCCATTTTTGAAATTTTTACTTAGTCAAAACGCTAAAAAAAGTTTTTGGTAACTCAATGTTTTGGAGTAGCATTTTGCTCCAAGACAATTGGTTGTCATGTGACAATTAAATTTTTAGATTAGAGTTTTGGATAAGCAAAAAAAATCTTTTCTCAAAATGCCCCTTAATTAATAAATTAAAAATAAAACTAATTGTTTTAATTATAGGAGTCCAAGGCTCTATTTTTGTTGCCCGTGGGAACATAGAACGGTCAACTTTCACAGGATGGGTGCTTAGGCAGCTGAGCTCCCTTATAGCTCATTAACATATGTAAGTGTACAAATGATACACATGAAAATATATTTTTTGACATATTATTTGTCAAAACTTAATTAATCTTGTTAGGTTATTTTTAGACAAGAAGAAGCAAAATACGCTAATCAAATTTGTTATACGATGGTCAAACACCTTGTATTCAGATGGCAGAGTAGTAGCTCTCCCATATGGGAAGTCATGAGTTCTCGCCTCAATGGAGGCGATACTGATTCTTTGTGCTCCAATATGTTGAGAAAGTATATAAATTTGTTATAAGATGAAGTCTTCAGGCATTACTTTTGGATATGTAAAACATTAAGCAAAATACTTACTAGAAGACAAATTATACCATGAATGGCACTAACTAGAATAATCCTTGAGCAGAAGATCGAATGTTTGGATATGTCCTTAGAAGGAGCAAAATACTCTAACAAAATTTGTTATAAGATGAAGTCTTCAGACATTATTTTTTAAATGAGTGCTACTTATTGTTTTTTGGAGAATAATTAGCAATTGGTTAAGAGTATTAGAACTCTATGTATTTCAGTAAGATTATGACTCCCTATTCTAGTTTTCTTGTGATTTTCAATTTCTAGTCTCCTTGTGATTCTCTCATTACATATATTCTTATAATCTATATCTTTGAATCATCCCATTCAATACAATTCATTCAGTTCTTATCTGGTATAATTCAAAGCAATGATGTTCAATATTCCACCGCCATGGCCATCACTAATTACCCTCCATTCTCCCATAAACTGTTGGGGTTATAAGGTTTAGGTATCCTTGAGCAGTGAAACAAAAATTGTTGAATTATTCTTTAGATTTCTGCATGTACGTACTTTAGGTGTTGAAGAGAGAGAGAACGATGCAACCACCACATCAGCATTCACGAATTAATCTTGTTGAACTGAAATCTCAAATAATAGTGAGGAAACTTGGACCAGAGAGAATTGATGTCAACGTTACAAATAAATCCAACAGTCGCAGCTCAAAATTGATGGCGGATTGGCGACAGCAGCCAACTTTTGCACATAATTAACCATGGCAGTCCGCGTCGAGGTCAGCAATGTAACAAACACGGCTTTAATGTTCAGTGTCAGTTTTGTGATGGCTTCGATCACATGGCAGTCAATTCTTTTCTACGCTTTAAAAATGATATCTCATTTTTTATAGTTTTTGTCACATGGCAGCTAATTGTTTTCGACGCTTTGATGTTCAGTGTCAACTTTGTAATGGTTTCGGTCACATGGCAACCAATTGCATTATACGCTTTGAAAAACTGTCTTATTTATTCTAGTTTCGGTCACATGACAACCAATTGTCTTTGGCATCGTTTAGGAACTTGGATCCTCGGGCTAATTTGGTGTTTCAAAATGGTTTGAGTGCCTCATCAAATTCTCATACTTGGTTACCGGATACTAAAGCCACACATCATGCAACTTCGGACATAGTTTCCCTTTCTATCTCAGAGAAATACACTTGTAATGACACTTTACGTGTTGGTGATGGTATGGGAATGTTTATTAGTCGTGTTGGCCATGCTACTTTTGATACCCCATCTAGGTCTTTAAGTTATCTAATATTCTCCATGTTTCTAGTTTGTTAACATCTTTATTGTCTATTCAAAAGTTTCATATAATAAAGTGTTTTTTGAGTTGCACCCCTCTTTTTTGTTGTGAATGATATCACCACCAAGGAAATCCTTCTACAGGGCAGTAGCTCTAGGGGGCTCTATACTCTTCTTGTTCCAATTTCCTCTCATTCTTCCTTTCTGTCAGCTCGTGCTTCTGTGTCTGTTTGGCATAACCGACTAGGTTATCCTCATCATCGTGCCCTTAGTCACGTTCTTCAGTCTAGAAATAACATTCACGATAATTAGAGTTTGTGCAATGCGTGTCAATTATGAAAATCTGCGCAGTTTCCTTTACCACGTGTTGAGTCATCTAGTTTGAATATTCTTGATTTAGTATACACTAATATTTCTGGTCCAGCTCCTTTATTGTCTACAAATGCCTATCGTTATTTTGTAATTTTTGTTAATGATTACTATTGCGACACTTGGTTCTTTCCCATGAAACTAAAATATGATCTCTATCTTATTTTTGATAGATTTCATACCCTTGTTGAGCGATCCTTTAATCGAAAAATAAAATCCATTCAGTCTAATTTGGGAGCTAAATACCAAAAGCTACCTCAATCTTTTGTTCAGTTAGGGATCCATCATAGGCAATCGTGTGCGTATACTCATGAACAGAATAGTCGTGTTGAAAGAAAACAGAAACATATAGTTGAAACTGGTCTAGCACTCCTGGCTCATGCCTCTGTTCCATCTAAGTTGTGAGATTATGTGTTTGAGATTGTTGTATATTTAATTAATAAAATTCCATCCTCCGTGTTAAATAACACCAGCCCTCATCTTATGTTGCATAAATCCCCTCCTTCTTATTCCTTTCTTCGTGTCTTTGGTTATCTGTGTTATCCTAACTTATGGCCCTATAATCATCATAAAATGGACTATAGGTTCTCTCCTTGTGTTTTTCTAGGTTACCCAGAGTTTTTTAGGGGGTATAGGTGCATGGACTTACAGACTTATAAAATCTATGTATGTCGGCATGTCAAATTTGATGAAGGGTTTTTTCCTTTGCTTCTAAATCTCCCTTGTAGGTGGTGTCGGACACTTACAATACACCATGGGTTGAATCTGTGAAGAAGTCTATCATCACTGCCACACCATCACCATCCATACTTCCTACAGCTGCTCCTCGCCCACGTGGCAGATCTACTCGGCCATCAGCTCGCACTCACGCCATGACTACTCGGAGCCAGTTTTAGGCTCCCTCTACAACTCTAACTGCTCAGGTTTGTCCTACTGAACCACTTGTTACACTCAAGCAGTTAAGCACACTGAATGACGTGAGGCAATGGATCAAGAATTCAATGCTTTTCTTCAAAACTAGACATGGTGTGTTGTTTCTTCTAGATCCGATATGAATATCATTGGATGCAAACTTTCACACGAAACGAAAGGCTGATGGTATAATTAAGAGACACAAGGCCAAGTTAATAGCAAAAGGTTTTAATCAGGTTCCGGATCAGGACTTCTTTAATACATTCAGCCCTATGGTCAAACCCACTATTGTAAAAATATTGTTGTCTTTGATTATTTCCTCTGGTTGGGTTATCAGGCAGCTTGATGTTCATAATGCTTTTCTGAATGGAAATTTGACTGAAACTGTATATATGAAGCAGCTGTCAAGTTACATTGATGCTTAGTTCCCCAATCATATGATGCTTGTTAAAACACTTTTTGTATGTATTAAAATAGGCTCTCACAGCTTAGTTTAATCGTTTAAACACATTTTTAATATCTGTTGGGTTTCAAGCATCAAAGACAAATATCTCGTTATTTTATTATTCACAGGATTCAGCTTATGTGTATATGTTGGTTTATGTGGATGATATACTTGTGATGGGAAGTGATAAGAATCTAGTAACTCATCTACTTTCTAAGTTGTCTGTTTCCTTCAAGATTAGAGATCTAGGTGAACTTGGATTTTTCCTTGGCATTGAAATTGTTAAATGTGATGATGGAATTCTACTCTCTCGAGCTCGTTATATGAATGATATTTTGAAACATGCTGGAATGGCTGAATGCAAACCTCTATCTACACTTATTCATGTTTCGAAGTTTATTCCCTTTAACACAAATTTGTATGATGATCCTACGCAGTACAGGAGTCTAGCTGGAGCACTGTAGTACCTGACAATTACACGTCATGATCTATCCTTTGTAGTTAATTAACTCTGGCAACAAATGCATGCCCCTACAGTTTCACATTAGGAACAGCTAAAACGAGTTTTGAGATATGTTAAAGGAACTCTTGGCTAGTCGTGCACATAGACAACAGTTTTTTAGCCGTTGTCTATTAAGTATTGTTGAAACCAGTGTTGTTAAAAGGCACGCACATAGACAACTGTTTTTAAATTGTTGTCTATTGAGTATTGTTAAAACAAGCGTTGTTGAAAGTCACAACGATTTTTAACCGTTGTCGTTGATATATAAGACAACGGTTAAAATCCATCATTCTCACATTCATAGACAACGGTTTTAAACCGTTGTTTTTAACCTATTTTGATTTTAAGCATAATAATATAATAAAAACAATTTATTCAAACACCATCACCAAGTTTAGATACACAATGTTCAAAATACACAAGAACCAATCACCAAGTCTAAGTACTTTAATGAACAATTCCAATCACCAAGTTTAAATGTTCACAAAGTTCTAATCAAAAGCATACCTACTCTATAACTTATAGAGACTTATAATACTTGCAGCCAAGAAGTCCCAAAGCTCAATATCTTCATATACTTTGACAACTTCTTCAATCAAGCCACAACTTACTAGTAGATCACCATACTCAATAAATAAGAACCAAACACACAGTTAATACCATAAAGAGAAATGCATAGAGATGCAACATAATAGACAATTATATCTTATTGGCAAAATGTAAAGGAAATGATGCAACAAAAAAAACACTCTTATGAGAACCAACAACAATATTTGAGAAAAATCATGATACTTCTCAGTTAGAAGTAATGTAAACAAATATAGAAAACATACTTGCGCAATGCAGGGATTCTAGGAATATTAACTTCAAAGTAAAAACAAAACAAAAAACAAAAAAAACAAAAAAAAAAAAACATCCTCTGCAAATTTCTGTATTAACTTCAAAGTAAAAAAAACATCCTCTACAAATTTTTCTACTAGTGTGCTGCCAAAGTGAGGCTTCAAACATTATTTTGAGAATAAAGATTTCAAAAGGATTAGTTCAACTTACAACTCATACAACATTGACAAATAACACACAAAGAACATTTGGAAACAAAGCAACAAGAAAGGTAGAAAAGAATAGGAGGGCAGCCTAGGACGAAGTACTAAAGCCAAGTTGGGAATGGTGGTGAGTGTCACTCATGACCCCTTGACATGGCAGGATATCGCACAACGCCTTGCTTTGGAGGGGAAGGAAATGACCGCTGAAGTGGGTGCCACCAGCGAAGACTTCCAACGTCTGCCTGGAGAATTACAAAATCCAGGAGAGAGCGACGTCTATCTTCGGGTTTTAAAGGCCCTGGAGAAGCAGGCGTCGTCTTAGCCTTCCCTGACCAGGATCGCTCCCACACCTGTAGCGTTCGTGATCGGCCTCCTCAACTGTGTATCGATCGAAAGGCAGGGCGGCACAGCCCCCAACCAAGGGAGTGGAGGTCTAGTTAGGCCAGGGAAGGGCCATGGCATTAGGATTAGGAAAGGGAAAAGGTTATTACAATATTTCAAGACAGTTCGATATGAAGAATGGCTTTTTGGTTCAAAAAACAAGAAAATTCATCACAGGAGAAAAAAGACAACATAGACGATAGATTTTTCGGATAAAGAGTAGGAATGGAAACGGAGAAAGATAGATCCATCCATCTATGCTATCTGATTTCTATTTTTATATCTAAAACGAATCGATTTCATTCAACGTTTGATTCAAAGAACTGCGCTTAGCCCCCCCACTCATGGGAGAGGTAGCCGGACCCCTCAGGCATAGGTTAAGTCATGACCTCCTAACCGCTGCCCGAGCGAGTGGACTACTCCCTTGTTGCGAGTTCGACCCCACCTTCAACCAACTCAAAGTCGTTTTCCTCACCTAGGGCATCCTCCCAACATCCTTTACCACATGCGATCAATGAATAGGCAAATAAAGCACTAAATAGGATGCAAGACAATGCAATAGCACATTGAACAAAACAAGCTTAATCCATAAACTTTCCAATCTGAAGAACAACTACTAACTACGTACATTATGAAAGTAATTGGTCTCTGTTCCCCCTCCACAAAGCAAATAAACACAAAAAAATGACATCTCTAGGCTGGGAGGCCGGCAGAGCAACCCGATTTCTGTAGACGGCGGGGCTGCCGGAGAAAGGGCCGGTGGAGAGCGGCTGCAACTAAGCGAGGCAGCCGAAGAGAGAGCCAGTGGATGGCGACTGTAACTAAGCGAGCTGTCGACAGCGAGGCTTCCAGAGAGAGGACCGATAGAGGGCGGGCTGCGACTAAGCGATGCTATGGATAGCGGCGCTGTCGAAGACCGACGGAGGGAGGACGGAGTGAGGCTGTCGACGACGAGTAAGTCGGAGAGGATTTTGAGCGTTGAGAGTGGCAATGCAGGGCAAGACAACTAAGAAGGGTTTTGTGAGAATGTGGGAAAGGGAAAAGAGTTTTCTGAGTGTTGAGAGGGAATTATTTTATTTGAGAGGGAAAGGAAAATTTTCAACAGTCTTGAAAGTCAAAATTTTATTACTTTGATTTTTATTTCTTTTTAAAATCTTAGCTTTTAACATTTAATTAAGTCTCTTTTAAACAAAATGCATATAACTAAGTCTTATTTTTTAATAATAAGTCTTTTAAAATATAATTAAGTCTTCATTTTTTCAAATTAAATGAGTAGATAAAATATAATAATTATGTAAATATATAGAGAACACACTAACAACCATAGATCAATAAAATTGTTATCTTTATTAAAAAAAAATAAAGCACAAAGACAACGGATTAAATAAAAACGTTGTCTTTTTAAAAATAAAGACTGAGGAAAGGCAACGGATTTAAACAAACCGTTGTCTTTGTAGTGCTGTGTATTCAAGAGCACTTAAAGACAACACACAAATGCCGCATTTGAAATGCCAATGGTTAAAAAACCGTTGTCTTAAAAACCAAAGAGCGTGCAACGACAACGGTTTTATAAAACCGTTATCTTTGTAGTGTTATGTATTCAATTGCGCTTAAAGACAACACACAAACGACAACAGTTAAATAAAATCATTGTCTTTTTAAAAGTAAAGACTGAAGAAAGACAACGGTTTCAAAAAAAACCATTGTCTTTGTAGTGTTCTGTATTCAATAGCACTTAAAAACAACACACCAACGACAACAGTAAAAAAAAGACGTTGTCTTAAAAAAAACATGCACATAGACAACGGTTTAAAAAAAACTGTTGTCTTTCTAGTGTTGTCATTTCACAAAGCGCACAAAGACAACACGCTAAAGACAACCGTTAATGAAAACCGTTGTCTTAAAAAAGCATGCACATAAACAACAGTTTGAAACAAACCGTTGTCTTTCTAGTGTTGTCTTTTCACAAAATGCACAAAGACAACACACTAAAGACAACAGTTAAAAAAAAACCGTTGTCTTAAAAAAATACGCTCATAGACAACGGTTTTAAAAAAACCATTGTCTTTTCACAAAATGCACAAAGATAGCACACTAAAGACAACGGTTAAGTAAAAGCCGTTGTCTTTAACAAAAGTGTTGCGTCAAAGACAACGGTTTTGGACAAAACTGTTTTCTTTTAAACAAAAGACAACACTTTTGTAAAAAACCATTGTCTTTGTGGTGTTGTCTATTAGCATTTTTCTTGTAGTGCATTGCTTTTGTGTTGCATTAGCTAGTAGCATTCTAATTGTATCTAGCCTTGCAACATGAGCAAAAGTATCAAAGTAATCTATTCCAAAAACTTGAGCATACCCTTTAACCACTAACCTTGCTTTATATATGTTGAGTGACCCATCAGCATTCTCTTTTTTTTTTTTAATACCCATTTCACTCCAATCACTTTCTGATGTTGAGGTTTTTCAACTAACTACCAAATCTAATTTTTTTTTTTCAATCATTGTAAGCTCCTCCTGCATTGCTACCCTCCAATTGGGATCTTTCTCTGCTTCCTGATATCTTGATGGTTCAAGCATAGCAACGCTGCATCTTTGGTAGATATCAGCAAGTAATCTAGTTCCACGAATAAGAGGATCGTCAATTAACTCGTTGTGATTCAAATCATTGGGCTGCTGAATTTCTGCATTATATTTTTCCAACTCCACTTATCATTCTCCATTAAGCTTACATCCCTCACTACAAGAATGAAGACATTTAGTGACAAAACGTTTGTGACACTTCATAATTTAGTCACAAATAATACCCTTTTTGTGACCAAAAAAATAATTTGACACTATTGTGTGGGATAATTGTGATAACATTTTTTTTGTCACAGATAATATGGTAGTTGTGACAAGTAAGTATTTGTTACGAATAAGTTGTCACTATTACTAGAATAATAGTGTCGTAACATACGTTGTCACTATTTTTTGTCACTAAATGTATGTGCATTTTGGCGGCATTATAATTATGGCGGGAACGAAAGTAATTGTGACAAAATATAATGTCGACACAAATTTTTGTGCATTTTGTGACAAATAGTTGTTCGTCACTCTTGTTTATAATATTTGTGACAACCTTTTTTTGTCAATAAAAGTACAATTGGGTAGTATCCGTAGAAATGATAAGCAATTGTGAGGAAAAATATTGTTGTCACTAATATTTTTATTTTTTGTGATGAAATTGTTACAAATATTTGTGACGATCTATAATTCTGTAACCAAAATTACTAAATTGTGACAATAATTGTTTTGATTTCAAGTTTTTGTACTAATATATGATAATTGTGACGAGTAATTAGTTGTTACAATTACTTTGTCACTATAATTAAATAGATGAACATTGTGTGAAGTTATGTTGTAATCAGTGTTTGTCACTAAAAAATGTTTGCCACTAAAATTGCATTCAAGTTGGTGTCAAGCAATTTGATGTGAACTAACTATTAAATATTGTGGTCACTTAAAATTCAATTACTTAGTGCCTCTTAAAAATGAATGTAATTGTGAGAATACATTTTATAATACTCACTTTTAAGTTTTCTTATGTGACATATAAGTTTCGCTATCACTTATTTTACGAATATGTTATATAAATATTTTTGGAAATAAAAAAAGTATATGTTTACCACGAACAATATATTTCAAAAAGATTTATTAAAATTAACCATTCAAACTCAAAATATTAAAAGTGAAGAATTCAAAAATTATAAATAAAAATTCATATAATATTCAATCATCATCATAAACTTCCTCATCTTCAGTTGTTGGAATCTCATCATCATCATTAATAAAAGCATCTCCATCACTATCAGTTTCATCTTCTTCGATACTCATGGTATTAATATTTGATGAGCTTACTTCAACAGTTGTAGCATCCAAATCGGGCCTATGCAATACTGTAACATTATTATCATCCTCCAAATTAGAACCTTGAATGGTAAAGCCAAAATTTTCATTTTCTTGACATGGTTCATCTTCTACAACATCATCAGGGAGATCATAGAAATCACGGGGCTTTGTCTTGACAACAACATGCCAATTAGGCTCCTTAATATCACTTACATAGTAAACCTGCTCAGCTTGAGAAGCTAAAACATATGGTTCATCAGTTTGTAACTTCCGTGTGATATTGACCATAGGAAACCCAAATTTGTCAACTTTGAATCCCGTTTTATGATAAACATCCCACCAATCGGCCTTAAATAAAATAACATTATTTCCTCCCTGGTAATTTAATTGTATGATATCTGTTAATACACCAAAATAATCCAAGTTACCTGTATCTACATCACCTTTTACAAGAATTCCACTATTTTGTGATTTTAGTTGCAAATCCCTGTCTTTTGTATTAAACCTCCAGCCGTTGACAAGTATGCTTTTGTATCGATAAATACGCCTGTCTGGCCCATAAGCTAAATGCAACAATTGATCAGTGGCTATTTCACTTCCTTCATTATGTAATTCATTGACCTATCATGAAGAATAGTTAATAAAATTTTAAATTAAGTTCGTAGAAATTAAAAAATTATATGTACAAATATATTTATATTACTCACATATTTTTTGAACCACAAATAAAATTTGGTTTTGTGTCTTTTTTCTGCATTTCTCGGATCATCACTCATTAGTATTTCTTTATGCATGCTTTACATGTATAATAATAAAAAAATTAGTAACCAGTAATATGATATATATATATATATATATATATATATATATATATATATATATATATATATATATATATATATATATATATATATATATATATATAATGACTATTTAGAAGTTAAGGAAACTTACTTGGCAAACTCTGTAACTTCTTCACAATTTTGTAGTATATACATTCTTGTTTCGGCCCATTCAGTTAAAGTCAACTCAGCATATTTTTTTCCAAGCAAAGCTTGTGAAAAAACTTGTAACCCAGAGTGAGAGGAGACATCACTTCCCTCATAATTTCTCCCAACACGATTCAATGTAGTTTTAGATCCATGCAAATATCTAGAACAAATATGCATGCATTCTTGTACAATATAATCCTCAGCAATTGATCCTTCTGGTCGTGCTTTGTTTCTCACATATGATTTCAGTGTACGCAAATATCGCTCTATTGGATACATCCATGGAAATTGTACTGGCCCACCAAGTTTAGCCTCACTCACAAGATGAATTGTTAAATGCACCATTATGTCAAAAAATGATGGAGGAAATATCTTTTCTAACTTACAAAGTGTAAAAGGAATTTGATTTTTCAAGTCTCTCCAAATCATCAATATGCAAAACTTTAGCACATAACTCTCTAAAATATGTGCACAACTCAATTAAAGCTTCACACACATCTTTACCTAGCAAACCACGTATAGCCAAAGGGAGATATCTATGTAAAAAAACATGGCAATCATGGCATTTCAATCCAAAAATCTTACATTCAGTGATATTCACACATCGAGATATATTGGATGAATAGCCATTTGGAACTTGTAGATCATTTAAGAATTGACAAAATTTTCGTTTTTCTTCTTTAGAGAGTGTATAACATGCGGACCGAAACACATACTTGCCATTACCTGTGGGAGTTGCATGAAGCTCAGGACGTATACTCATTAATTCTAAATCCAAACGAGTGTGTATAGTATCCTTTGTTTTCCCCTCAATGTTCAATAAAGTTCCAATTATGTTATCACACACATTTTTCTCAATATGCATGACATCTAGATTATGACGTAACTCAAGTGTTCGCCAATATGGGAGTTGGAAAAAAATACTCTTTTTTCTCCAATTTCCAAGTAAAAGAACATCTCCGCGTTTCCTCTTCTTTGAATTTTTACCGAAAGTCACCTGTTTAACAATAATTGTAATGTAAGAGAACAAAAATTGACAAGCACAATACAAATAAGTGAAATAACACATGAATGCATAAAATAAACTAAACATCACCTGAGAAAATTTATTATACTGTGCAAGAATATCATCCCCTGAGAGTTGTTTTGGTGCACCACGATGTTCTTTGGTACCATCAAATGCTTTACCATTTTTTCTCCAAGAATGCTTAGTTGGTAAAAAACGACGATGACCAAGATAACATGTTTTACGCCCATTCTGAAGCCTACGAGAATATGTTTCAAGATTGCAAGTAGGACATGCCAATTTTCCTTTAGTGCTCCATCCCGATAAATTACCGTAGGCTGGAAAATCATTTATGGTCCATAAAAGAGCTGCATGTAACTGAAAATTACTTGCTGAAAATGCATCGTACGTCTCAACACCTATTTCCCAAAGGTATTTTAATTCATCAATCAGTGGTTCTAAGTACACATCAATATCATTTCCAGGAGCTTTAGGACCAGGAATCAAGAGTGACATCATGAAATAAGGATCTTTCATACAAAGCCACGGTGGGAGATTATAAGGAACTAATACAACTGGCCATACACTATAAGAGGTTCTTCTTTTTTTTTTTTAATCTTTATTCTCTATTTTACAGAAAGACAAAGATTCTAATGAATGGCCAAATGCTGTTGAAGTTTGGAAGGCAACAAGAACAAAATCTAATGGAACTTGGTCTGTTCCAAATGGAGAGGAAATCATGGTATGAAAATTATAGTCATATAAATGTTGTAATCTTTCTTAAATGAATTTAGTCAATTATTAATATTTATCTTAATTGTAGAATAAACTTCAAGAAGAGAGAGAAAAGAATAAAGAAAAGATTTCAGCTGCACCTCTACCACTTGTTGAGCATTTTAGTTTGGTATTAAAAAGAAAATCAAGCTATGCACGTGGTTTAGGTCTTAAGGGGATAACTTCAAAGGCCCAAGAAAAGATTCTTCTTAAAGCAGAAATAGAAGCTTTAAAGAAGCGTGAAAAGAATTTAGAAGAAGAAGTTGCAAAATTTAAAGAAATAGCACAAGCTGCTTTAGATAAACAAGCTGCTGAAATCAAGCAAATTTTTGCTCACTTAGCAAGCAATCAAGGGCTTCAAAATATGCTAAACAATGCACCTCCATCAACTACCTCAAGTGAAGACTAATCAAGACATTTTATTTTAAAAAGTTTTTATTTAGATTCTATTATATTTCTTAAAACATATATTTGTTAGACAATGAAGTGTTTTGATATATATTTTTTAATTTGATGAGTAACATTTATTGAATGAATTATTTTATTCTAAATAATAATTAAATTAAAACAATTAATTATGAAAAGATTTTAAAATAAATAATTTTATATTTTGTGTGCATTACGCTAATATTATTTGAAGAAAAAAATTGTGACCAATTAATGGTCATTTATAAAAACATTAAGATTGACAATTGTGACACTATTTCAACTTATTTTAGTGACACAAATTTCGCCACTGCTTTTCACTATTTTAGTGACAAATATGTTGCCACTATTTTTAAACATATCAGTGACGAAGATGATGGCTACAAGAAATTGAATTATTGTACGACTTTAGTTAACACTAATGATTGTTTTAGGGTTAATTTCTTTTGTCACAAATAAATACAACATTTGTTACCATGATTGTTGTCACAACAAACTAATTATTTGTTACCACTCTTTAGGTCACTGATAATCATTTTTTGCGTCAAGAACATTTCTCACAAATAAGTACAACTATTGTGACTAAAGTGTTGTCACAATAAAATAATTAATTGCAACGATTTTAGTTGTCACCAGATCAATGTTTTGTAATAACATATTTCGTCACAAAATGTACTTTTATTGTGACCACTATTCTTATCACTCAAATACTACTTTTAGTGTACGTAAGCATTGTCACAAAAGGCTTGATTAATTGTGACAACTTCTCAAAAGTCATCACTACTACAATAGTGACGGAGGATATAGTGACGACAGGTGACGACTTCAAAAATTGGTCACTAATTGCAATAGTGACCAAAATCGATACTTTTGGCGACAACTTCTATTGTCACTAAATGTGAAATTTCTTGTAGTGCCTGCTTATTAGAATTCTTCTTGTGTCAGGTTGAAATACTATATAAGCATTAAATTTTAAGCTATATCCAGCAAATATGTCGGGCTCAGCTCTTTTGTCTAGCTTGTCATGCTTGATTTGTGAAACATGAGTAAAACACAAACAATCGAAAACTTTCAAATTCTTTACTTGTGGTGTATAACCATACCACGCCTCAAAAGGAGTCTTGTCGTCGACTGCTTTTGTTGGTAGCTTGTTCAGCAAAAATACAGCAGTATTTGCTGCCTTTGCCCAATATTCTTTTACACTTTGGTTCTCAATCCAATTCTTGAATTTGAAAAATGCACCTACAACTTCACTTGAACCTGAGAAAATAGATACAACACATCCTTGTGAAATCATCAATGAAAGCAACATAGTATTTGCTCCCATTGAGTGAAGGCATTCTATAAGGTCCAGCAACATAGTATTTGCAAAAATACAGCAGTATTTGCTGCCTTTGCCCAATAATAACAGCAGTATTTGTCACCATTACCAATTTTGGCGTTGGATACTTGGGACATTTCCAACTCTCTAAAGAGTTCTTCATCACCGGTCATGTGATTGGTACAATCACTATCTAGGAGCCAGCAATAACCTAAGCTTGAGCTCCTACTCTACCTCTTGTTCACTTACTACTTGGGCATCATCCTTCTGCATATTCTTTCATGGTGCCCAAGTTTATTGCACTTCCCACACTTCACATTAAGTCTTTTCCAAAACTTGAAAGGATGATCGACCCTTTTTGCTGCAATGTTTAAAAGGGGGAAAATCTCTCTTCTTTTCTCCTTTGTTGCTGCTGGCTGCATCACGTGGGTTTTTCTTAGAGCTCTTCTTCTTGTCTTTCTCTCCATGATTGATTTGTAATTTAGCCTGCAGTGCACCTTCCACAGAACCTTCAATTCTCATCAGTCTCCTTTGTTCTTGAGCTTGTAAAGCACTTAATACTATTTTATTTATTTTTATATAATTTTTTATCTGAATTGCAGCTTCAATTTTTATATGAATTATTCTTATTCGGGTTTCCTTGTTTGAATGAAATGTTCCTTTAACAACATTTACAATTTAGAGAGGAAAAAGAAAAAGAAATGGCAGAATGGTTAATTAAATAACCGACGTCGTATGTTATTATCATTTTTTTTTTGCATAAGACATACGGCATCGCTTATTTAATTAACCGATGCCGTATGTTATTTTCATTTTTTTATATTTTTTCGCGTAAGACATACGGCATTCGTATGTTATTTTTATTTTTTATTTTTTCGTGTAAGACATACGGCATAGGTTATTTAATTAACCGACGTCGTATGTTATTATTTCACTTTTAACGTCGATTTTTCAAAACACCGACGTCATATGTCCGACGTTATATGTTGCTTTTGTAGTAGTGCATAAACTTCCTAAAATTTATGCATTCATCATTTTTTTCAGGCTCCATCCGGTTTTGATGGCATGGCATTCGGTTAAGCTAATGTGACTGAAAAAATATTTTTTTGACATGGTATCCAGCAAAATTTTTGTTCACATAACGTCGATCATCCTCTTGTTCACTTACTACTTGGGCATCATCCTTCTGCATATTCTTTCATGGTGCCCAAGTTTATTGCACTTCCCACACTTCACATTAGGTCTTTTCCAAAACTTGAAAGGATGATCGACCCTTTTTGTTGCAATGTTTAAAAGGGGGAAAATCTCTCTTCTTTTCTCCTTTGTTGCTGCTGGCTGCATCACGTGGGTTTTTCTTAGAGCTCTTCTTCTTGTCTTTCTCTCCATGATTGATTTGTAACTTAGCCTGTAGTGCACCGTCCACAGAACCTTCAATTCTCATCCGTCTCCTTTGTTCTTGAGCTTGTAAAGCACTTACTACTATTTTATTTATTTTTTATATAATTTTTTATCTGAATTGCAGCTTCAATTTTTTATGAATTATTCTTATTCGGGTTTCCTTGTTTGAATGAAATGTTCCTTTAACAACATTTACAATTTAGAGAGGAAAAAGAAAAGGCAATGGCAGAATGGTAAAGACACTGTAATTTTACAATAAAGTAAGGCAGAAGTGTCAAATATGTCCATCTACTACTTACAAGTATTCAATTAACTCATGGTCTAAAATAAGAGCTAATTTGATACAAGAAATGAAACTCCACAGAGAAAACAGTAGTCTTTAGATAGTTATCCTGTTTTTTAACCTTTAAAAAAAATTAATGAGGAGCTTATTAGAAAAGAGGTCAGTATATATGAACTTAAAAACTCATAAGTTCATCAATTCCATGTATAGAAGTCGTATAACATTGGCGAAATGTTCTTGTTGTCTGCGATATTTGATTTTTATAAATCACAATAAACAGTAATAGAAATGAGCTCAGCTTGGAATAGTTAAAGCAATAAAATAGTCCCAAAGAAAAGTTAAAGCAATAAAATAGTCCAAAATTAGGGTTCGGCGATTAGGCAAAAACAAAAACCTGGTGAAGACGGAGGGGGCTCACGGCCGTCGACTGAGGCGAGTTGAGGCGGGTGAATACGGAGACCGGGAAGCTGGTGGCTGGTGGGCGGTGGCGTCGTGGCGAGGCAGAGGCGCAGGCGCAAAGATCAGTCGCGGGGCATAAACCCTAAACATTTGTTACAATGGAGGAGGTGCTGCGGTGAGGCGGTGAGGCGGTGCGGCCGTCCGGCGGCGCGGGGTGCGGCTGTGCTGCTGTCCGGCGGAGAGAAGAAGAAGAAAGAAGGAGGATGGAGGGGTTGGTACTTGGTTGCGGCGGAGAGAAGAGGAGAGATGGAGGGGTCCGGGGGTTGTTACTTATAAAATCTATTAAGTAGCTAATAATTTTTTTTATATTGGATGATACGACGTCGGGTTAGTCATAAAACCGACGTCGTATCATAAAAAACAAATTCTTATTAAAGTAAAGCGTTTAATCATTTTAAAAAATAAAATAAAATAAAATCATATACGATATCGGTTTTATGCCTAACCGACGTCGTATATGATTTAAAAAATCTTTTTAAAAAATTAAATTACATACGACGTCGTTTAATTAAATAACCGACGTCGTATGTTATTATCATTTTTTATTTTTTTTCGCGTAAGACATACGACGTCGGTTAATTAAATAATCGACGTCGTATGTTATTATCATTTTTTTTGCATAAGACATACGGCATCGCTTATTTAATTAACCGATGCCGTATGTTATTTTCATTTTTTTATATTTTTTCGCGTAAGACATACGGCATCCGTATGTTATTTTTATTTTTTTTTTCGTGTAAGACATACGGCATCGGTTATTTAATTAACCAACGTCGTATGTTATTATTTCACTTTTAACGTCAATTTTTCAAAAAATCGACGTCATATGTCCGACGTTATATGTTGCTTTTGTAGTAGTGCATAAACTTCCTAAAATTTATGCATTCATCATTTTTTTCAGGCTCCATCCGGTTTTGATGGCATGGCATTCGGTTAAGCTAATGTGACTGAAAAAATATTTTTTTGACATGGTGTCCAGCAAAATAATATTTTCCTTGGCATGACTTCAATCCACCGAAAAAGTGGATTTTTCACCTTTCGGTGGCTCCAATTCCACCAGAAAATCAAAATATGGAATTATAATTTATAAATAATTCCACCTTCCGATATAATTGCTTCAAACCACCTAAAAGTGAATTTTCTTCTTTTTGGTGGCATTGCTTCATTCCACTGAAAAGTGAATTTTTCACTTTTTTGTAGTTTTTTTTTACAATCACTTTTTTGTAGCTTGGCATCACTCCAATTCTATCTAAGGTGACTAAAACAAAAATTTCCATTCAAGTGTATCATTCTCATTTTGTTCTCTAGTAGATGAAATTTAGTCTTTTTAAACAAAAAAAAAGCTCACGCACATGTACCCTTCCTGAAAAGATTGCAAACACATTTACTAAATGAGTCATTCCAAAAATTACACTAATGTAAAAATAATATACATATTTGCACATTCCATTTTTGACAACCAAAGAATTTTCTCTCAGAATCGCGAGTTGTGCAAATTGAGGCTTTGAATCCACAATGATAGTACATCGCAGGCTCATCATACTCCAACCTATTTCGCGCACCTGTTGAAGCTGAAGATGAAGACATTTCAAAGCAAGAAGACGAGCTAAGCTTATATATGATTTTGAGAAGACGAAGTTGAAGAAAGAAGTCGAAGATGAAGAACATACTGGTTTGCTTGTTTTAAATTTACAGCCTTAATAAATTCCATGTCAACAAGCTTTTTTTAATTAAATTTTCATGTCAGTTTAATAAGGACAGACAACCTGATGAAACCTAGAAAAAAAGAAAAGTAGTAAATGCAAGAATTTTATGAAGTTTATATATCAAATTCGCTCTTATTTTAGACCAAGAAATTAATTGAACACTTATGAGTATAGTAGTAGATAAGTCAACATTACGTATAAGTTATCATTACAACTGATTAAACAATCTATTTTTAATAAAACCTTACCATCATTACCTTTTATATAATTTTTATATTTAGATTAGAAATATTAGTCTTTTGTTAATATAATCAAGGGAAAATGGCACTTTTCCCCCTATGCTAGGTGTATATAGCACTTTTTCCCCCTAAGTTATTAAAGTGGCAGTTTTCTCCGCTCAGTTATTTAAAAAGTGGTAGTTTTTCTCCCTGTAATGTTAAGTTGATATTTTTGCCCTTAAAAATAACTATTTCATTTATTTTTATTCTCCAACCAATTATTACTAATATGTATGGAAGATCACGGCTCGATACAAATATAATCGAACACTGTAGCAATTAAACTTAAATAGTATAGACGGTTACGGTTACGATTCAAAATCGAAAAAATAAAATAAAATAATTGTTGAATTTAGACAATTTTTAAATAAAAAATAAAATTATAAAAATAAATAAATAAATTTTGATTGGTGGTTCAAAATTGAAATTGAAACCGAACCGTACCGATTTATCAAAATAAGTGTTTGATCATTTTCAGTATATATGACTGTGGTTCAGTTCCGGTTCACGGTTCAACAATTATTTAATTTTATTTTTTCGGTTCTGAATCGTAACCAGAACCGTTCATACTATTTCGGTATTATTGGTACAGTGTTTGGTTAGGTTCGAACCGAATCGTGATCATTCATACATATAAGTAATAATTTGTTGGAGATGAAAAATAAATGAAATAATTATTTTTAAGAGTAAAAATGTCAATTTAACATTTCAGGGGAAAAAACTGTCACTTTAATAACACAGGGGGAAAAAGTGTCATTTTCCCTATAATCAATTATTAACAAAATAAAAAATATTTAGAAAAAAAAAACTGCCAGTATCAAAATATATCTTGAAAAGTTTCTACTTCAAATATTGTGAATAGAGACATAGAGTAGTGAGTGTGTTAAAATCCTTCTACTTAAAGTTTAATGGAATTTCAAACTTAAGTTATGTATATAAAATTAAATAAATAAAAACGTCTTTAATTATT
The DNA here is from genome assembly GCA_003576665.1 of Ipomoea trifida. NCBI lineage: Eukaryota > Viridiplantae > Streptophyta > Magnoliopsida > Solanales > Convolvulaceae > Ipomoea > Ipomoea trifida. The sequence continues at coordinate 23,017,674 of CP025658.1, read as the reverse complement.
ATAGCTAAAAGAACGGCTCAGAATTTTGTGAAATTGCTTTAGAGCATAAAGCAAAGCTAAGATCTCTAAAGCGTGTGAGAACATGCAGTTAGGATTATGCCGACAATATTGTACTGTAATTAAACAATGAAATGAAGATTTGGCTTTTCATGTTGCAAATCGAAATATATTTTTGTGAGAAAATTGTAATTTTTGTCCCTCCATAATATGTCAATTATCAATGTCACCCCTGAATTATTAGTGGTGTAAATGTTGCCCCTCAATTTTAAAAAGTGGTACATATATTGCCCCTCCCGTACCGACAAGGAGGCAATATTTACACCATGGGAGGGGCAATATATGTACCAGTTTTGAAAATTAAGGGGCAATATTTACACCACTAATAATTCAGAAGTGACATTGATAATTGACATATTATGGAGGGACATAAATTACAATTTTGCTTATTTTTGTTGATATTAGCCCACCACTCGCTCCTAGGCTAATTATTTAGTGGAACCAGATACAAAATACACAATTTACAGTTGTTATGCCGTGGACCCAGGTCCACCTTGCAAGGTGGACCTGGGTCCAATACGACGCCGCTTTACAATTTTAAAAAAAAAAAAAAAATTAACGGCGTTAACGGCTCCTCATCGCAACAGAACACAAACTCTACATTCACAGACCCTATACTCCATATTCACAATTTGAAAACTCCACATTCACACATTACAAGGCTATATGTTTAGTAACTATAATACCACTGTTATGCATTCACACATTCAAAACTCTATATTCACAGGTCCTATACTCCATGTTCACAACTTGAGAACTCCACATTCACACATTACAGGGCTACAAGTTGCTAGAACTCTGTTAACTCTACTACAGATTCACACATTCATAACTCTACATTCACAAATTCTATACTCCATATTCACAATTTGAAACCTCCACATTCACACATTTCAGGGCTATATATTTAGTAAATTTTTTTTTCAAAAAAAATAGTGAAATAGCGTCGTATTGGACCCAGGTCCACCTTGCAAGGTGGACCTGGGTCCACGGCATAATTTGCCCACAATTTACATACTGAATGTTCACAATTTATATATTAACTAGTTATCACACGCGCGTTGCGCGATTAAACCAATGCGGCAATGCCCAATGCGTATTTTTAAATTAGTGTTCCTTAATTGGTTAAAGTAGTCATATAATAATGAGAGAGAAAAAATGTTAAATTAATAAAAATCAAAGAAATAGTCTCGATGCTTATATATTTTACTAAAACATAACGAAATTGTAAATAGCTAAATTGCAACTAAAATAAGTAGAAACAAATAAACTACTTACATGGGAGCAAATGGCGTGTCATTATTTTCACTTGTTTGGACACTGGTCTGACCATTTAAAATTCATGTGTAATTGTATTTGTGATCAAGTACTTTATAGTTTGTTCGGACAGGTTTGACCATACATTTGAGATGATGTACTATTTATTGGTTTGTAAAGTGATATCATACATTCCAATGTCATTATCAAACACTATTGATTGAACCCGAGTTTCTTGCATTTAGATATAACATTTACAATGATGTTGGTGGTGAATGAGAACATCTTCAAAACAAAATAATACTAATAATGATAAAAATAAAATAATAATAATAAAGGGAGAAAAATTTTACTATTTACTTACTGTTTTATCCTCAAGTACGATGAGCATATACTTTTTCTCGGGCGTCTAATAGCGTTTTTTGGTTCGTTTTTCTTAATGACATGAACTGTACAACTCCAGCCCACAGTTTGTGTGTCAATATCAATTAACTTTACTGCATTTGTCATTACTAATATTCTTGTGTCATGGAAAATATGTTTATAAAGGATGTTATAAAATAATATAATGGGAACCACAACATAAATTCAAAAATCATAGATTAGAGAGTTAGGAGTAACTAAGTGTAGATTATTGAGGAATATAATGAGAAGTACAACATTACATACAAGGATACACGTATAGATGAACTGATTATACAATAGATATATTTACATAACGATATTGAAGTTATACTAATTCATGAGTATACCATCATTGATTTTTAAATAAAAAAAAAATTGTAATCATTATGAGTACAAATACAAATAATAGAATTAGCATGATAATATTTTGACAATCATACCTATAGAATGTCAATTAGATGATGTATTGCAGAATATTTTAGGTTTAGTTTTGAGTGAATACCAGTGAGAATGGGAGGGGTTTATATACTGTTGTTTTGGTTAGAATAATGGTTTAGTTAGGAATGTATACAAAATTTTATTATAGAATCTTATTAAGACTTCAATATTCTAATTTTAAGTTAGGAATCTATACAAAATTGTATTATAGAATATTGCCAATTTGTTTGAAAACTGCAATATAGAAACAAATTCCTTAAAGAATTTAATGTTAAACTTCCGTTATGTTTAACGGAAAAATTTGGAAAAATTATAAAAGATTAGGATATATTAGGAATTTAATTGGAGGTTGCACAATAAGAATAACAGAAGGTAGAATATGTTATAGCAGACTATTACACCAACATTTTTTTAGTTCCAATTAAGGGTCTAACATTATTGACTCTTATTATAAGTGTAGATAGAAGATATTCACAACTAAATGTTCACAATTTATATACTGAATGAATTGTGAACATTCAGTATCTAAATTATGATGTGTTCACCTTACAAGGTGGACCGGGTCATGGTATAACTATTGCTGCTCCTACGTGGATCAATTTGGCTTCCTTGAATCCTTTCCCTTCTTTGCTTTTCAATCTCTGAGCATTTCTAAGAGGCAAATATTTTAGATGATTTTTTTCAAAACCAAATAGGAAAGAGAATAAAGAAAAGAGGAAAGAAAAAATATCTGACACAAAATTTAAAAAATAAATAAATAAAATGTCACCTATACGTACCAAGTGGGTGAGTACAGTGCATACTCTAGTGTGCAAATTTTTTTTAAACTTTCTACGAGACTCACCAAAAAAAATCAAATTACTATTAAAAAATAAAAATAAAAATTATCCTCCCTCCTATCTTCTCTTCCCTGATCCCTCCACCTTACACTCTCTCACACACCTAGGAAAAAAAAAAAAACTTACAAAAATTCTCTAATGAAGTTGCTCTTACCTCTGTTCAATAAAAATCGCACTATGCTTTCTTGAAAAATGTGGTTAAGTGAATGTAGTATGATTTTCGTACATGTAGGTCATGAGTTTAGTTCTTATCAGCATTCTCTCGATTTAGTCACTTCATTGTTGTGTCATCATGTAAAGGGTACATGTTTTCCTCATTACTAAAAAATACATTATGCTTAAATCTGTGATTTTTGTACTTATATCCGGTAGAATATTGGCCAAAAACTGAAAAAAGTAATCACGAATTAATGTTATTTGTATTCCTAAAATACTTTTATTTATACAAATAAATTCAGTTGTTGTATATATAACACTAAGAATGATTTTCGTACTTAAGGTTATGAGTTTCATTCTTATCTATATTCTTTCGGTTGAACCTGCTACATATTTGAGCATTTACTACAAATTTTTCTCATCACCCAAAAAAAAAAGACATTGTGCTTTAAGTTAGTGATGAACTTTTATTTATAAAAATAAATTGTATTTTCATATATATATATATATATATATATATATATATATATATATATATAGGGTCATGTTCAAGTGTGGCCGTGCTCTTAGGTGTGAACAGTGCGGCCTCACCACTATGTATACAGATATACACCACTCAGTGTTAGAAAATGCACCACACAAATATGCATCGTTAGGGACGCATCACCCAAAAACACACCACTAGGTATGCAAATATACACCACACAGTATTAGCAAATGCACCATTAGGGACATGGGAGTTATGGTGCATTATTTTGGGTGTGGTGTGTTTTATGGTGTTTTTGTATATTTTCATTGTGGTGTGTTTCTTAACATTGAGTGGTGTATTTCGTAACATTGAGTGGTGTGTGACCGCACGGCCACACCTAAGAGCACGGCCACATTTGATTAATATTCTATATATATATATATATATATATATATATATATATATATATATATATATATATATATATATATATATATATATATATATATATATATATATATGGGCGCGCGCTCATGTGGGAACTCTCGCCCAGGAAAGAAATGAGAGCGCTTTGCAGCCGTCTACGTGTCCAGATCAACGAATTAGATGTAATTTTAAAAAAAAACGATGCGGAGGCATTTTTGTAAATAACTCAAACTTTGGTGCAAGTAATTGTATAATAAGTGCAAATAGCTAGTGCACATTTGCAAGTAAAAAGTAAAGTAAACTCACTCACAAGTTCACATATTTTCACTTACAAGTGCAAGTAATTTACCTTATTAGCATTCGTGCACCTAATTATAACGTTAGGTGCAACTAGTTATAACATTAGGTACACTTAGTATTGATGCTCAGTGTACATTTTACTTGTACCTGTAATACAATTTACTTGCACTTGTAAAAACAATTTACTTGCACTTAAGTTCACTATCATACATTTTACTTGCATTTCGATGTTCAGTTATTTATGAAAATGTCATCGTATTTTTTTAAAAAAATTAGTGTTTCTGATATGTTAAATCTGAACACGTGGACGGATGACTAAATGCGTTCTCATTTCTTTCCTAGACGAGTGGTTTGCACCTGAATGCACTCCAATATATATATAATTAATATTACCGCTTTTTATATTTTTGATCATGAGATGAGAACAGAGTTGAATGAAAAACAAGATTTTAAAAATGTATCATCTAAAAAAAAGAATATAAATTATTATCAAATAATTAAATTACACTTCTAAACTCCACATTATAGTCGTTATATAATGCTTCTTATATATTTTTAGTGCATTAATTAAAATGAAAAGTGATTTGTTCTTAAAACAATAAAGTACAAAATTTTCTCCAATCTCTTTCCTATTTCTTATCATTCATCAATTTTGTCTTATCAAAGAACATACATAGGATCGGGGTGCCCACCAAGTTTCCTCTTTCCATCATCCCTCAATCATCCAACATCACAATCGAAAGAGATCTTATAATATATTTCTTGAAAATCTAAATTATTCTTTACATATAAGAGCATCCATAGTAGTTGGATTTTACACCATTTTTAAGAAAGTCAAGTAAAAAAGAGAAAAAAATGTGAGAGAAAAAGAAAAAGAAAGAAATAATAGTAAGATAATTTAATTTTTTTTTAATGAAAAGTAACAAAAAGGTCAGAGTGGCCTCCAGTTTGCGGCCATTCTGATGCGCCCGCTTGGGGCGCGAAGTGCACTCCACTTGCGCACTTCAGGCTACTTTATTTTTTTTTTATGCTTCTACAAAAACGAAACGGATAATGTTGGAAGAAACCATCCACAAGCTACATTAGTCAAAAACATGAAACTTGTTTTTTGAGTTATGAAAAAACCACATATGTGGTTGCCCTACGAGAAGAATTTAAAACACTTCATCCGTTCCATTTTATATTTCTGTTTCGATTAATGAGATTTGATTGAAGTTATTTTTAATAAAACTTTTCATAATATTAAGTTTAGTATTAGAATATACAATTTATATATTTAAAAATTACATTAAACGTACTGTTAAACAAAAAAAAATTAAAAATAATCAAAAATTAATAAAGAATTTTTTTTTTAATTCTATTAACCCTCAAGTCAACGTTGCCCCCACTAAAGCTCAAACTCATGAATTTCCACTTGAGAGAATCATTTCATGCCACTTGACCACAATGTCTTTAGCAATTAATAAAGAAAATAAACAAAGAAGAGAGTCTTAGTTTAACTAATATATAGTAAACAAAACAAGTAAAATGAGACAGAAATAGTTGTTTGTAAACAGATTTAATGAGGTCATGGGGCCATGGGGCCTATTTTATTAGTGGAGTTTAGGCGCATGGGAGTCGGCAAATTATATCATGCACCACGGTGCACATAGCAATGTGCACCATGTACCTAAACGACGTCGTTTTGAGCATTGTAAACTAATCATCCATTTTTTTTGGAAATCATGTTTCCCGTTTCGCCCGGTCTCCATATTTATGTTAATATTCTGTGTATTCCATGCAATCATTCTGTGTATTCTAGGCAACCGTTCTGTGTATTCTAGACAACCGTTATGTGTATTCATGTTAGTAACACATGTGATGTGTTTGTGCATTCGAATGTTTAGGAGGATGAGTTCTGTGTATTTTGTGTCAATATTCTGTGTATTCATGTTATTAACACAGGTTGTGATGTGTTTGTGCATTCGAATGTTAGGAGAATGAGTTCTTTGTGTTTGTGCATTCGAATGTTAGGAGGATGAGTTATGTTTATTTTGTGTCAATATTCTGTGTATTCTAGGCAAACGTTCTGTGTATTCAATATAATGATTATGTGTATTATAGATAATGAATTCCCTGGAGCCATTCGCGTCAACTAACATCTGTGTATTTTGTGTCAATATTCTGTGTATTCTGGGCAAACATTCTGTGTATTCTAGGCAAACGTTCTGTGTATTATAGATAATGATTATGTGTATTATAGATAATGAATTCTCTGAGTCATTCGCGTCCGCGCCCACTAACACCAAAACGACGTCGTTTTACGTACGTGGTGCATATTGCTATGTGCACCGTGGTGCAGGGTATAACGATTGATGGGAGTCTTGGTGGGCCATAGGTAGAAGAAGCATGGTGGCCCAAGTTTGGAAATGAAGTCTTGATGAGGTAATAAGGAAGGAGACATAGTGATCCAAGTTAGGGGTGGACGATTTTGTTCCGAAAATCAAACTAAACCGAACCGAACACTGTTTGAGTAGTTGGACATTGACCACACATTTAAACGAGTCAAACAAAGGAGACGCCACCTATCGGTAGAAAGAATGGCCTTCGTGGAAACCAATGTTGGCACATTATTGGCAATCGCACATAAGGAAGGTAATGTATCTGGAGTGGTCGACCAACATGGTTTCCGCCTCAAAACCACCTACATGGCATATATGTGTAGACTACACTGACTTGAACAAGCTTGCCCTCAAGCCTTATTTACGTTGCCCCGTACAAAATAATCCATATACGAGATAACAAGGTGTGAACTACTGAGATTTATGGACACCTTAAAGGGTCACTATTCCACCACCAGCTATTCATAGAAGATGATGAGGAGAAAACAACGTTTTTCACCCTTGACATCAGATGTAGTTTATTACTACAGCGTAATGGTATTTAGGCAGAAAAATTTTGAGGCCACTTTTACTTGAATGATAGCCAAAGTGTTTAACGATCTACTTGGTGGTATCATGGAAGTTTATGTGGATGATTTATTAGTTAAAAGTCAGGAGGTTGAGACCCACCTGGAATACTTGGCGCAAATGCGCAATGTTTCGAAATCATGAAACAACGTAATCTCCATTTGAACCCAAAAAAAATGTGTGTTCACAATAAATGGAGGGGGGAAGGGAATTTCTAGGTTTCATGGTCACCTACCGAGGAATTGAGGTAAACCCCGAGAAAGCGCAAATCATTTTAGACATGCAACCCCCGAAATCCATTAAAGACATCCAAAGTCTTAACGGGGAGGCAAGTCTCCCTAGCCGATTCATGTCCAAACTAGAAGAAAGTTTGATGTCATTCTTCCAAGTTATGAAATAGAGGGATGGTTTCACCTGGACCCCCGAATGCTAGAAAGCCTTCGATCACTTTAATACTTACCTAGCCTTGGCGTCCGTCCTATCCAAACCAGAAAAAGGTGACGCCCTATACATATATCTCATGGTGGCTCCCATGGCCTTTAGCTCAATCTTTTTGAGAGAAAAAGCTAGAGTTTAGAAACCAATTTATTACATAAGTCGGGATTTGCACAACGTCGAACTCGAGTACACACCGTTGGAGAAAATAATATACGTGTTGATCCAAATGGTTTGAACGTTAGTATACTACTTCCAGGCGCATCAAGTGGTGGTCTTAATCGATCAACCCCTTAACTCAATCTTAAGGAACATAGTGTTATCTAGGCGTTTGTTGAAATGGGTAGTCGAGCTTACCCAATATAACTTGTAATATAGACTACGAACAACCATTATAGCTTGGAATATCGACCACGAACGACCATTAAAGCCCAGACACTAACGAATTTCATAGTAGAATGCATGGTCTCGGAAAAGTCATGGGGCTAGCTAGGACCCACATGAACCCCTTTAGGAATGGGAGATGTACACCGACAGAGCCTCTTGTAGGAAAAGATGTGGGGACTAAGTTAGCCTAATATCCCCGAAGGATTCAAAGTGTACCAGGCATTTCGGTTCAACTTCAAATTGTCCAACAACAAAGCTAAATACGTAACCTTGATCAGAGGACTAAAATTGTCTAAATCACTCCAAGCATAAAGCCTAAAGATTAGGTTTAACTCCTGATTGGTGGTGGGGTATATCAACAACCAATTTGAAGAAAGGGATGGCCGGATGAGACAATAAAAAGAGATAGCGTTAGAATTACTAGCAGGGTTCGACAAATGAGAATTAATGCAAGTCCCACGAACCGAAAATAGAGAGGCAAACATTTTGTCCCGCATGACCAGGGGCTCGATGAGCATTTGGAGTATGTTTCGCGAATATCTTAAGTAGTGGATGTGGATTCCTTGAGTATCGAGAGGGATGAGGTTCTAGTCATGTTACCCGCCTCAGACGAATGGATAAGTGAGATCATTGTATACAAAACACAAGGAATGACTCCTAACTACCCAACCAGAATAAGGAAGGTGATGGCTATGGCTCTTTCCTACAAAATACTAGATGGGAAGTTATTCAAATTGTCCTTTGGCGAGCCCGTACTCTGGTGTGTCACCAAAGCGAAAGCCGAATGGGTGATGGCAGAAATACATGAGGGAATCTGTGTCGCCTATCAAGGGGTCAAGACTTTGGCACGCAAAGTGATATTACAAAGGTATTAATGGTCTCGCATAAGGACTGACTTTACAGGATACATGAGGAAGTGATAAGTGTGCCAGCAATTTGTAGTGCCCCCAAGTAAACCTGCCTCTTACTACACTCTAGTAACCTCGGCTATACCTTTCACAATGTGAGGAGTAGATTTAGCGAGACCCATCCCGAAAGGGGTAGGGGGCTAAAGTTCTTGATAGTGGCAATCAACTATTTCACGAAATGGGTAGAAAATAATACATATAAGTATTAATAGAAATTTATAAAAATTTGTAAGAATATATTAAGAGTTTACCATATGAGGTCTTCCGAGTATAGTAGTTGTCACGTTTAGTCCTAAACTTTCAAATTGACCACCATGATTATTCAACTTTCAAATCGTTACCATCTGTGGTCCAAGTTAACCACCGCTTGTTAAATTTTTAATGTTGAAGGACCATGGGTGTTAAACTTTGACCATGGATATGGTAACAATTTGAAAGTCAAAGAACCACGGGCGGTCAATTTGAAAATTTAAGACTAAACGTGACAAAATCACTATATTCGGAAGACCTCAGATAGTATTAACTCCATTAATTTATAATTTTAATAAGTGTTTGATAAGTGTTTTAAGATATATTTATATTTTTTTGAGTTCTACTGACTCGGTTACAATGTAGTATCTGTGTTCATATCGCAGATGCTTCAACTGAACCTATTGAAGCACACTCCCTTCCACATGAGAGTGTACACCGGATGCCGCTTGACCACAAGGCCTTTAAACTTATAAAAAGCGAATAGAGTTTACAGGACTTAAAAAAAATCATTTATAAAAGTTATAACACTCAATTTTAAAAGTATATAAAAAGTCTTGATTAAATACACCCTTAAAATTTGTAAAGAAATTATATTTTATATTCATGAGTTTTGATAAAAACGTAAGGTAAAAATGAATTATTTTCCGGTTTCCTGGAAGGCGGAAGCATAGCTCGTCTTCAACAAAGCGTTACGCGGTCAGCGTACTACTAGCAATTAAACCTCTCTTAGTCTAATAATTACATATATGCCACTATACACGTCCCACGCTGGCTCGCCCGGTGGGATACGACATCAGCCGCTGGTTTTTGTGATACTTCCAGGAGGTTTGGATAATTGGATGGTTGTTTGGAATTTTTAAAAATTGTTTGACCATTAATTATTTGTGTTTTGCTGTTTTCTACTATAATTTTCTTGGGTACTTTTTTTTAACTCACTGGTTTTTGTGATACTATAATTACTTGGATACGACATCAGCCGCTGGTTTTTGCGATTCTATAATTATTTGACCATCAATTTTTTGTATCCATGAAGTTGGGGAATAATAAGTTTAGAAATGTTATATAAGAACATTTGTCCTACATTTAAAAAAAAAAAAAGAGTTAATACCCAATTTGGTCGCTTGACTATTAGGATTTCGCCACTTTAATCATCGACTACTAAACTTGTTCAATTTAATTCCTAACTATGCAATGTTTACCAAAAATTGTCCCTCGACTATTAAGATTTCACCACTTTGGTCACCGACTACTAAAGTTGCTCAATTTAGACATTTAGTCCCTAACTAGACAATTTTTTTCTAAAATGGTCTCTCAACTATTAGGATTTCACTATTTTGGTCCTCGACAACCAAAATTGCTCAATTTAGTCTCCAACTATGCAAATGTTAACCTAAAATGAAAATTTATTGTGGATTTGTGGATATTTTTGGAGAGTCGAGGACCAAAGTGGTGAAATCCTAATAATCGAGAACCAAAGTGGTCAAATTCTAATAGTTGAGAGACCATTTTAGGTCAAACTTGCATAATTAGGGACTAAATTAAGCAATTTTGGTAGTTGATAACCAAAGTCGTGAAATCCTAATAGTTGATGGACCATTTTAGGTAAAATTTACATAGTTAGAGACTAAATTGAGAAACTTGAGTAGTCGATGATAAAATCATAATTTTAACTCTTTAAAAAAGTATGCGAATTTAGGACTAGTATAAATATATTCTTTTAGCCTTTTTAAATTTGTGAAATAGGTTTTTTTTTTTTTTTTTTTTTGAAAAAGGATGAAATAGGTTTTTCTTTTTTTTTTTTTTGGAAAATGAAATAGGTTGTTAAAAGCTCTCTTTTCCAGACAAGTTAAGGAGTTATAATATGATTTTAAGAAAAATATAGTAATATTTTAAGTGAAAATATAATGCTAAAATGTACTATCTATCTAACATAAAACAATCTCATACAAAATCAACTAAAATCGTAATTTTATTACCGTTGATTCTTCAGACCTTATACTAGAATAACCTTATTTAATTATAATGCATTTACAAACGATTTGAATTCATACCACACAACTTTACATATTTCGCATTTGTTTTGCAATTCATTAACATAAAACGCTACTATTTATAGTATTTCCTTTGAATTTTAACAATTAAAGGTTAATATATCCTCAGTTACCAAACACTTTAAATTCGTTAAAACAGAAAAAAAAAATTAAAATTTATCACTTATTAAACACTCCATGAAATTAGTCATTAGCCAATAATAACTAATGGATAACGACAAGTACTATATATATGCAATATGCCTTACGTAATATAAAATGGATTGGTTGTAAAAAAAAAAAAAAAAAAAAAAAAAAAAAAAAAAAAAAGATTTGATTATTAAATTATAGCAGCAACATCCATTCGTCAAACGTAAGAAGCTTAGTTTGACTACACGCATTTCTTGCATTATCTCTTCAAATTAACAAATAGGATAATAGAACCTTCTATAACTAATTTGTGTTTACCTAATTTAACGTACAGTTATGGACTATGTACCACCGCAAATTATATCGTGGACCGTGGTCCACAATGCATTGTGGACCGCGCATCAAAACGACGTCGTTTTGATTAATGAAAACAGACGGATGAATTCGCGCCACTCACTTTCAGTTCATATACACTGCAGTTACATTTCAACACAACTTCAGTTACATTTCAACACAACTGCAGTTACATTTCAACACAACTACAGTTACATTTTGATATAACTACAGTTTCATTCGGTAATATAAAACACAAAGGTGAAATTGTTATTCAGTATAAGTTCATATACACTGTAGTTACATTTCAACACAACTACAGTTACATTTCGATATAACTACAGTTTCATTCGATAATATAACTCATTGTCCACAACTTTTTGGAAAATCTTTTCCATGGAATTGATTTTCCATCCAACCAAATATGCCATAAAAGTATGAATTCTGTACCAGAAAATAATTAATAATTGTGTCTTATTTATGAATTTATGTGTCTTGTATTGTAAAATTTTGTACCTATAAACACAAATTATGTACCTAAATAAAATTTAAAAAATAAATAAATATAGGGATAAGGATCAAATAGACCCTCAAACTATAGTGCATAGTGCAATTAGGCCCTCCAACTTCAAAAAGCTCCAATTAGACCCTTCAACTTGTTATTTTGAAACAAATAAACCCTTTAACTCATTTTGCGTCCGGCCGGAGTAGGCGACCAGCCTTCTTTGGACGGACGTGACTGGCGTCGATGGCTAGTTTTGATTTGGTCACCGGAAATTGATCAGAAGTTCGTCGAAATTTTGATTGACATGCAATTACAGGTCACAAATGAGTTAAAGGGTTTATTTGCTCCAAAATAACAAGTTTAAGGGTCTAATTGGAGTTTTTTGAACTTGGAGGGCCTAATTGCAAAATGCATTATAGTTTGAGGGTCTATTTGACACTGATCTCATAAATATATAACATGTGTATGTGTCTTGTGTTGTGATTTTTTTTTTTTTGCGTCACGTATTAGGAAATTATGCACCTTACGAGCATAAATTATGTACTTCGTCGTTTTAATCCAAGGTCCATAATACTATGTGGACCTTGGTCCATGATATAAATTATCTAGTTATAGAATATCAGACTCTGGGTACACATTTTTGACTCATATATATATATATATATATATATATATATATATATATATATATATATATATATATATATATATATATATATATATATATATATATGATCACGTTCAAATGCATACTGACCGCCCAGGAGAGAAATGCGGACGAATCACAGCGTGCCACGTGTCCGGAATGTAGTTGCACCTAACGTTATAGCTAGGTGCACGTAATGTTATAACTAGATGCACCTAGGTGCACCTAGGTGCATAAATGTTAACAAGGTAAATTACTTGCATTTGTAAGTGAAAATAGGTGCACACGTGCAAGTAAAATATATTACAAGTGCAAGTAAATTGTACACTGAGCATCAATACTAAATGCACCTAATGTTATAACTAGGTGCAGATTGGTTGCACCCAGGTGCATGAATGTTAACAAAGTAAATTACTTGCACAAGTGCAAGTAAAATGTATTGCAGATGCAAGCAAAATGTATTACATGTGAAGTGAATTGTACACTGAGCATCAATGCTAAGTGCACCTAATGTTATAACTAGGTGCACCTAATGTTATAACTAGGTGCACCAATGTTATAACTAGGTGCATATAATGTTATAACTAGATGCACCTAATGTTATAACTAGGTGCACTTAGGTGCATGAATATTAACAAGGTAAATTACTTGCATTTGTAAGTGAAAGTATTTGCGAAAATAGGTGCATGAATATTAACAAGGTAAATTACTTGCACTTGTAAGGGAAAATAGGTACAAAACTAGGTGCACTTGTAAGTGAAACTAGGTGCACCAAAGTTCCAAATATTTAAAAAAAGTGCCACCGCGTCATTTTTTTAAAATTGCATCTAATTCGTTGATCTAGCCACGTGGACGACTGTGTAGCGTTCTCATTTTGTCACGCCGCACTTCTAGGACATGACTCGGCCGTATCGTTACGTGAAAACCTGTAACAATACGAAGCCTAACCATACATACCTCTCGAAACCTTCATAACAACACTTGAATACATAATAATTCCACAACAAAGAACTAGTTCTTCCCAAAACACTCATCAATTCACCACTATTAAATACTTACAATCAATAGTAGTATGTCCAAAATGCATCACAATCACCAAAATCAAGCACAATGATTTACCAGAAATACAAATGGGGCAAAGCTATTATCCCACTCAAGCAAAAATCCATGATAAGCTCCAATACTAGGACTAAGTCTCCTAGTTTCAAAAGTCACCTTCAAGATCCACCACTTGCGCCTCGTACTATTCACATATCCTTAACTACTCTGAAACATGAGGAAAAATACAAATAATGAGCTAATGCCCAGTAAGTGATACTCTTCTCAACCCGGATCAAGTAACCTTAAAAAAAAAGACAATAAGCTTTATAGTAATTAATAGGTGCAAATCACGATTTTCAAACTGTATCAAAGTCATAATTCCATCATACCATATACAGGTTATCCAAAATAGAAACTTTAGCTTTAGCTACATGGGCATCAACATTATTTCATAACACAATACTTTCAAAGCTCAAATCATTATTTAACCCATGACTCATTGGCAACATACACCCACCATTATACCTTGTGGCATAGGCCATTATCGGTATAATGATTTAAAAAGACTCGACGATTCGGAATGAGTCAGGCTCGACGATTCGGAATGAGCCGGATGGAACGTTCCAACATATAATTCAAAAGTAAAGACTCGACGATTCGGAATGAGTCAAGCTCGACGATTCGGAATGAGCATTTAGGAACGTTCCAAGCCAAACAAATTCCATCTCCAAAAATTACATGACTAAGAAAAGATACTTCCTTAAGCCAAAATTCACATTTACTTAGCTTGACATGGAATTCATTTTCCTTCAAGGTGTGTAAAATAGTCCTTAGATGTTGAGCATGCTCTTACCTACTCTTTGAATATACTAAAATGTCATCAATGAATACCACAACAAATTTGTCCAGAAATGACTTGAGGACCCTATTCATTAAATCCATCAAGACAACAAGAGCATTAGTTAGCCCGAATGGCATCACCAGAAAAATCATAATGGTCATACTGGGTCCTAAAAGCAGTTTTGGGTACATTACTAGCTTTAACTTTCAATTGATGGTACTCTGATCTCAAATCAATTTTTTTAGAAGTATTTAACACCTTGCAACTGGTCAAATAAATCATCTATGTGAGGTAGAGGATACTTGTTCTTGACAGTAACCTTATTTAATTCCCGATAGTCAATACACAATCGCAAGCTACCATCTTTTTTTACTTTACAAATAATACAGGTGCACCCCAAGGAGATACACTAGGTCTAATAAATCCCATATCAAGTAATTCTTGTAATTACACTTTTAACTCACGTAGCTCAGATAGTGTCATGCGGTAAGGGGCCTTTGAGATTGGAGTAGTTCTGAGAACAACCTCTATTTCAAAATCAATTTCCCTATTTGGAGGTGATCCAGGTAGATGCTCTGGGAACACTTCCGAAAATTCATTAACAACTAGGATAACATACATCTAACTTAACTTCTTTCTAGTGGGTATCCATTACATAAGCCAAGAAACCACTACACCCTTTTCTCAATTCTTTCTTAGCTTTCAATCTAGAAATTACTTTCAATCGCACTCTTGAAACCAACACTCCACTCCTAGGAAAGTGTCCCAAAGTAAAGATAGATTGTCCAGGAATTTGAAATACCACTTTTTCTACGAGCGCAATCAAAATAGGCATAGTTTTTTTTTTTTTGATAGCCAGTCCATTCCTAATATCACATCAAAATCCTGCATATCTAGTTGGGAATTGAATTAAGTCAACTAACACATCACTCCCATTAAGTTGTAGATAACCATCTTTAAACCAAGTGTCACCACAATTTTCACCATAGGGGTATTAACATGCAAAGGTTCACTCAACTTCTTAGCTTGCGAATTTAAATTCTTTGCAAACTTTTCATAAATAAAACAATGCGAAAAAAAACCTGAATTACACAGCAGGTAAGCATCCACAACTATGTTCCAAATAGGTGACACATTTATCGACAGCCTAACCCAACGAGTTTGATCAAGGACAAAACTTATCAGCTACTAAGTTAAAGCTTAGTCTTGCAGAAATTCAAACTTAAATTCTTGACCAACTATGGATTTAAACCTAGGCTCTGATACCACTCTGTCACGCCCCCCTTCTAGGACATGACTCGGCCGTATCGTTACGTGAAAACCTGTAACAATACGAAGCCTAACCATACATACCTCTCGAAACCTTCATAACAACACTTGAATACATAATAATTCCACAACAAAGAACTAGTTCTTCCCAAAACACTCATCAATTCACCACTATTAAATACTTACAATCAATAGTAGTATGTCCAAAATGCATCACAATCACCAAAATCAAGTACAATGATTTACCAGAAATACAAATGGGGCAAAGCTATTATCCCACACAAGCAAAAATCCATGATAAGCTCACTAAGTCTCCTAGTTTCAAAAGTCACCTTCAAGATCCCACCACTTGCGCCTCGTACTATTCACATATCCTTAACTACTCTGAAACATGAGGAAAAATACAAATAATGAGCTAATGCCCAGTAAGTGATACTCTTCTCAACCCGGATCAAGTAACTTTAAAAAAAAAAGACAATAAGCTTTATAGTAATTAATAGGTGCAAATCACGATTTTCAAACTGTATCAAAGTCATAATTCCATCATACCATATACAGGTTATCCAAAATAGAAACTTTAGCTTTAGCTACATGGGCATCAACATTATTTCATAACACAATACTTTCAAAGCTCAAATCATTCTTTAACCCATGACTCATTGGCAACATACACCCACCATTATACCTTGTGGCATAGGCGGGCTCGACGATTCGGAATGAGCCGGATGGAACGTTCCAACATATAATTCAAAAGTAAAGACTCGACGATTCGAAATGAGTCAAGCTCGACGATTCGGAATGAGCATTTAGGAACGTCCAAGCCAAACAAAACAAATAACAAATTGTAGGTTGCCTCATGAGTTTGGTCAAACATTCCAAATAATTCTTATAATCAAATAGCCCATTGTAGCAAAAATCATTTTCTTAACACCACATAACAAAGTGCATATCCAAAAGTAATATGGAATCCGAATAACTCATAACTTGGCAAAACAAATATGACTTCATAAACTAATAATTGTCAAATAAGTTACTTGATCCTCTTTTCGAGCAAAACCCTTAGTACTAATCACACATACAATTATAATCAAATAGTCATGTTTGATTATTCATAAAACCCATACTTAGGCATGCCCAAGGATATCTTTAACCAAGTTTAATAGTCCAAGAACATATCATAGCAATTAGTCAAACATATACTTAAAAATTAATAATAATAACTCATAAATCACATAATAGTGAAATCACACTTTAACAATCATAAATAGCTTGAGTCATACTATATCAAAAGCCCAAACTATTTTTAACTCAAACTAACCCTAAAGTGGGTATTCAAAGTAGTAGAGATTCTAAAATAGGTTATGGGTTTTGCAAAATAAGGAGAGAAGAGTCAACCACTTACCTGAAACATCTAAATCTTAGCTATTTAGCTCACCCAAATACTCCTTGTCAAAATCCCTAATATTTTCGAAACATCAATCTTAGGGCTCCAGTGATAAACCCCACTCAAAAAGAGTGAAATATGGAGATCAAACTTACCTAGAATACTCCAATTACTTGAGACCTAAGGTTGAAGAAGATGGAGATCAAAGCTTCAAGGTTTTTCCCTTCCTCTATCTCTCTATTCAACTCCCTTTATCTTCTTTCAAATGGGATATATATGTTTATCCAAGACCAAGTAGTTTCTTAACCTTTAAGGGAAATGAAAAGCAATTTAGTAATTTCATCCAATATTAAACTTTATTAAGCTTTGACTTGTTGACCTCATTTAATAAACATAATATAATTGTATCTCTAAGAAATTAAAGTGAGTATTATACATTTCTTACCTAGGCGGCAGTTCGCATGGGAGTATATATATATATATATATATATTTCTATTCAAATGTGTCCGCGTCTTCCCGTGCGGTCGGTGCGGTTTACACCACTCAATGTTAAGAAATGCACCGCTCAATGTTAAGAAACGCACCACAATGAAAATGTATAAAAACACCTCATAACTCCCCTGTTTCTAATTGTGCATTTCTAAACACTGTGTGGTGTATTTTTTTTATACTTAGTGGTGTGTTTTTGGTGATGTGTACCTAATAGTGTATATTTGTGTGGTGCATTTCTTAACATTGAGTGGTGCATTAGAAAACATGTGCTAAAATATGCACCATTCTACATATTAAAATGCACCACAATATGTATTAAAATGCACAATTCCACTCGTTGAAAATCCTAATCCCAGATTATAAACATGCACTATTACACTTATTAGAAAACATGTGTTAAATTACAGACCATTCAACGTATTATAATGCACCAAAGGACGGATTAAAACACACCATTCTATAACACACTTATTAGAAACATGTGTTAAAATACACACCATTTTACGTATTAAAATGCACCAGATGACGTATTAAAACACACAATTCCACAACACAGTTACATATCATTCTACGTATGAAAATGCACAAGCGGATAGATTAAAACACACCATTCCACAACACAGTTAATGCACCAACATATGTAATAAAACGCTCCACAATATGTATTCAAATGCACCACACTATGTACTAAAATGAACCATTTCAATTCACGTAATATAGATACTAAAATTACCATAATACCCCCTGATAATGTTAAATACGGCGATACAAGGCTAAAGCGGGTAAATACGATCTCTTATTATTGCAATATGATCAAAGCCCGGGTTACAATACCAAAAGGGCTCGAAGGGCTCGGCGGGTCAGCAGTGGGCTTTCCTTCTGTCCGAGCACACTTCAAGGCTTAGTGTAAAATCCAGCCGAAAAAAGATTCCACTCTCTCCTCATTAATGCGTTATTTATAAGAGGTGAAAGTTGCGATCTCTGGGGCTCTGGCATGGCGAGCACGTGGCGCGCATGCGCCTACCTCGCTCCTTGCCCAAGCGGGAAGGAGCACGTAGCGGCCCCGACATAACCACTGTCAATCAATCGAGGTCACGACCGATCGAGGGGAGAGTTGCGATCTCCGGGGCTCCGGCGTGGCAAGCACGTGGCACGCATGCGCCTACCTCGCTCCTTGCCCAAGCGGGAAGGAGCACGCAGCGGCCCCGACATAACCACTGTCAATCAATCGAGGTCACGACCAATCTGAGGCGGTCGGACCGAACACCGGTTGGGCCGAGTGGCCGATCTACCGACTGTGAGAATACTATCCGAGTATCCGACCAGCGTAAGTGAGTATTAACACTATCACCCCCCCACTTAAACATACGCGAATTCCAGTTGGATTAATGAAATCGGACGACACAGATTAGGCTGCACGACTGCATGGGAGTTTCTCGCAACATTTGAATAAATAAATACACACACACACACACACAGGTATTGAATCAAATGAGAATAAGTTTTTATGAGCTAAATAAGAACCAATCTCAACCTTTCATCTGGAAAATTCAGACGAATCAGATCAAATTTTTAAAAAAGATGCAGTGGCATTTTCGTAATTATCACCAACTGTACTATGCAAACTTGAACACTAAAATCTGTAATTCTCATACTTTTCCAAGTTTGCACATTATGTATTAACATTTTGCATATTTAGTATTAAAATATTGCAGTTACAAAAATGCGAAAGTGCATTGCACTTAGGGTTTCGATTTTAGAGTTTATTATAACTGGGTTTTTGGTTTTATTTGGTTAGTGGTTCACTTTTTACTACTTGATGGTGTAACATTTATGATTTAGATTTAAAAATTAATTTTTTCGGTGATTTTATAAAATTTACCAAGTTTGCATATTTAGTTGTTAAAGGTTGCATATTTAACTATGCCTCCAGACCAGTCAAGTTTGGAGCTGAGTTGCTATATATGTTGATGCTGATATCTCTGAAGAACATGGAGTGGCAGGTTTTGGTGCAATAATTGTTAATGAAGACGACCTTTGTGTAGCGGCTAAGTCTAGTATGGTCACCTGCTGTTTTGATCCATAGCATGCAGAGCTCATAGCCATAAGGGAATCACTTTCATGGATCAAGGAGGAAAACTGGAGCTGCTCATCTATTCTTTCTGATTGCAGTAATGCTTGATGTAGTATTAACTGTTTAAACACTGACAGGTCTTATGTTGGTATTACTGTTCACGAGTGTCGCAATGTACTGAAAGACCTTCACCATGTTTTCATCAAGTTCATCCCTAGAGATAAGAGTGTTAGGGCCCATGAGCTGGTCAAATCAACACTTCTATTTATTAGAAATCCCGGGGTGGCGTTTTGAACCCCCAGTATGTACGTTTGACTTTAATTCTTCATAATTGAAAGTTTTATTTTGGGTTTAAAAAAAAATGTAATAATTTTAAATTAAAATGTAAAAGTAATTCATTTTCCCATATAAGTAACAAACATTTTAATCATGATTAATATTACATTTTCATTTTGACCCGACCTGTCCCACGGATCCTCTCAGAAGTTTTTGTCTATATATATATAATCATCTTCTATTCTTCACCATTGCCTCCGTTCTCTCATACTTCACCTCCCACCCTCCCAGTGCACCAAGAACCTCCCCGTGACCCTGCATTTGGCCGGTGTATAACACCCCCCCCCCCACCGCAGGTGTAGTAAATCCCCTCGCAGAGATTGGTGATTTCAACGGGGAAGCTCAGGTTCTGACCGACATACCACGCGTTCACCAGCGGGTTCGTCGAGAGCTCAGCAATCTCGTGAGCGATCACACTTATCATCCCGTCAACCCGATGTTTCCGTTAGGGAATTTTAGGGGTTTCAGATTCGGAATGTAGTCGGGTATGACGAACAGTACGCGCAGATTCCTAGGCATAATTTAGCGGAGTTTCTTACCTTGGCGTACGACAGCGTGTAGTCGACGATGGACGGGAAAGCATAATATACGCAAGAGCTCATTATTATTATTATTATTATTATTATTATTATTATTATAATAGAAATGTACAAATGTTATATGGGATGATTGTATTTAATGAGGTTTTGCGTATTTTGTTTTCAAATCAAACTATGTAATTTATTTAGTAATATGTTTTTGTTTATTTTGTTGCTTTTTTACATTTAGTATTAGTGTATTGAACATTTTTATGTAATGAAAAGAATTATAAAATTATTTTAAGAAAATCATACTATATATATATATATATATATATATATATATATATATATATATATATATATATATATATATTTCTATTCAAATGTGGTCGCGCCCTTACGTGCGGCTGTGCGGTTTACACCACTCAATGTTACGAAATGCACCACTCATAACATTGAGTGGTGTATTTCATAAATTATGAAATCAATGTTATGAGTGGTGCATTTTGTAACATTGAGTGGTGCATTTCTTAACATTGAGTGGTGTAAACCGCACGACCGCACGTAAGGGCGCGATCACATCTGAACATGACCCTATATATATATATATATATATATATATATATATATATATATATATATATATATAATATATATATATATATATATATATATATATATATATATATATATATATATATATACATTGGTTCAAATGTGGCCATGCTCTCCCGTGTGGCCGTGCGGTCACACACCACTCAATGTTACGAAATACACCACTCAATGTTAAGAAACACACCATAATGAAACACACCACAATGTTAAGAAACACACCACAGTGCATATTTGTGTGGTGTGTTTCTTAACATTGAGTGGTGTATTTCGTAACATTGAGTGGTGTGAACCGCACGGCCGCACGGGAGAGCACGGCCACACCTGAACATGACCCTATATATATATATATATATATATATATATATATATATATATATATATATATATATATATATATATATATTCATGTTCAGGTGTGGCCGCTCCTTAACGTGTGAACAGTGCGGCCTCACCAGTATGTATACAGATATACACCACTCAGTGTTAGAAAATGCACCACACAAATATGCATCGTTAGGTACACATCACCAAAAAACACACCACTAGGTATGCAAATATACACCACACAGTGTCAGGAAATGCACCATTAGGGGCAAGGGAGTTATGGTGCATTATTTTGGGCGTGTGGTGTGTTTTATGGTGTTTTTGCGTATTTTCATTGTGGTGCGTTTTCTAATATTGAGTGGTGCATTTTCTAACATTGAGTGGTGTGAACCGCACCGACCGCACAGGAAGGCGCGACCACATTTGAACAGATTTCTATATATATATATAGAGAGAGAGAGAGAGGTTGGGGGATAGAAATCGGAAAATTAGAGAAATAGAAGAATAGAGGAATAGAGAATGAAAATTAGAAAACTGGAGAAATGAAAAACTGGAGGACTGAAGAAGGAAAATAGAAAACTGAAAAAGGAAAAAATAGAAAAGTGAAGTAAACGACCCCTAAAGTTTGCATTTTTCAAGTTGCCAATTAATTTAGTTAATCACCTGACCTCAAGTCACATGCATGGTTGCAGTAGGTGCTAGACGCTAGTCGGGCGGTAGACTAGCGCCTAGCCGGTGACTAGGCGACGTATAAAAACAAAAAAATAGTGCATGTGTGTAGGTATATGTCATATTGTATATATATATATATATATATATATATATATATATATATATATATATATATATATATATATCTTTTACTTCTCTTATTTATATAAATTTAAATATATATAAATATAATAAAAAAAAGTAACAAGGCCGACTCGCCTGAGTTAACTCGACTAACTTTGTCGAGTTGGGCGAGTTAACTCGGCTGTGAACTCGCCCGAGTTAGACACTAGGCGGCTGGTCACCAAGGTGGCCGATTTTTGTAACAGTGGTCACAGGTAGAGAGTACAAGGTGGTGGTAAGTTGGAAAATTTATAAAAAAAAAATTTCTCTGTCCCATCTGACATCTATACTTTTCTCAACCTGTTGAAGCACAAAGAGTCTGTTCATCTATACTTTTCTCAACCTGTTGAAGCACAAAGAGTCAATTTCGATATCTCCTCAGTTTCATTTGAGGGAGGCCACTACATGCCATTTGAGCACAAGGTGCTTGGCTTACCTTTTGTACTTATTCTCTTCAGTATTTTTAAAATTATTTTTTTTAATGTTTAATACTCTGTAGTATTGTAATATAATTTTTAAAGTTAAAAACTTGTGTGAGTCTCAATTCGTGAGACGAATCGAATATTTGATTAATGAGGTCAAAGATCTAACACATTAAACAAAGATCAACCCATCTAATGAATTGAAACCTGTGAGACAATTTTAAACAAATATTATATAAATTTTATAGCCAATTTAATTGACCTGAATGACATTGCACTCATATCCCTTAAAGAGAGATAGAGAGTTCAAAGTTCAAACCCTCTCCAACGAAAATAAAAGTACAGGCACAGCAAAATGTTGCCATCATCCGTACAATTTCATTTATGGTCACCGCCCATGTTCGTAGAGTATATTCTTCTAGTAGGCGTGGGAGCAATGGAAGGAAGTCAAGTGGGAGGAAGATTCATAACCAGTCAGGGGTACATTACGTAATTAACATGGAAAGCAAGGGCATTTACTTCGCTGTCTTGACTATTTATTCAAACACGACTCCCCGATTCTTTTTTTAAGCAATCGGCTTGTTGCAGAAGCCAGAAGAAGAAGAAGAAGGAGGACCAATCGTCTCTCCCCTCGGAAGGAAAAGAAAAATCCTGAAAACTTAAATTCATCAGACAAGTACTTGTTCAGGTTCGTGTGTTTTAAGTGTTAAGTTCCATCTATTTGATTTCTTGCTATTCATTTCCTTTTGCTGTCCTTCTCTTTTTTTTGTTCATTTCTTTCTTGTTGGTCTGATTTCTGTGGTGTTTTTTTTTTTTTTTTTTTTTTTTTT
>CP025658.1:22871203-22993664 GCA_003576665.1 Ipomoea trifida | reverse complement strand
GGTGGGGGGGTTAATTGCTTGATTCAGCCTTTGAGGACCATATTGGAATTCAAGTCTCATATATCTGAATCTTAGTTCCTCGATTTTTTGGAATTCTGGTTGGTGTTTGAATGGGGTTGATGTTTATGAACCTTGATATTTACAGATTCTTGCTTGGTATGGTAAAGGGTGCATTTAATATGAACCTAAGTCTGTCTTTCCTTGTTAAAACACTGTTTTAGAGTTTGGTTAGTTAGAGCTTTAAACACTGTGTAGGATTCTATTTTCTCAAAAAATTTCTGAAATGTTTTTGAAGAGATTAATCATCATTTTCTTTTAATTATAAGGTAAGAGGCACATCTCTTTGAAGTGGCATGTTTTATCTTTACTCCTTCCTTTAGATGAAAATGGAAAAAAAAATACTAGTAAAATTTAAAGGTACTTTCCTAAAGTTGCAGACAGATGAGATAATTTGTAAAATATTTAATTTGTATAGTTATTTTGCATTTGCTGATCAGTGGTTAGTGATCTGGGTTTTGGGGTTTTGGCTTTACAGCATATATGCTTTCCATCTAGACAATTCTGATATTCGAGCTTGAGATTTAGTGCTCTGCCATCAAGATTAACTTGAGATTAAAAGAATTTCTGATTTATTTATATTCTGCAAGAGTGTAAAAACGATCTTTTTGGTATTACTTCATCAGATTTATTAAAATTTGGCTTTGAATATGTAAGTTTGATATTTATTTTACTTCATTCATAAGCTTCTGGATTTACAAGGTGAAAACCAGATATTCTGATTGCATGTTTGTTGGGTAGGGGGCTCTCAACTAGCTCCAGTTAACCTACTCGGCAACTTATAAGCCTCCTACTAGTCTTGAATACTAACTTGCTGTTTTCTCAAAATGTTCCACTGTTGAGCGTTTGAGATCACACAATTGCTGTATTTATCACTGGTGGTAAAGTTGTGATTTTCTTTCTCATTTGGAATCTAGAGACCTGTCTTAATCGGTGCTCTTATCATTACATATTGTCTGTCACAATCTCCTAATTTGCATTTTTGTCTTCCTTGTATAGAAACCAGAAATCTGACTTCATCAATGCTCCTACCATTACATATTCTCATTCCTTACCTGTACTAGGCATTGTTATTGTAGATGTTTATCAATATTGTAGTTCTTGTTCTGTTTTGATTGATTTGATTGTGATCTTTACTATTCATGTTGACAAGATTTAATGGTTTAAGCAAGCTGATCGCAGTTTTTTTCTTTGCAGATTTTGTTGGTTACACTCCCTGTTGCTATCAACGGACTCGTTGTTAACATGTTGATTGGATCACCGGCGTTATTTAGATGCTACAATTCCTTACTAGTGATGTGACATTTTGCTACAGGCTGCCACTGCACATCTTTGAGTCCTAGATACTCCATAATTTAATTTAGCAGCTCCAATATTTAGTTTCTATCGAAGAAACGTACCTAAATTGAAGTAGTATTCACCCATTTTTGAGCAAGTGAAGAAGGGTTATTCTGCAACTACAAATGCAAGCCTCCCAGGGACCTCAATCGTCTAGCAGTGTACAGAGGTTTTACCATCAGCCTCAGCAGCAAGTTGAGCAATATTATGCCACTTTCCATGTTTTGAACAACAATGCTTCCAATGACAGTGGTAGTGTAGGGGAACAAGGTTTTTTCCAGACCCAAAACGAGCAGTTCTTCACTTTGGATTCAGCACCTGCTGCGATTGATTCCGTCTATTATGATTCACCCCCTGCTGCCAGTGTTTCTTCCAATCGGAGCGCCTTTTCTCCCCAATGCTCTCAGTCATACATGTCTGATATGCATCACTCCTCAGATAATACTACTTGTGGTTCGCCTTTAAGCGGGTGCTCTGGTGTTGTTGATGGCAATGAACTGAGGCATGTGTTGCGAGAATTGGAGAATAAATTGCTAGGCCCTGAATCTGAAATTGATGATAACTACAGTTGCTCCTTTAGTGATGCAGTCCCCAAGTCTTCTTCAATGATGAAGTGGACGAGAATGCTGGACATAGCTCCGAGTTTGGACACGAAAGAGCTCCTCTTTGCCTGTGCTGAGGCAGTATCAGATGCCGATATATCAACGGCAGAAGTTTTGATGAATGCGTTGGAGAAAAGGGTGTCGGTGTCCGGGGATCCTATGCAGAGGCTAAGTGCATACTTGTTGGAAGGGCTTAGAGCACGGATATTGTCATCCGGAAGCATAATCTACAAGAAGTTGAAGTGCAAAGAACCAACTAGCTCAGAGTTGCTGTCTTACATGCAAGTTCTTTATCACATCTGCCCGTACTTCAAGTTCGCTTACATGTCTGCCAATGTTGTTATCAGAGAGGCGATGATGAACGAGAACAGAATCCACATCATTGATTTCCAGGTTGCGCAAGGAAGTCAGTGGATGTTCCTCATCAAGTCTCTTGCAGATCGACCCGGTGGACCCCCATTCAGCCTACGCATCACAGGTGTCGATGATTCCCAATCCGCTCATGCTCGGGGTGGAGGACTTCAACTGGTTGGTGAAAGGTTAGCGAAATTTGCAGAGTCATGTGGTGTGCCCTTTGAATTCCATGCAGCAGGTATTTCTGGCTCTGAGGTTGAACTCGAGAACCTCTGGATTCAACCCGGAGAAGCAGTTGCGGTTAATTTTCCTTACATGTTACATCACATGCCAGACGAGAGTGTGAGTACCATGAATCACAGAGACCGCTTATTGAGACTGGTAAAGAGTCTGTCCCCCAAAATTGTGACCCTCGTCGAACAAGAATCCAACACCAACACCACTCCTTTCCTTCCAAGGTTCCGTGAAACTTTAGACTACTACACAGCAATGTTTGAGTCAATAGATGCAGCTCGCCCAAGAGATGACAGACAGCGCATCAGTGCAGAGGAGCATTGCGTTGCACGGGATATTGTCAACATAATAGCATGCGAGGGGGCTGATAGAGTGGAAAGACACGAACCGTTTGGCAAGTGGAGTATGAGATTTACGATGGCTGGATTCACTCCGTGCCCATTAAGTCCCTCGGTTGGTGAGGCCATGAGGCACATGTTGCAGGAATATAGCCCGAATTTCGGGATTGCAGAAGGCCATGGCGCATTGTATCTTGGATGGAAGAACCGCGCTTTGGCATCTTCCTCAGCCTGGAGATGATACTCCCCTGACGATTTTCAACTCTCTCTGTAAATTTTGCATACCGACCGATCTTTAACCTTTTCGCCTTTGCTTGGTATGATTAGAACAGAGTTCTTCTCTGAAACCCCTCTCTGCTGGGCTCAGGCTTGGAACTATTAGGCTTCATATAGAATGTGCACTTTGCTAGTGTGTCAATACCTCCTCAGAACAATCTTAACAGGATAGCAGATACAATTATATTCCAGTTTTTGATTCTCTTGTTGAGTTTACATAAACTGAATTTTTGTGGGAATAAATTTTTTTTTTCTGGTCAGTTCTCATTAGTTTGCTGTTTTGTTTGCATGAATTGCAGGCTTGTTTATCAACTATCCTTCAATTATTTTGGTATACCATAGTACCCTAGTGGTGTATGCATCAAGTCAGCAACACTATTAGAAGAGTTGTTCTTGAATTGAACCGATTAAGACTTGTCGTGAATACTTATGTGGAATGAAAAAATTAATGTTATTTCAAGTACTCGATGAGTCCAAAAAAATTACATTGAGCGAATTTGTGATTTTTGTTATGAGATTAAAGAGAATATATAACAATGATATTGAAGAAACTTGTGATATTTTTTGGGGGTTTAAAGAAAATATATATGGAATTGTAATTAATTGGGTCAGTTACAAAAGTAATGCTAAAATTGTACATTGCTAATATTCCTTTACTTTTTGCAAAGAAAAAAACAAAAAATTTCCTATTGGACAAAAATGAATTTGTCATTTTTGCCCTCTAACCAAAATATTGCCTAATGTTAGTCTACACTGCAAAATTACACACACATACACAGCGCTGCTTCTTCTGCTATTTTTTGAGATTACCTCTTTCCATTTCTCTTTTCCTCAGTTTCCACCGTTGCAGGCAAGTATTGACTCTTCTCCATGTGAATTGCCACCGCTTTTTCCTTCTGGGGTTTTTTTTTTGAAGAAAAATTTATTTAATGCTTGTGGATTTTCATATGAGATCAAGACATTTGTTAACAAAAATGTGATTTTTTTTCCCTTGTAAAATTACTTTTCTTGATTCTTGGAGATGATGTGCTAGGGATTAGTCAAGATTCATTGGTTAAAAGAAGAACATGTTATGCTAATTCGATACAATCGAGTAGACATGACAAAATAGTTTGATGATCGTATAGTCGTTTTCACGATTATAAATGTAGATTCTAGTAACCCTAACCCGTTTTTCAAGAGAAATGAGAAAAATCCCTATCAATAGAGGCAGAGGCAGCTATTATGATCATGTTCCACATCCCATTCCCCCACACCCATGCACAGCCAAAGTGATCTTTTGAATTACATTTTACATTTTGTATAAATGATCTCATTCATATGATTCTACTAGTTTTATTGTATATGAGAAAGAATGATTTTGTTTGATATGTTTACACCTCAAGATTTTTAAATGCCATGTTTAGTCATGAATATAATGTTTTTGGCAGCGAAAAGGTGATCCAGGGTTGGGGAAATCTGAAGAAGAAAATAGAGGATCAGAAATGGCAACTGATCAAGGATCATCAGAAAACCAAGACTGGCTTGCTGTGAAGAACTGGCGCAATATACAGAAAGAGCGTGAGAGAGAAAAGCGGCGTATGCGTGACAGAGAAAGAAGGCAATCCATGAGCCTTGAAGAGAGGGAGAGGCATCTAGCCAGGCGGCGCAGAAATTACCAACTCAGAAGACAAAGAGCCTTGAATAATGCTGCTGCTAAAACTGGCAGTGAAGCTGAAAACGAGAATAATAATCTTCAAGTGGTTTCTGTCGTCCCAGAACTCGAATTCTATTCAGACTCTGCACCGCGATTTGTGTCTACCAAGGACCATGCCACAAATCCTCCTGGTATCTCTAGATTATGGTCTGTTTTTATATATTATTCATGTTGTTCTGTTGTTACTGTTAGTTAATAAGATGAGATGTCTGCTAGCTGCTGTCTGTCCAGAGGCAAGAAGAATTCGCCCCGTGAAATATCCATATCCTAAAGGGCTGCATTTCTATCAAATTAGACATCTTGCGCGGTTACTAAACAGTCGTTCTGGTGGGGTTCGTGACCATAATCAACGGGTTGAAGCAGAAGTGACTGACAAAAACTACGATGTTCCCAAGTGTGAGTTTATACATACTTCTTGTGTGCAACCAATTCAACTTTCTTATTCCACCAAATGAAGTAAGTTTATACTTTTAAACTATTGAGTCATGGGATTTGGATTTGCAACTCAGCCTCAGGAAAACTGTGGAGACGAATACGGTTAATAGACATGAAACGTCTAGCACGAGCACTCAATTCTGTTCCAAAAGGCCAGCCCAACACAGCCAATAATAATTCAGGTGAAAAAGAAACCAATCTTTTTTTTTTTTGTTTCTCCATTTTCTTTATGTGGTGTCTGTTTTAGAACACTATATGCTGATTGAAACTTTTAATTGTATTCAGGGGAAAGAATCGAGGAGGTCGAGGGGAATGCAGAGCAGATGATATGCAGCAGCAAATCATTGACGCCTGAACAATCAAACGAAGCCATCTGTGATGTTCAACAAGTTAATGCATGTAAGTGATCAGTCTTATGTTGCTGATGCATGCATATAAACTGAACTGAAAAGTCTCATTCTTGTTCTCTCTGTCTTCTTTCTTGAATATAATATACTCATGAATAATCCAACACGATTACGCATTCTGCTTTCTAGATTCTGGTGTCTTTGCCCCATGATGAATTGAAGATGGATGCAAGTTCACCACAGAAAATGATTCAGCATGGAAAATATAGGCTTTTACTTTATGTTCTTGGCATATACATATATAAATATATATATACCTTGTAAATTTTTACAAACCATTTTCCCTCCCTTCTCAATTCAGATTTCAGACTAGAGATATTTTCTGATAAATATGAATGGAGAGGCAAGTATGTAATAGTTAAGCCTGAATTATGATTTCCATTTGGAATTTTGGTCTCCGGTTGTACTGTTTTATCATTCTGCTTAGGAACCTACTAATGTCATTGGCATTCTTGTTTTCCTTGAATCATCACTACTCTTCTTTCTTTTTGTTAGAATTGGTTTGGTTTTAGGATGATTTTGTAAGGCTTGGTTTTGGTTTGAAAAAATGGATGGATTGTTTGGTAAATGGCTATAAGTTAATTTTTTATTTGATCAATTTTAGTCATTTGACTTAGTCAAAAGGTTAAAATGAGTGTTTGGTAAAAATTGTTGTAATTCGGCCTCTTTTAGCTCAATTTACCGAGATGGTTGAATGGTAACCGCAATAATTGTACACATGAATATCGTTGATAATACAAAAAGAAATATAGAGAAAAAGTAACACTAGTGCAACAACTCAATAAGTCCTCTTATTAATCATTCAAACATGTATATATATCAGTGTTGCAAAAATCCCGCCTAGGCGCCGATTAATCCCCGCCTAGGCGCTAGGCGCTGGTCGACCGCCTAGCGTATCACATTAAATGGTGGTCTAGGCGACTAGCCGGCTAGGCGACCGCCTAGGCCGCCTAAGCTCCGCCTAGGCCGCCAAAGCACCGCCTAGGCCGCTTAGGCGCTGACCGCCTAGGCGTCGACGAGACCGACTAGGCACCGACTAGGCCTTCTAGTTCGTCGATTAACTATTGTTCTTTTTTTTTTTTTAATGGGTTATTTTTACTCAAAGCAACATCGTTTTGAGCGATAATCCTAAATTGTACAAACTTTAGATATTTTTTAGGTTAATATTTAATATTTTAGTATTAACTATTAAAGTATTATATAATTTATAATTATCAGTCTTTAAAAAAGTAAAAATACTTAAACAAATTTTTAAAAAATAAAAAATAAAATAAAAAAAATACACAGACGCCTAGGCGCCGATTAATCTCCGGCTAGGCGTCCTAAGCGCTAGGCACTCCCCGAACGCCTAGGGAGCGCCTAGCGATTTTTTCAACCATGATATATATACAACAAAGAAACATTACATTAGAGAATATAAATAAGAGGACTTAATTATTTCACTCATAGGCATATGTACTGATGGTATTCATACATAAACGATATCAGGAGTTTCAATAAAATGCATATGAAGAGGAACCAAGCATACCGTTTATTGGATATTATAATGGAAACTCGTGCTATAACGTGTTGTAATTTGACATTCTTTTAGCTCAATTTATCGGGATGATTGAACGCTAACTACAACAATAATTGTATGCATGAATAATATTGAGAATAAGAATAATAAAATAGAGAGAAAGAAACATAAGTAGCGGTCATTAAAAGTGTGTACCTCATGCCGCTATCGCTCAACAAAGGTTGTGATCAAGTGATGATCAAGCTTCTTATATCCTTTTTTTTTTTTTTTTTTTTTTTTTTTTTTTTTTTTTTTTTTTTTTTTCTTTTTTAGTATTGCTGACTCTGTTACAATGTAGTATTTGTTCATAACAACTTTCTCAATTTACTGAAGCACAAAAAAACAATAACGTATCCATTGAATGAGGAATAACTTTCTCAACCTAGTGAAGCTTCTTATATCCTAAATGAGTAATTCCATAAAACGCATATTCACGTAGTAATGCATCAAAGAGAGGATTAGAAATGACGTATCTGAATGCACTCCCCGTAGTGTGCACATAACAGAAAACTATTATACTCCGAATTTAGCCACAAGCAAATTCTGATTAGTGGTATACTTAGAAAAGTTAATAAATTATAGTCAATTGGTCCTGGACGCAAGTAATTGCCAATCAGCTTGTGGTCTAGTGGCATCCGATTTATAAATTAAAGAGAGTAGGTTTGAGTCTCAATGGAGGTAACTGTTGACTTTTTGTGCTTCCTAGAGGGAGTGTATGCTCAAAAATTCGAAATGCAATGTTATTATTTTATGGAGATCTGAATTATAATCCAACTTATAATCTTGAGAACAAAAATAATAGAATTTATCCCTACTTGTTAACAAAAAAGTCTTTTTTACGAGGTACAAACAAACATCCCTCTTTATTTGATTTGTTACGAAATCGACCATAGATCAATTCCCTTTTTATTTGTTGGGAGTATTGACTACATCCCAATTCTGAGCTTCATGTAACTTTTTCGAAGCGACATGTCAGGTCCAGGGCATCCTAATTGAATTGACTAGGATGACAGTTTCTCATTTTGAATCTGTAAAATGGTCATGCTCACTTCTTGTCTTTGAACTATAACGTTACAAATTTTGTCTTTTTTTCTAAAAGGCCGTGCTCAATCACTTATCGTC
Organism: Ipomoea trifida; assembly: GCA_003576665.1. Lineage (NCBI taxonomy): Eukaryota > Viridiplantae > Streptophyta > Magnoliopsida > Solanales > Convolvulaceae > Ipomoea > Ipomoea trifida. Next base: position 22,985,247 of record CP025658.1, on the reverse strand, counting down.
CCTAAGCTATAATTGACGTTGAAAATTTTGTCCATAATATTTTGTTAGAAAAAGAACGAATTTGTAACGTCAGTTATAACTTAGAGATGAGAAGTGAGCACGAACAACCAGTAGGGACGTACGAATCCTACAATTTATCTATAATTAACTTGGACGAAAAGTAGATTTCAAAAAAAAACTTGGACGAAAAGTTCAATTCATTATAAACATAGTACATGATGAATGTTATTAAAAATGGTGCGTATGTAGTATAATATTAATGTACATTAAGCTTTGTCTTTATGAATACGTAGAAGGAACATTTATAAACCTACTATTCAATAAATAGAAATACATATGATATACATTTAGTTTAGTTTAGTGGAAATAAAAGAATGCATGTCCAACATGCTAATCTCAATCACCCCCTATTTTAGCGAAAAAATTCACTTTGAATTTTTAAGGAACTCATTTGTGACTTGCGTTTCAAACAAGAAACTCAAGTCCTAAATGAGTTTTTTCCTATATTGTACAACTTGTGTCTTATGTTGTGAATTTTGATGTCTTGTGTTACAAAATTTTGTACATTGAGTGTATGAATTTTGTACCTTAAACAAATTAGTAATTATGAAATGTTGGATATTTATATAGTAATGAGATTAATGGTTCAGATATCTACCATGAAAGCTTAAATAATATTTTGGAGTTGTGGACTAATAAATATTATTTAGTTTGGTAGAGATGGTTTTGGGATGTTCGAGAGATCTCGAGAGATGTTCGAGAGATCGCGAGAGATGCCTCGAGAGGTCAGTTCGCACGAGAGATCGGTTCACGGAGAAACGATGTCTCGAACTGAGTTTTGCGTGAATTGTTTTGTCGATGTCTCGCAGGTCCGCAAAGCAACAATGTCTCAAAGGCATTTTTGCGCACTGCTTTTTACCTCTCGTTTTCGCGCAAGGCATGAACGTACATGAACTCTTGATGTCTCGAACATGCATGAACTTTGATGTCTCAAACATGCATAAACTTTGATGTCTCAAACATGCATGAGCTTTGATGTCTCGAACATGCACGAACTGAAGTTCGCATGCATGAAAGTTCCGTTAAGAACAAATTGAGCTAATTTTTAATATCTCTTGTCATTGCATTTTCAAAGTGCTTTAATTTGGAGATATTAACACGTGAATGTAATTTTAAATTATATTTCACATGTGTGTTCATAACTACCTGAACCAGAATGATAACATCCAAAAGAATATATTTTATATATATTTTTGAAAGTTTAAAACTGGTATAAACTTCCAGTAACTGCTCCAGTTAGAATTTATCTCTATAAATTCTAGAAGTGTCATCTGATCAAACACGCAATTTATTTTGCATGATATCTTGATATATCACAGTTCAATAACTCTCCAGTAAGTTCTTATCAAGCAACCTAAGAACTTTGTTTTCATCTTCTTGTATCCCATAAGATTTAATCTTGATACCTCGTTGCTTTTGAAGAGGAAAGATTAAAAGCTTATAGGAAAGTGATATCACGCCTGAAGATCTCATTTCCTCTCCTGTTTTCTCCTCTTACCCGAAATTTTTCCAACAATCTATAAATCTTTAATTCCATTTCTGAGGAATGATGAATTCTGGGTTTCTTGACTTTGCTGTCAACATCCCAAAGTTGGAGCACTTTGAAGGCGTGGGCTTTCGTAGATGGCAAAAGAAGATGAAGTTCCTCCTTGCGGCCCTGAACGTGGCATATGTTCTGAGCACCCCGAAGCCAGTGGAGCAAGAGGATGAGACGCTTGAAGCAACCCGTCGCCGGCTCAAGTGGGAAAATGATGATCTCGCCTGCCGTGGCCACATTCTGAACGGTATGTCTGACACCCTCTTTGATATTTATCAATATGAGGAATCCTCTAAGGACCTGTGGGATGTGCTTGAGGCAAAATATATATCTGAGGATGCCTCCAGCAAGAAATTCCTGGTAAGTGAATTCAATGAATTCAAAATGGTGGACAATCGTTCTGTCATGGAACAATTCCATGAGATTGTCAGGATCCTTGGACAGATAAGGCAACATGGCATGAATATGGATGACTCCATTGCCATTGCTAGTATCATAGATAAGTTGCCACCTTCCTGGAAAAAGGTACATCGTTCCTTGATGCAAAGGAAGGAAGAAATTACCATGGAGCAACTTGGTTCCCACCTGTATGTTGAGGAAGGGATCAGACAGAAGGAAAGTAAGAATAAAGGCGGTGCAAGGGGCACTGGGGCCTCGGGTTCTACCATCAACCTTGTTGATGAAGGCAAACCAAATGGGAACCGCAAAGGGAAAGGGAAACCGGGAAAGGTTACCAAATCTTCTAAGTTTAAGAAGAATGGAAAAGGAAAAGGGAAGGCATATGTGAAATGCTGGGTGTGCAACGGTCCACACTTTAAAAAGGACTGTGAAGTTTGGAAGAAAAGAAAGGCACAAATGGAAGGTAAATCCTCTGGTGATCATGGCCAAGTAAGTGGCCAGTGGAAACAAGGTAAATTCATTAATCTTGTTTCTGATAGTGTTGAAAACTCCATTGCTATGATTTCTGAAATGTGTGTCATGCAGACTGATGACTCATGGTGGGTTGACACTGGGGCAACCAGACATGTCTGCAAAGATATAAATCTTTATAAGGTTTATAAGAGTCTGGAAAATGGTCCAAGCCTGTACATGGGAAATGATTCCATGGTGAAGGTGAAAGGGATTGGACAAGTTGAGTTGTTGCTTACTTCTGGAAAGAAATTGACGCTCACAGATGTGTTTCATGCCCCAGATGTTAGAAAAAATTTAGTTTCTGGCATTGTATTAAACAAGTGTGGTTTTAAGCTTGTATTTGAAGCAGACCGTTTTATTTTATCCAAGGCAGGTATGTTTGTAGGCCAAGGATTTTTATGCTGTAATATGTTTAAGTTGAATATTAGTAAAGTTGATGGTTGTGTTTACACAGTGCGTTCATCATCTTTATGGCATTCACGGTTATGTCACGTAAATTATGTGCGTTTATTTGACATGGCTAAAGATGGATTAATTCCGTCATTGGAATTAAACAAAGAACCATGCAGTGCATGCATGTTAAATAAAATAACTAGGAATTCTTTTCCTAGTATAAAAAGGAATTCAATTCTAATTGAATTGGTGCACAGTGACTTGTGTGATTTTCATAGCACCCCTTCACTGGGAAATAAAAAATATGTTGTCATCTTTATTGATGACTATTCAAGATACTGCTATGTGTACCTCCTACATTCTAAGGATGAAGTCTTAGAAAAATTTAAAATATTTAAATTGGAGGTGGAATTGCAAACTAGTCAGTTAGTAAAAATTTTACGTACTGACAGGGGTGGGGAGTATTATGACCCGGTATTTTTCCAATCTGTGGGTATCATTCATGAGACCGCAGCACCCTACACACCACAACAAAATGGTGTAGCAGAAAGGAAAAATAGAGCTCTCAAGGAAATGGTAAACTGCATGTTGTCAGTTTCCGGTCTGAGTGAAGGTTTCTGGGGAGAAGCCATGTTGACTGCATGTTATGTACTCAACAGAGTTCCAAATAAAAGAAATAGGGTGACACCCTATGAACTTTGGCACAACAGAAAACCCCATTTGAATTATTTGAAAATATGGGGATGTAGGGCCGTGGTACGGTTGCCTGATCCTAAACGAAAGCTCTGGGAGAAAAAGGAATTGATTCTATTTTTATAGGATATGCAGTACACAATAAAGCATACCGGTTCTATGTTATAGAACCAAATGACTTTGTTTCGGTTCATACCGTAATAGAGTCCCGGGATGCTATTTTTGATGAAAATAGATTCTCATCAATAAATAGAACTCAGGATTTAATTCCTAGTTCTAGTGGGTTCAAAGTTGATGATCAAATTCATGATCATGCAGTGTTAAAGGAACCAGAACTTAGAAAAAGTAAAAGAGCACGAAAGATAAAAACATTTGGTCCAAATTTCCAAATGTATGTATTTAATTGAAGGATCAAGGGAGTCTACACAGACTAAAAATCTATATTTTAATATAGAAGATGATCCTAAGACTTTTGAAGAAGCTGTAACTTCTCATGATGTTGCTTTCTGGAAAGAAGCAATTAATGATGAGATGGATAATCCGGATTATATAGTGGATTCATGATAATACATGGATTTTAACTGATCCACCAAATGGTTGTAAACCCATAGGCTGCAAGTGGATTTTCAAAAAGAAAATGAAAGTTGATGGTTCAATCGACAAATTTAAGGCCAGGCTTGTCGCACAAGGCTTTAAACAAAAAGAAGGAGTTGACTTCTTTGACACTTATGCGCCAGTAGCAAGGATTGCTACTATTAGATTGTTAATTGCCATTTCGGCTATACACAATCTAGTAATTCATCAAATGGATGTGAAGACTGCATTCTTAAATGGTGAATTAGAGGAGGAAGTTTACATGAAGCAACCGGAAGGTTTCGTGGTTGCAGGACAAGAGCATAAAGTTTGCAAATTAATTAAGTCATTTTATGGCTTAAAACAGGCCCCTAAGCAATGGCATGATCGGTTTGATCAAGTGGTGCTGGCTAATGGGTACAAAATAAATCAGTCTGATAAATGCATCTACAGTAAATTTAATAACCAAAGACAATGGGTTATTATTTGCTTGTATGTAGATGACATGTTAATTTTTGGAACTAGTCTGGAAAAGGTTAAGGAAACTAAAGAGTTTCTTAGTTCCAGTTTCTCCATGAAAGATTTGGGAGAAGCAGAAGTTATTCTTGGAATAAAAATAACTAAAGTACAGGATGGTGTTAGATTAACACAATCTCATTATATTGAGAAAGTGTTAAAAAGATTTAATCACTTAACTGGTTCTCCAGTTTCTACTCCTATGGATCCTTCATTGAAATTAATTCCAAATGAAGGTGATCCGGTTTCTCAGTTGGAGTATTCTAAAGTGATAGGATGTCTAATGTATGCAATGACAAGTACTCGTCCCGATATTGCATTTGCAGTAGGTAAGATGAGTAGATACACTAGTAATCCTAGTGCAATGCATTGGATAGCATTAAAAAGAATATTGAAATATTTGAATAAAACCATTAATTATGGTTTGGTATATTCAAAAGATATTTCCATCCTAGAAGGATATTCTGATGCTAGTTGGATATCAAATCAGGAAGATTATTCCTCAACTAGTGGATGGATATTTCTGCTTGGAGGAGGTGCAATTTCCTGGGCTTCTAAAAAGCAAAGTTGTATTTCTGATTCAACTATGGCATCTGAATTTATTGCATTAGCTTCTGCATGCAAAGAAGCAGAGTGGCTAAGGAATTTAATTATGGAAATTCCAATTTGGCCGAAACCGATGTCACCAATTTTAGTGCATTGTGACAGCGCTACTACACTGGCCAAAGCATATAACAATGTTTATAATGGCAAGTCAAGACACATAGGCATGCGACATAGCTGTGTGCGGGAGCTCCTAATTAATGGTGTTGTAGCACTTGACTTTGTACGGTCCCGGTTCAATTTAGCGGATCCGTTTACTAAAGCCTTGGCAAGGGACATGGTGTTGAAAACATCGGAAGGGATAGGTTTAAAACCCGCATCTAGTCGAGAGGTGAAGGAAAGCACAACTCACGCCTAAGTTATAACGTTAGGTCTTGAGTTCAATGTTGATGAGTACTTCATTAATCGGCTGCAAGTACTAAATAAAAGGTATCCCTAAAGTCAGTACTTGGTCTGCATTGTTGTAGGGATGAGTTTTACTCTTAACTAATCTTTTGAGAAAATGCTTGGTGCAGGGCATGATATAAAAGATTAGCCTATATGAACATGAGGTGTGGCCGCTTCAAAGAGCTTTGGGTTTGGCTTGGATATGTTCATGAAAGGATACGGACACATGGCCTCTAATAGTGTCAAGTTTATTGAGTTACTGTGACTGTAAAACTTGTGTGTATTTTACCTACATTTTTTCAAAGAGACTGCGTGGTTCAAGGCTCGTCCACCACTGCAATCCGAATTGATGTATCGCGTATTATACTATGTGAAAGTTCAATCTTTAAGACACTTTCATTTATGCATGAGTTTTGAATTTATCTAGGTACAATATTAATTGTTACTATATAAATAGAGGAGGATTGTTGGATATTTATATAGTAATGAGATTAATGGTTCAGATATCTACCATGAAAGCTTAAATAATATTTTGGAGTTGTGGAGTAATAAATATTATTTAGTTTGGTAGAGATGGTTTTGGGATGTTCGAGAGATCTCGAGAGATGTTCGAGAGATCGCGAGAGATGCCTCGAGAGGTCAGTTCGCACGAGAGATCGGTTCACGGAGAAACGATGTCTCGAACTGAGTTTTGCGTGAATTGTTTTGTCGATGTCTCGCAGGTCCGCAAAGCAACAATGTCTCAAAGGCATTTTTGCGCACTGCTTTTTACCTCTCGTTTTCGCGCAAGGCATGAACGTACATGAACTCTTGATGTCTCGAACATGCATGAACTTTGATGTCTCAAACATGCATGAACTTTGATGTCTCAAACATGCATGAGCTTTGATGTCTCGAACATGCACGAACTGAAGTTCGCATGCATGAAAGTTCCGTTAAGAACAAATTGAGCTAATTTTTAATATCTCTTGTCATTGCATTTTCAAAGTGCTTTAATTTGGAGATATTAACACGTGAATGTAATTTTAAATTATATTTCACATGTGTGTTCATAACTGCCTGAACCAGAATGATAACATCCAAAAGAATATATTATATATGTATTTTTGAAAGTTTAAAACTGGTATAAACTTCCAGTAACTGCTCCTAACAGTTAGAATTTATCTCTATAAATTCTAGGAGTGTCATCTGATCAAACACGCAATTTATTTTGCATGATATCTTGATATATCACAGTTCAATAACTCTCCAGTAAGTTCTTATCAAGCAACCTAAGAAACTTTGTTTTCATCTTCTTGTATCCCATAAGATTTAATCTTGATACCTCGTTGCTTTTGAAGAGGAAAGATTAAAAGCTTATAGGAAAGTGATTTCACGCCTGAAGATCTCATTTCCTCTCCTGTTTTCTCCTTTTACCCGAAATTTTTCCAACATGAAATTCTGTGCTTATGAACATAAATTATGTACCTAAATTAGATTTGAAAAATAAGTAAATATATAATATGTGTTATGATTTTTTGTGTCTTGTGTTATGAAATTATGTACCTTACGAGTATAAATTCTGTACATCATCATTTCGATTTATATGGACTCTAGTTCATGATATAAATTGTCAATTTGCAAACGCCCGGCCAGGATTCGTTTTGCACGGATTTATCGTGCAAGATGGACTCTGACCAACAATATAATTTGCGTAAATTATGCTATGGACCCGGGTCCACCTTGCAAGGTGGACCCAAGTCCATGTTCACAATTTTAGAACTCTATGTTCACAATTTTAGAATTTTATGTTCATAATTTTAAAATTCTATATTCACAATTTTAGATCTCAATATACAAAATTACATTACTCAATATTCACATTTTTTGAACTCTATATTCACAATTTTGTTATATAGATTCAAAAATTGTGTTATATGTTGAACATAAAGTTATGAAATTGTAAACATGGAGTTATGAAATTGTGAACATGGAGTTATGAAATTATAAACATAAAGTTATGATATTGTGAATATGGACTCACCTTGCAAAGTGGACTCGGGTCCATGTCATAACATCAACACCCCGGGCCCACCAGCTCACACTTTTTTTTTACAAGCCAGCATGCTCAGCTCGCTACTACATTATTTTAAATTTTTTTGATTAATAATAAAACCGTTTAGTGTACAAGTTTTAGATGAAGAAATGAAGAATGCAATAATATGGAAACCAAGTTTTAGATTCCTTGTAGACAAAGGAAAGAGAAGAGGTTGAACTTGAATACCAGTACGAATTGTAATGAGAAATAAAAATTATATATTATTATGGTATGTATATATATAGACATAGATAGATTGATTGTTACGATCCAGGTACCTGCTTTTCCTAATTATTTCCGGTCCCATGGGGAACTTAAACCCTGCTAACACCAACCCTAACCCTCTAGGCTATGATCCTGAAAGTTTTCTCGCTTCCCTCCAAAACCTCAGTTTGAACCAAAACAACAGCTTAGGTTCTAATGCAGCAGCAGCAGCATGGTTGCGTTCAAGAACTCGGCCTTCTTCTTCTTCTTCCTCTTCTTCTTTTTTCAATAATTTGATAGGCAACAATCTATCTTATCCAGGTATATAATAATTTTCTTGAATTATGTATATTTCGTGTCTTTTCTTTTCTTGGTTGATTCCTTATATATAATGACTAGAAAGATTAATATATTGTATCAGGGAGCGTTTATGGTGGACTTGTTTCTTCATCTGCATGGAATATTTGGAATCCGTCTTTTAGAATAAGATCACAAGATGGTAGTAGTAACATGGTTGTGGATGATTATCATAATTCATTATTTTACATGGGTGGGAATCAAATAATGGAGAATTATCCTCCTTCTCTTCGTTCTCCTCGAGCTGGAGGGATGATGAGTTTGAACAGCAGCCTGCAGTTTGATAGTCCATGGGACCCCATATATGCCACACAACCTGCACATTGTAGTAGTTTCTTCACCACCCCAAGGACAATGCCAGGAAATAATTGTAATAATTTTAATGTGGAGACTGCTACAACCCGGGATGGTTCTCTTTCTTGGCAGAAGATTCTGAAAGAGGGTGATCCTGTTGTGAGGCAAGAGATTTTGGATTCCATTATTGGTAATGGAATTATTTTTGAGGTGATGGGTAATGAATATGGGCACCATTTGTTTCAGAGGCTTCTTGATTTTTGCGATTCCACACAGCTTCAGTCCATCGTCTATACATTGGCTTCTAGGGAGGACTTGTTCATAGATGTAGCTCTTCACAGACACGGGTATGTATGTATGTATGTATAAAATAATTATATCCCTTCAAATCTCTCTCTCTCTCTCTCTCATCTCTCAATTAACTTATAATTACTCACTAATTTTTAATTTCTTAATTTGACACACATACAGTTCAACTGCAGTCCAGGCATTGATCAAGAAACTGAAAAACTCAGATTTTGGCTTCACCATTACATCAATTCTTTCCCGTAGGTTTCTTGAACTGATGACGGATGAACGCGGGCGATATGTTGTGCAGCAGTGCTTTAATACCTTCAAACCCAGGGAGAATGAGGTACGTGGTCTCGATCAGGCAGGAACTGATCGGATTGGAATATAATCCTACTATACATTATTGTAACACTCAGCTCGCTCTATGGTCTGATCTGGTCTCAGGTGTTGTATGATGCTGCGGTGCGCTACTTCAGAGAATTAGCCACTTCTCAACATGGATGTGCATCCTTGAATGCTTGCCTGAGTTGCATTGGCGGGGCACAGAGGGCAAAACTTCTCACCCAGATCTCAGAACATTCAGATTTCCTCTCCAATCATCCTTGGGGGTGGGTGTATACTCTAACTAAACTTTAAATTAAAACTCTGATCTGCTTTTTTTCCTATTCCTTTTCCTAATTTGATACTTTCACCAGGCACTATGTGGTGCAGCATGTTCTAATGCTTAAGGATGAAAATTTCACCCGAATCATCTGCATCCGCCTCGAGGGTCTATTCATACACTTAGCTCACAGAAAGGGTAGCAGCCATGTTGTGGAGAAGTGCATAATATCATCAGAATTTGGAATGAGATCTGTGGTTGGGGCTTTTTTGAAGAGTGAAAAGCCATTCTTACAACTTGCATCTGATCAGTTTGGAAATTATGTTGTCCAGACAGCCTTAGAAGTTACAAAGGTAACAACACACCTTTCGATTCTCTAACCAATTTCTTAATTAATTTCCTCATGATGCCCAGGCCAGGCTTTTAACAAACAAATTCTTTCATGTATTATGCTGCAGCAACATGATGTGGAGCTTTACAGGTCTCTTGTCATGGTTCTCAATAAGCGAAATGTACTTCTTTCGCGTAATGTCATCGGGAGACATATAGTCGATAAGATCAAGGAGTTGGAACGCCAGCAGTGTTGAGAAGTTTGCCAAGGAAACATGCATACATCTGTCTAAGATAGATACTAGTTCTGTTTTTGTAGCCAAAATTTGTGACTGAGCCATGAGTTATTGTATTTTTAGCATAATTCTACAGTTTGCATTCATTACATTTCAAACACCTGCTTTTACTTCTTGTTAACAACATAAATAGTATACCAGAAGAATCATGGAAAATTAAACCCAAGAATTCATTAGTAAAGCATCATTCAGAGGCATTGTCTAAAGATGCCCTCTGCACCATATATCTACACAAATTGAACATCATGCGCTAACTACCTTCTTACAAAGCTAAGAAGCATAGATGGAAAATTGCAGTTTTTGTTACCAAGTTATAAAATAATTGTAGAATTTGTCCCTACTTATTAGTCGTGCTTGCTTTTCAATGTCAGTTATAAATTAAGAACGAAAAGTAAACACAATCAACAATTAAGGACGAATTTTACAATTATCTTATAATTTGGGGACGAAAAATACAATTTTCGCAAAGATATTACAAACATGGTAACGCTAAAAATCCCACAGAAGTGAACTAATAGGTCAGTTGTGGATACACCTGAGCTGATCAACAACTAACTACAGATCATGCTATAGCATCAGCAGTGTCGCAAAATTGAATGCGCTCGACCTGCTGCTGAGATTCCAGGACATCTCTAGCAGCTTTTTTCAACCCTTGGCCACTCACATAGTGCTTCCGGCATACAGGCATATACACATCTGCCCCAGCTATTATTTCTGTTCTCGTCTCCTCGGTCTTCCTAAGCGTAAAGTGTGCACATTTCCCACAAAGTTCGCATCGAGCTGTTAACTTGGTTACGGTATCAGCAATTGGAATTATATCTAGCACAGAGCCAAAGCTCCTTCTGCCAAAACCGCAAAAGAAGAATGCAATTAAAACAGGAAGAAATATTTGCTGTGACTTGGTGTAGCACAGAAAAGATTTGAGTACACAAACCAACAGCAGAATGACTTCATTCGCCTCAAAGAATCAAAATAATTACACTAAGACAAGAGAACTAAGTGGGTGTCATACCTCAAGTAGTCCCCATCCAAACCAGAAACAATTACAGTTTTGCCATCATGATCAGCAGCTTCACAGCAGAACTCATATAGATCCGTAAAGAATTGGGCCTCATCAATGCCAATCACCTCCAACTAAAGTAGTATTACAACATAAGAAAAGTTTGTCGTGTGTTATTGGCAGAGAAAGACCAAAATCAACAAAAATAACAGTAAAGTACAATATCTTGTTAAGTTTAAACACTTCTTCTAGACAACAATTAATTTAGTTGTGCCTAGCATGTATATGCTACTTTTTAATCACTTAACAATCCCAAGCCTAATTGTTAACAAAATACTCCATAGACTTTAGCATATCTCAGTTGTTAAATCAAAAGTTAACACCCTTTACTTGGTTATTACCTTATCATATGCTCCAGAACCAATTTTTTGTTTGAATGATGATAGATTTGCCAAAGGCCAGCATGGCATTCTCTCTCCATCATGTGTCACAATAGAGTCCAATCCATATCTAGTATCCTTGTCTGACTTTATAATTGCAACATTTCTGCATTAAACACAAAAATACATTCCAATTATCATTTTTTTGGCATGATTTATCTCTTCCGATTTCCTTTCCAGCATGAATCAGCTTTCATATGAAAAGTAGCTTAAAGAAACCATTGTAACTTAATACGGATGATTGTTTATTTGCTATGGAAGAGTATGGCTTGATGTAGAACAGGAACAAGCATTAAATGGCCATATTTATTACTTCCAAATTACAAGGGGCATAGTCACTTAACCACAACAACACAATACCAACTGTTGAAGAGATTAGGCTGATAACATGACAATCTTGTCTGATGTCTGAACTAATATAGTTCTCCTTTAAATACATTAAAATTAAATGTTAAGCTATTATATGTTGAACTTACATTGTTGATATTTCTGTGGATAAATTATTCTTTAACAAATGCCCGTTTGAATTAATTTCTTTCAAGAATATTATGCGAAATTTGTGACTATGTTGTTCAACTTGAAGTAGCATGCATACAACCAATGAGCATTTTTTTTTGAAACACTCATAAATCTTTACAATGTAGTATCTGTTATATACTTTCAATGAACATTTATTTATTTTCACATTATCAGCCTAATTTCTCAACACAAAAAACATCAAATACAGAACAGAAGAACTTGAATGCATTGCATAAAACCTCATTTTGATAATCTTTAGGGAAATGGCACTCCATGAAATAGTTAACAACAAATAAATTTCAGCAGTTAAATGCAAGAAACAAATGTGTAAATAAAACAACCTCGAACATTTCTTTTCAGGCAACATAATGTAATAAAGCTGAGACCAAAAACATGGTAGTGAATGAATTGAAGACCGAGAATTCACAAAGAAACAATATAGAAATAGGAATTGTGCAAACCTGCCATTGCCGCTCTCGGCCTTGATCCTTTCCAGAAGAGTGGTGGTTTTCCCAGCAAACATAGGCCCCACAATCACATGAATCTCCCCGGGTTCCGGCAGTGAGGCCTTGGTTCGCAAGCTCCGAACTTGATTACATCCCGAAGCAGCTGAAACCCCAAATAGAGAAACTGCAATCTTGGCTCGAACGAAACTAGGGGTCTGAAAAGGCCTGGTGAGGTTGAAGCTTCTCCGGGCAACAACGCTTCCCTGCAAATGGGTGCAGAAAGCTGCGGGTTTAGCAAGTTTTGCGTTCAGAAGCGATTTCATTCTTGAAACTCTTAACATTAAAGATGGAATAATAAAGTAGGGGTTGTGTGTGTTTCTTTATCTATCACTTTCTTATGGGGTATTAAGTATGCATAGATGCGTGGAGACGGCGGCGGGGGTCGCCGCCGGGGAGAGCAGAGGCGATGGTTTAAGGGTTTTAGCTTGTTGGAGGAAAAGCAGCTAGGCCTAGGAGGACTGACCGAGTGAGGAGTAAAACACTGAGCCGAATCCGGCGGGCTGTAAATCTATCCTCATCCTGCAATACTCTCTTAATTTAAAAAATATGGACTCTTTTTTTTTTTTTTTTTAAACAAATATAAAAGTAGGGTTTGTTTTTACATTATCAAATTTGTAATTCTTTTATTATTTTGTGAAAAAAAATGTTAAATTAGCCCCTTAAGTCGAATGGAGAGTGTAATTAGGCCCCTTAACTGAATAAAGTTTCATTTAAGCCCCATAAACAAGTAAAATTGTTCAATTAAGTCAAAGTTGACTTGTTTATCAGGTCAAATTCAGTTAGGGGCCTAATTGCACTATCCACCTGACTTAGGGGGTCAATTTGACACTTTTTTATTATTTATTTTATTTTTCAAAATTAAATATTTTTTATTTATTAAAAATATTATTTATTATAAATAAAAAATAAATAATATCTATAAACAAAAAAAAACACCCACCGGCTGTCGGACAGCCATGGCTAGGGCCGTTAACGAACCGAACATAAACGAACGGAGGTTGTTCGTGTTCGTTTGTTAAGGATTTTGAAGTGTCCGTGTTCGTGTTCGTTTGTTAAGGTTTTTTAAAATCATGTTCGTGTTCGTTTGTTAAGCGTTTATTAATATTTGACTGTTTGTTAACGTTCGCGAACATGTTCGTGTACGTTCATGAAGAGGTTCGTGAACACTTAATTACCAAACACCTGCATATGTTCATGAACACAATTCGTTCGTGAACAAGACATAATCTACGTTCACGAACAATAACCAAACAAACAACACAACTATATATGTTTGTGAATTGTGAACATGTTCACGAACATTATTAAACGAACACTTAACGAGCTTGTTTGTGAACATTACTAAACGAACATAAACGAGCTTGTTTGCGAACATTACTAAACAAACACAAATGAGTTTGTTCACGATCTCTTAGCAAACGAGCTTACCACTGTTCAGACTATGTTCGTTTATTAATCGAGCTCTAAATTTTGTTTGTTAATGTTCGTTTACCTTAATAAACCAACGCTTACCGAACACAAACATGAGTAGTTCGTCGAAATCTCTGTTCGCTAACACCGCTAGCCATGACCGACTTCCTTAGACGGCCGTGGCCGTCATGTCGGACAGCCAGTGGTTACTTTTTTTAATATTATTTGATTTTTTATTTATAATAAATAATATTTTAAAGAGTATTAAAGGAGGGTGCAAGATAGTACACGCGTATCGTCAGCAGAATCAGGTAGCGGATGAGCTGGCTAAGCTTGCACTTGGTGAGGAGACAGACTGGATGGAATTTGATGAGCCACCCCTGGGATGTAGAAGCCAGGTCTGCAATGACCCCCCCCCCCCCTCCTTGTATTTCCAAAAAAAATATTTTAAATAAATAAATAATTATTTTGAATAATAAAATAAAAAAATGCAAAAGTGTCAAATTGACCCGTAAGTCGGGTGGATAGTGCAATTAGGTCCCCTAACTAAATTTGACCTGATAAACATGTCAACTTGGACTTAATTGAACACTTTTACCAATTTAGAGGACTTGAATGGAGCTTTTTTCAATTAGCCTAATTGCACTATCCATTCGACTTAGGGGGCCAATTTGACATTTTTTCCTTATTTTTTCTATATGCTTACAATACTCTATTATTTTTTAAAGTAATTTCACTTTTAATAAATACATAAATAATTAATTATATATGTGTTTAGAAAATTAAAAAAAAAAAAAAAAACTGTCAAATGACATCAAATGCTACGGAATGCAAGCTTGCATTCGACCATTTTTTTGATTGTTAAAGACAACCTAAGCCAGTAACCAAGATGACAACGGTCTAAACTCTAAAATATCATATTGACCCAGCCTGTATTAAACACCTGCACACTCAATTTTACCTCTATTTCGTGTATAGTTAATTTTAATTTATTTATTTATGTTTTTGATATTATCATATATCAATCAATTGGATATTTATTATCATCATTAAAATTTCATCTCAACATACTTATTTTTTACTCAATCATTTCATATTAGATATAACTAGTTTTATATATGCATTGCATGAATGAGCTAATGTGCCTAATGTTTATATTTAAATAACTATTTCAAAGTATATCAATGCAAGATTATATATAAGTTCATATATATGTAATTCAATGTCGAATTTGTTTATTTCAATAGGTAATTCAAAGTATATGAATGCAAGATAATATAGGAAATTCATTATAATTGTTACTAAAATAAATGTTTACAACTTTGTAAATCAATATTCTAAATACTTAGTCTAAAAGCGATATTTTAAATAAATACTACTTTTTGTTTGAATTTCTCTAAGTCTTCTTAATTCTCTTTTAGCATTGTCATTGTCTTCCTCTTTAATATTTGCCCTTTTCTTTTTTGTTGGTAGTGTGTCATTTGTAATTGCTGGTGGTACCGTGGTAGCATAGATGGCAACGTCATGCAATGCGATTATGGTGTAGGAAGCTGTGAATTTGCCTTATTATGTATATGACTGATATCTTAGTTGTACTATATGAACTCTTGATCTCTTGCAAGCGCATGTTCATATTTTGCAATGGTAGCTTTTTCTCCTACATGTTTCATGTGGAAGTATTGAATAAAATATCAATATTTATTATATTTGTAAAAGGCTCATGAGCAGTACCTCTTGTTCTATTTTCATAACTTGTTTACTTGATGGTAACAACAATAACTCTGCAAGTAGTAAAAATACTGATGCTGCAATGTCCAGTTTCATCAACAATTTCCACATCCATTTTGCACATGCTCGTTTTCAAGTTCACAGTTTTGGAATTAGTATGAATGAGTGTAGTACTTGATTTTGTGTGTGTGTGTTGATTCTTTTTTTAAATTTTATTTTATTGAATTGATATTTAACCTTTGAGTTAAATTGCTTGTCACTTTGTGCATAAACTTTTTTAAATAGTGACTACATCTTATATACCAAGTATTTTTGTTGTCAAGGTTGATGCTGATTTTGCCTTTAATCTAAGCATGTTGAGTTTAGAAGATGAAATGAATTGTAAATTTATATTAGTTCTAATATATTTAATGAATGCATAATAAGTATTTTACGTATAGGATCAATGAATGCAATAACGGTGACTATTTTGAAATTTCTTCATTTTCTAGATTTGCCAAATTGATTGCAATATTGCTGTAGTCTCGGCATTTTTTCAATGCGTCAAGTGTGTCACGATGTTCTATTGCCTTATATTGACATTTTAAATAATGAGTTTTAAATGTAGCTATGTAAGATAATAATATAATTAACATTTACATATTATTATCTGTTGGTCCCGGTGAAGACGTTATGAGTCTAGAAGGGGGGGTTGAATAGACTCAAGGGAATTTTGAAAACCTTTTTAAAGAGTTAAATGCAGCGGAAAGAAATGTATCAAAGTTTTATCTTTTACTTTGCACTAGGGTTTTTCTTATCAAAAAGATTAGGTTAAGATGATGTATGCAATGCAATGCGTATGATAAATAAAAGGATAGAGATAGAGAGAGAGTTTTTATAGTGGTTCGGCTGTTAACAAAGCCTACTCCACTCTTCTTCACAACACGTGAAGGTTTGCACTATATTCTCCTTATAGTACAATCTCCTTTACAACAAGCTCCTTTGATCACAAAGCCCGGCAGCTATGTTGTGGTAGGTTTTTCAACTTCTTCCAAGTTTACTCCGCCTCTTTCTACTTCACTCGTAGAGATGGTTGAATAAGTAAGTAAATCTCCAACTTGGAATTCTTTGGCTTCTCTTCTTCAAGCTCACAAGAACTTCCAAATAAAACTGAATAAAGCTTAGTATGCTTAAGAATATCACACTGGAAATTTTTGCTTGAACAACAATATTTCGCGCAATTCAACCTTGTCAAAGTGAGATGGGACAAGGGTATTTATAGGTGGAATTTCAGATCCGTTGGAGGGAGATCGAAATTCAAAACCTATTAACCAGTGAGTATTATCCAAAGGGTAATATCTTCTCTTTTTCAGAATGTCAGTACTAGCTAGCCGTTTGTCCACTTTTGGAAAAGGACAAAGTACCTTTTGTCCCTGAAAAAGGTGACAATCATTAAATGCTCCTTGGGATCGTTGCATAGGACCCAAGATGACATTCAGATATACCCATTATCAAGGCAGTAGAAAAGACAATTTATCAGAGAATGTCTTTTGCCTTGGTCGAGAATGATTGACTTTATCATTCTTTCTTTAACTCCTCGAGTCAATCACTTCCTTGATTGCTCGGCTATGGAAACTTAGTCCTTCCAGTTTTTGACCTAAGATCCATGTCTTCGTGCCTTTGTGTCTTCGAGTCTTCATTTCTTCGAGTCTTCGAGTTTTCGAGTCTTCGAGTCTTCGAGTGAAACATTTCTCGGTTTACAGATTTGGTGAGATCCAAAAACAAAGCAAAGACTATTCTAAGACACCAAAAAAAAAATTTAGGGGTCTCCTCGTATAGCTTGGTATCATCAAAATTAACTACTCGGGGTTCCTAACAATTTCCCCCTTTTTGATGATGCCAACACCCCATACTCATTCCATTCGGTTTTCTTTTATCCTTAAACGGATTTCCATTTAGCAAGCTCGAATAGTTGAGGTTTTACAGTTTTAAGCGAGGAGTAAAGACTAGAACACACACACACTGAACCAAGAGAGAAGTCTTATATATATAGAGAAATTCATACAACTTTGCAAAAACAACAACTTAACACTGATAGAAACAAAAAGACATAATCAAAAATCTTTTTATTTTGAGCTCTCGCCAGCCTTCTTCTTCTTCTCTCTTTCCCAGATTTCATATTGTTGAAGTTGTATCATGTCATTGATTTCCTTTCTTGCCTTTACGATGTCGAGGCCTTGAATCTTGAAGGCATACTTTCGGTATAAGTTCAGCATCAGATAGTTTTGTACAACTTCACCAAGATTCTCACCCCTTATGACTCCCCAGTCCCACCAGGCAATTAGTTCGGCAGCATTCATTCCATCGGCAAAACTTTGTTGAGTAGCACTTAGAATCTGGTTTATGCCATACATCTTGGCTTGACCTTCGGCTGATTTGGTTATCTTGTTTGCGTCCTCGAGTTCCTTTGCTGCTTTCTCGAAAGCCTTTTGCTTTTCTTGCTGAATTCGGAAGATTTCTTTGTCCTTCTTCCTTTGCTGATAGATTTGTTCATTATGATCTCGCAAGAAAATGAGCCTGTCCATAGGCTGTTTGTTCTTCCAGTAGGGTGGAATGTTACACTCTTCCCAATTCTTTCCAGACCCATGTTCATAAGGAACATAGTCAATGGGCTCTCCATTTACTCTTCGAGTAGTTACTTTCGGTCCTTTGCTTTGCTTCTTTGAGCTCGGTTCACCTCTCGTAGGTTTCTTTTGAGTTCGTTTTGGAGACGGTGAGGGAGAAGGGGTTTTCCTTAGATTAAGAATTTCTCTTTTCTGTTGTGCAAGGTCGTCAGCATCAACCCTTACCACAATCTCTTTTCCTTTCACCTCTTCCCCCTTGTTGGCATCATTGACCCCAGCAAGGAAATCAACCTTGTCGCTCAGACGGTTTATGCAGACCTGTAACTCCTTCAGGGTCCATTCGAACTCACAGACGAGCGATGCTGTAGCATTCTGATTCCCATATACGGTTTCGAGCTTCGAACAGTTGAGATCAAGACGCTCCTTGATAAAAGCGTGTTTCGTAACCAAGTTACGCTGGATGGTAGTAAACTCGGAAACCGAATCCTTCAGCGATCCAAGTGACATAAGATTTTCAGCAAAAACCCCATCAATCTTCTTCTCAAGATTAGCCAACCTTTCGTCTGTATTCGATTTCGAGGATTTCTTCTTCTGCCTTCGGATGTCCTTTTTGATCTTAGTGATGGACTCATTTAGGGACTTGAAGTTTGCATCATGAGTCTTCGACAACCCCTGTATGGCATTAAGAAAAGAAGTGAAAGCAGAGGAGGTATTGACTATTACCTCAGAAGAATCCGAACTTTTGGAGGCATCAACGGCTGGGCTATCATTGTCCTTAGAAGGTGCTTCCTGATTTTCACCTTGAACTAAGACAAGTGCAGTACCTTCGGTAAGATGTATATCTTCGAGAGGTGAGGCTAAGGCTTCGGGACTTGCACTCTTGGATGCTTCCATGTTTCCATCCGAAGTGTAGTCGGGAAGGACTTCTACCTCAACATCGAACAAGTTAAGATCAGATAAAATCATATCTTCATCAACTATCTGCGGACCATCATGATTCGCACCTCGAGATGCTTCCATGTTTTCATCTCGGGCTGAACTAGGACACAGCAGGACCTGAGCTTCCATGGATTCGGTAGGAGCAGATTTCGGGTCCTCAGAAGGCTGCTGATTAGACTCATTAGGTTCACAAGCCATCTGAACTCCTAGGCTAGAAGAATGTAGGGACCGAGAAGGTGGAACTTGACCTCCAGAAGGGTCATTGTCATCATCATCATCATTGTTATCATCTTTATCATCTCGGCATCCTTGATTCTGATTTGAGTTCGAATCCTCAGCATCTTCTTCATCGTTTTGACGACTCGGTCCAACATCTGGTCGTAGATCTCGAATTTCAGTCTGTGCGCGTGAGATGTTATGGACTTTGGCAATCTTCATGTCTTCCAACATAAGGCGTTCCCGAGGAGTTCGGTAGCCAACATTTAAATCAATAGATTTGCCAAACCGAGTGGTCTTGCCTTGGAGTTTTTCAGCAAAAACTCTTTCGATTTCATCAGGCCTTGTCGCATCAAAGACAGATCTCGTTCCCATCCAATCCAGAGCCCATTCCTCTTCTTCGGCCATTTCACTTATAGTACTAGCTATGACGTGAAGACTTGACATTCGCCATTCTTGCCAGTTGTAAGCTCTTGCAAGTTCCATTCGCAGTATCTCCTCATGAGAATGCTCCTTCATCGAGGCTTCGAGAGGAGGCACAACATCTTCAGTGCTTTCAAAGGTTAACTGGTGAGCTAGTTCTGCATCGATATTAATCTGCCTTTCAACATGATTGGGATGAATTACGAGCTGTTGATTGGATTCAATGACATTTGGCATAGTTGCAACAGAAGGAAGTTCCTCAATCCGAACGGTTGAAACTCGTGGCCATTGTAAGCACAAATTACGACTAACATAATCAAGTGTAATTATTAGTCGAGCCATCTTCGGATCCATATGCTCGGTGATTTGTCGTTGAACAATAGCAGACATCGGTCGATAGGATTGGCTATCTGCATCCAGATCATCACCTTCTGATTCCTCTTCAATCATTGTTGACTCAGACCCGGAATCATGTTTATCTTTCGGAATAGTTATCATCGGCTGTTGTACTACTGGTGAAGGTGCAGGAGGATTTTCTGGCTGAGCAACTAAGGGTTCGGGAGATGGTTCCCTTTCGCACACAATCGGAGCAGAGACGGATTCAACATGAGCAGGTTTTGATATGGGCCGAGTGAGCGGCGTGTGATCTTCCTCATCACTATCTTCTCTTGAGAGATCAAGAGGAGGTGGAAGGACTCGGTGACTGTCTTCGAGAGGCACTTCCCTTGGCTCCTCTTCGGCTGGTAAAACAGCATCCGCATTCGTTTCAGCATCCTTTTCAACTACAACTTCATGATCAGTCCTTTGCTTCTTTTTCGGTCGTTTGAGCTGTTTGGCTTTCCTTTTCTTAGTTACTTAGCCTCTTCCTCAGGTGAGGATTGGGCTTCTTCAGCTGCGTCTTCGGAACTACGTTTCTTGTGTTTCTTCTTGGAATGCTTGGACTTGTGTTTCTTTGATTTCTTCTTTTCGGCAGCATCCAGATTTCCTGCCTTTCTCTTTTTGGATACCTTTCGAGGCTCATCCTCGGATTCGGGTTCATCATTCGTACTCGTTGGCTTAGAGGACTCGGGTAGATCCTTCGGTTTGTGAGTTGAACCTTCTGAAGTGTGACCCTTCGCCAAGTCAGATTCCCCCTGTCCAACTGAGCTTTTGGACGATTTAGACTTAGACTTCTTCTTTTGCTTTTTCAAGGCAGCTTCCAGTTCATCTGCCTTTCTTTTGAGGTAATTTGGTGGCCTTGAGGTCATGTGAAAATGGTTTCGATGAGACTTGGTTTCTGCCCTTAACTTCACTTTCTTGGCTCTCAAGATAGCACTTATCATGAAACCAAAACCAAGAACTTTAGTAATCCACCCCGTCGTAGGACTAACTCCGGTTTGGACGTTATCAACCAAGAAGTCAAAAATGACATGTGACCAATCAACAGGATATTGTTCCAGCAGTGCGCACAACATCCTCATTTTCTTATCAGATATATCATCAGTACCAGATTGCCTGCTTTCAACAATTTTGTTTAGAATATCTATGACAAATTCATAGTCCATTTTGAGCATCTTCTTCTTTAGAACTGTTGGAAGGGATGAGGGTTGATTATGATTCCTCATTTTCTTCCACATCCTTTTCTTGCTATACTCCTTATCAGAGCAGTCTTCATGAAAGCCTTCTCCACAGAGAGGGAGATTGAATACCTTCCTAATATCTTCTTGAGATATTACAACTTCAGTTCCATTCACCACAGAATGGATTTCAACAACATTATTGATAGAACGTACTTCTGCATTTATGTAGAACTGTGTCACATCAAGAGGATACCAACCTTTGTGTTTGAAGGTTACAAACTGGAAAAGATTACTGTCCTTGAGGCAGTCCACAACCTTTTTCCCAAAATCTTCATCAAGGACCTTGTCAAGAAACCCTTTCACATCTAGCATCGATCCAGCCTTGACCATGCATCCGCCTGAATTCTGCCCTTTGACGGTGGTAGAGAAGAACTTGAAGATTTCAACATCCTCACATGGTCTAGATATGACTGTTGGAGGTTTGAAAGATTCTGAAGAGGCTTGTGGCTGTTTCTGTATGGATGAAGGTTTAGGTGGCGGGCCGTGAGAGTTTTTAGTATTGTCGGAGGAGGAGCTTGAACTTTCCGACGATGATCCTGACCCAGAGGAAGACATATTTGCAATCTTTTGGTGGCTTGAGGAAGTGTATAGGGTTTTAGAGGGTAACGACGGTTTTTGGGAGTGTAAAGAAGATGAGATGAGAGTATGGTATGGTTATATATAGTGAGGAGGAAAACGGGTCGATTGAGTGGACACGGGTCGACTTTATGTATAAGGGACAAAAATCCTTAAATGCCCTTAAATGAAGGGGCAAAAATGGCTTAAAGCCGCATATTACCTTTGAACTGAAAAGGCAATTACCCACATGATGAAAAATTCATTTAATGAGGAGAGAGAAAACCACTTATTATACCATCACGTCTTGATGGTCCGTCTTTTCAAGTCAGGCGTAGCAGGGAGAGTGGAGCGCATATCTCGGCACGAACGGCAAGTGGGATTCTGACACGTGCACACCCACGATCCCACGTTTACTAGAAGCTTAGTCAACAAGTTAACACTTGTTGGTCCTTTTTGAACACGAACAGTGCGTCCGAAAAGTTGATGATTAGAAGATTGACATTATTAACTCTTCGGTCATAAGATGATTCGGATGCAGTCCTCGGTGTGTTACCATTCCTTGGTAAGATTATAGCCCTTTTTGGAATAGGAGTAAGACTACTCGGTCAAACATAACTTTCATTTATTAAAAACAAGGATAACAAGAGCAGACATTTCAATCATCCACACAGAATACCCCAACAGGACCTACAAGGTATAACATTCATCTCCTTGCTTTGCCCTTGCCCCTATTCTTGGTGTGTCTACTATTCGCAGTAGACAAGAGGCTCTGCCCTTGACTACTCTCTGTTGTAGGAGGGCTGGGAGATGGTAATGCACTCGGGGCAGCAGCAGACACCCACGATGGAGCCATAGGTCCATATCCGGGCTCGTTCTCCATCACAGAAGATTTATCGGACACATCGTCTGGTTCGAGCATGTCCAGGTAACGAAGATAGTCTTCATCATGAGCTGGATTTGCAGGGGGATTTTGGCCTTGAGCCCTTTGATACCATCCTTGTATGTCGTTCCAAGCATCATCTCCTGTGTTGTCGATTGAAGGAGATGGAGTGCGTCTAGGCACTATGTTCGGTTCCGGCCAGAAGGGTTCTTCATTTGGAGGTGCTAATCCTCCAGAGTGGAAGCCTGGGACAGACAAAGTTGGTGCCTCAGGCACTATATCTTCAGATTCGGAGTCCGAGAGATCAAGAGGATTCTCAGAGGTGTCTCCTTCGAGAGGTTCTCCCTTCTCACTCCTCAGCTTGTTCAGCTTGCTGGTCCCTTCTTTCAGCAACAGACGGAATGAAAATCTCTTCTTTGCTGGCTTCTCCTCGGAACATGTCTTCTTTCCTTTGCCCTTGTCCATATCTGCAAAACTAGAAATCAACACAAGGAATTAGGTGTTAGGATACCTCTTCCTTCCTCGGTTGTGATCTATTTATAGATGGAGTGCTGCATTGCGATTGGCTGAGATCCATTTGACGTGACCAATCAGAGCTGCAACCGTCCAAGATTTTGCGCCTTTCTATTAAATGAATCCGTGAGTTTCTGACTTTGATGTGCGCATTGAATGCAAGTTATCATAACTGATGCGTCCCTTCAGTTTTGGAGCAATTCAACATTCTCACGTTAACTCATTTCTATCATCCCGAGTTCATGGCGTAGGGCAGAGAATCTGGCTTCGGCTAATGGCTTTGTGAGGATATCAGCTAGTTGATCTTCGGTATTGACATATTCCAACTTAATATCCTTTTTCTCCACGTGATCTCTGATGAAGTGATACTTGATATCAATATGCTTGGTTCTTGAATGCAACACGGGATTTTGCGTTATTGCAATAGCACTTGTGTTATCACACATAATACTGACTTCTTTAGCAGTAACCCCATAATCTTTGAGTTGTTGCATCATCCATAAAATCTGTGCACAACAGCTACCAGCTGCTATGTATTCGGCTTCAGCAGTACTCGTGGCAATAGAATTTTGCTTTTTGCTAAACCAAGACACCAATCTTCCCCCTAAGAATTGGCACGTCCCTGAAGTACTCTTTCGATCAATTTTGCAACCGGCAAAGTCTGCGTCCGAAAACCCAACCAAGTCGAAGACATCACTCTTCGGATACCAGAGACCTACACTCTGAGTTCCTTTTAGATATCTCAGAATCTTTTTAGCAGCGCTTAGATGACTCTCCTTCGGATTTGATTGAAACCGAGCACATACTCCTACAGCAAACGATATATCTGGGCGACTTGCAGTGAGATAGAGTAGAGATCCTATGATTCCTCTGTACTTTGTTTGATCAACTTCCTTTCCTTCATTATCTATATCCATTCGTAACGAGGTATTCATGGGTATTTTAACCGAAGATTTCCCATCAACACCGAACTTCTTAATCAGATCCTTCGTATACTTTGCTTGATTAATGAATATGCCATTTTGTTCCTGTTTGACTTGTAGACCTAAGAAGTAGTTTAGTTCTCCCATCATGCTCATCTCAAATTTTCCTTGCATGAGTTTTGAGAATTTTTCACATAGATCCGAGTCGGTACTTCCAAAAATAATATCATCAACATATATTTGTACCAGTAGGATATGATTTCCATCTTTGATCCTGAAAAGGGTTTTGTCAACAATCCCTTTTGTGAAGCCACAACTTATCAGAAAACATGATAAGGTATCGTACCAAGCTCTTGGAGCTTGTTTTAAGCCATATAGAGCCTTCTTGAGCTTATATACTTTATCCATTCCAACATCAGAAATGAATCCTGGGGGCTGCTCAACATAAACTTCCTCTTCTAATAAGCCATTCAGAAAAGCACTTTTCACATCCATTTGATATACTTTAAAGTCCTTCCATGCAGCATAAGCTAGAAAAATCCTTATAGCTTCAAGTCTGGCCATAGGAGCGAAGGTTTCATCAAAATCTATTCCTTCTTCTTGGCAGTATCCTTTAGCTACTAACCGAGCCTTGTTCCTAACAATGACTCCTTGTTCATTCATCTTGTTTCTGAATACCCATTTAGTTCCAATAACGTTTTGATGAGTTGGTCGTGAAACCAGTTCCCACACATCATTTCTTTCGAACTGATGTAGTTCATCTTGCATGGCAATGACCCAGTCCGAGTCACTTAGAGTTTCTTCCACGGTCTTGGGTTCGATTTGAGATATAAAACATGCCATCATGCATTCCCGGATGGATGCGCGAGTTCTTACGCTATCATGCACATCACCAATGATTTGATCTTGAGGATGATTTCGTAGCCATTTTAGATCTGGTTGAAAGGTAGTTGGAGGTGCTCCTTCATCTATGGACGGTTCATCTTGATTGCTTCCTTCTTGTTGACATACCACCTCATTTTCATCATTCTGTAACACCTCGGTTTGAGATGGTGTATTCGGTTGGAGATTCGGAAAGAGTGGATAATCGTCTTCTTCAGATTCTGATCCTTCGGAATGATCGTCACGAACTTTGTCTATGCTATCCTTGTCAGCTTGTTCCTCAGAAGTTACCATGTTTTCTTTTGATATTTCGTCAAAAACTACATGTATTGATTCCTCAATTACCATTGTTCGCTTGTTCAGTACTCGAAAGGCTTTGCTTTTCTCAGAATATCCCATTAATAATCCTTCGTCAGCACGTTCATCAAAAGCTTTTAGATGTGACTTCCCATTATTGTGTATGAAACATTTACTTCCAAAAATATGAAAGTATTTTACCACAGGCTTTCTTCCTTTCCAGAGTTCATAGGGTGTAATGCCATGATCTTTATGAATGATAGATCGGTTTTGTGTATAGCATGCTGTGTTTATGGCTTCGGCCCAAAAACGCTTCGGTAGGCCTGAGTAAGCAATCATGGACCTTGCTGCTTCTTTAAGGGTTCTGTTGCGTCTTTCTGCTACACCATTTTGTTGAGGAGTTCTTGCTGCTGAGAGTTGATGTAAGATGCCATGTTGCCCACAAAAGTCTTGAATGACTTTGTTCACGAACTCAGTTCCTTGATCAGAACGTATTTTGACAATGCTTAATTCCTTTTCGGTTTGAAGTCTTCGGAGTAAGTCTGGGAGCACTTTTTCTGTTTCATTCTTCTTTCTTAGAAAGGATGTCCATGTGAATCTTGTGTAGTCATCTACTACCACAAGAGTGTATTTTCTCCCACTTAGGCTGACTGGATCAACTGGTCCAAATAAGTCCATATGAAGTAGACTTAGTGGTCTTGCATTCGTGTTAAGAATTTTTGATTTAAACGAGGACTTGATCTGTTTTCCCTTTTGGCATGCTTCGCAAATTTTGTCCTTGTCATAGATTATATTTGGTAATCCTTCGACCAATTCCTTTCTTGCAAGCTTGTTGATAGCTTTGAAGTTGAGATGATTGAGCTTATGATGCCATTCCCAGCTTAGATCTTGCTTGCTTTTAGCGATCAAGCATGTATTCGGTCTTGCTGATTCCCATGTGACAACATACATGTTTTTCCTTCGTTTGGCTGTTAAGACAACTTCATGAGATAGATCAGAAATAACTTGACATGCATCCCGTGAGAAGATGACCTTGTATCCTTTATCGCAAAACTGACTTGTGCTCAACAAGTTGAACTTTAATCCTTCGACATAAGAAACTTCTCGGATAATCAAATCATTCTTCATGACATCTCCTGTTCCTATCGTTTGTCCACTTGAGTTCCCACCAAAGACCACCTTAGGACCATTCTTTGCTTTGTAGTTGCTCAGTTCTGATTTGTTTCCGGTCATATGTCTTGAGCAACCGCTATCCACATACCAGATGGTCCTATTTCCCTGCAGTCAAAGATTAAGGGTTTTTAGGTACCCATACCTTCTTGGGTCCTTGTCGGTTAGCTGTGAGCTTGGGCATCCAAGTATACCTAGAACCTGTAAGGTTCATCCTTGGTCTACGATACCCATTAAACACTTGATAATTATAAGGAATAGCATAATAGGAGTGGGAGGACTTCGGTGAATAAACCTTCTGAAGAGATGGTGTAGGTTTATTCGTGTTAACTCTAGTGTATGAGGTTTGTTTGTGTCTATGATGCAGCAAGAATTCTGCCCTTTTCATTGGTTCATAGTCCATAATCCAATCCTCATCACTCGGGTATAACATTCCTTCCCTGCCTTTATGCTTGCTTGGGAACTTTTTGAAACTCTTGACATTCCTCGGGTAAGAATTCGGTCTTCCCTGAGGCATACCCTTGCGTTGCCTCTGTGAGTAATGTTGCCTCTTATAGCCATGAAATTTCCCTTTGGATCGGTTATTTCCAATTGGTTGACCATTTGCGATTTGACCATGATGGTTCGATACGCGAGGTCTATACCGAGGGGTCTGATGACTTCTCGGGTTACCGTCTTGGAAATTTCCTCTCGTAGGTTCCACAATTCGTGTTTCAGTCAAATTATTAGTTCGACTCGTTGATTGTGGTTCTGTTTCATTTGTGGCATTAATCACTGGCTCAAGATTTTCTGTCTGTCCTTGGACAAACATGGAACTTAATCCTCCACTTGTAGAAGGATCAGTTGGTCGAGTTAAGATAACATGTTGATAGGAGCTGGAGTTGTAACCAAGTGCGGTTCTACTCCCAGATGGTCTTTGATCATCTACCATTCGATTCATTAGTCTGGATGAATTAGTAAATGTCGCAAGTACCGCACGCAAGTTTTGCTCTCTATCATCTTTCGATTTGCACTCTTCCTTAAGAAGAAGAACTTGCTTCTCAAGCTGGCTTATAGACTCAAGCATCTCAGCATTTTTGGACTTTAAGTCCTCGAGATCTTGTCTTTCTGCCAATAACTTGGCATTCTCTTCTTTAAGTTTGAGATGTGAATCTTCAATGCCATAAAAACTCTTCATCATTTTCTCAAATGTTTCCCTAGGGTTTTCATGACATACAGATTCAGAACTATAATTAGAAGATTGGTCTTGTGAAGTTACCTCTTCTTCTTCAGCCATGAGACACATTTCCTCATCTGAATCTTCTTGGCTGAAAAGACATAGAAGTCCTTTTTCATCTTCCGAGCTGTCACTTTCTGAGCTTGAACTTGAGGTACATGACTCTTCGTTCTTTTCTCCTGTCTTTTCTTCTACCGCCAAAGCTTTCCTTCGTTTATCATTCTTTTGGATCTTGCTTGACTCCTCATCAGCATCATTTGGATTACTCTTCGGGTGATGATATCTTCCTGAATTCTTCTTATAGTTGTGCTCGTCCTGATGCTTTTTGACGATTGGATACGGACATTCGGATTTGTAATGTCCAGGCTTTCGGCAGTTGTAACATAAAACTTGTGACTCCTCCTTGTCATGAGTTCTAGATCCGCTGGCTTTGTCATTTCCTTGATATTTCATTCTTCTCATCTTATCCGAGTTGTCAAAAGATTGATTCTTTCGCATGAACCTTTTGAACCTTCTTACAAACAAAGCCATTTGATCATCAGTGAAAAAATCAGAAGAGGGATTAGAGATTGACCTTAATGTTGATGATGATGGTTTATGGTTCGCAACCAGAGCTATGTTTCTCGTTTCGGGTTCATCATCATTTTGTGCTTCCTTTTCGAACTCGTATGCCTTCAGATCACTGAAGATCTGTGTAGTACTTGTGTTCTTGAGATCTCTATGATCCCGCATAGCTACGACTTTCATGTCCCAGCTCTTGGGTAGTCCTCGGAGAATCTTCAAGTTTATCTCCTTTTGTGTCAGCTTCTTTTCGTCAAGATCATTGATCTCCATTTGCAACTTTATGAAACGAGCTTCCATCTCAGTTATGGATTCTTTTGGATTTAGCTTGAAATCCTCGAACTTCTTCATGGCGATAGTCAATTTGTTCTCCTTTTCTTGCTCATCTCCATCACCAATCAACATGAGCACATCCCATATTTCCTTAGCATTTTTGCATTTTCTCACTCTCGGAAACAGAGACTCGTCCAGCGACTTGTAGAGGATGTCCTTTGCTATGTTGTCTAGATTCACTCGTGTTCTTTCATCAGTAGTGAGTAGAGCTTTATCCTTCGGTATCATTTCTGGTGACGTTGGATTAGTGAGAACGCGATTGGTATTAACCTGTAGTATCTGGATGGGTCCATCAGTTATCACGTCCCACATTTCATCATGCATGGCAGATAAGTGAGCCTGCATGCGCACCTTCCAGTCATCAAATTTGTCCAGGTTAAACATAAGAAAATGTCTATGATGTTCCATTTTAGACATGGTGCAAAGTTTCAAAATTGTTTTGATAAAATTTTTAAAGAGGATCACCAGGCAGTATACACAGAGTGTTTTACCGTTCAAGGTTACAAGCTCTGATACCACTTGTTGGTCCCGGTGAAGACGTTATGAGTCTAGAAGGGGGGGTTGAATAGACTCAAGGGAATTTTGAAAACCTTTTTAAAGAGTTAAATGCAGCGGAAAGAAATGTATCAAAGTTTTATCTTTTACTTTGCACTAGGGTTTTTCTTATCAAAAAGATTAGGTTAAGATGATGTATGCAATGCAATGCGTATGATAAATAAAAGGATAGAGATAGAGAGAGAGTTTTTATAGTGGTTCGGCTGTTAACAAAGCCTACTCCACTCTTCTTCACAACACGTGAAGGTTTGCACTATATTCTCCTTATAGTACAATCTCCTTTACAACAAGCTCCTTTGATCACAAAGCCCGGCAGCTATGTTGTGGTAGGTTTTTCAACTTCTTCCAAGTTTACTCCGCCTCTTTCTACTTCACTCGTAGAGATGGTTGAATAAGTAAGTAAATCTCCAACTTGGAATTCTTTGGCTTCTCTTCTTCAAGCTCACAAGAACTTCCAAATAAAACTGAATAAAGCTTAGTATGCTTAAGAATATCACACTGGAAATTTTTGCTTGAACAACAATATTTCGCGCAATTCAACCTTGTCAAAGTGAGATGGGACAAGGGTATTTATAGGTGGAATTTCAGATCCGTTGGAGGGAGATCGAAATTCAAAACCTATTAACCAGTGAGTATTATCCAAAGGGTAATATCTTCTCTTTTTCAGAATGTCAGTACTAGCTAGCCGTTTGTCCACTTTTGGAAAAGGACAAAGTACCTTTTGTCCCTGAAAAAGGTGACAATCATTAAATGCTCCTTGGGATCGTTGCATAGGACCCAAGATGACATTCAGATATACCCATTATCAAGGCAGTAGAAAAGACAATTTATCAGAGAATGTCTTTTGCCTTGGTCGAGAATGATTGACTTTATCATTCTTTCTTTAACTCCTCGAGTCAATCACTTCCTTGATAGCTCGGCTATGGAAACTTGGTCCTTCCAGTTTTTGACCTAAGATCCATGTCTTCGTGTCTTTGTGTCTTCGAGTCTTCATTTCTTCGAGTCTTCGAGTCTTCGAGTCTTCGAGTGAAACATTTCTCGGTTTACAGATTTGGTGAGATCCAAAAACAAAGCAAAGACTATTCTAAGACACCAAAAAAAAAATAAATTTAGGGGTCTCCTCGTATAGCTTGGTATCATCAAAATTAACTTCTCGGGGTTCCTAACATTATCAACATAAAAACATACTAGTCCTTTAGGTGTTATGCTTGGGGTTCATTTGGTTCAACCATTATTGTTGAATTAGTCCTTGTCGATAAAGAAATCCATAGTTTAAGGAATACGATTAGATAAAGTAGTAAAAGATTAAACATTTTAAATCATCTTAATAAAGAAATACAATTTACCTTTAAAGTGAACAACTATGATGTATTTCAAAGATATTACAGGGTAGTTTCTCGCTTCAATTTATTGGGTTATTTGAATACTCTCTTTGTCAACAAATCTTCCCCAAGTAGTTAATATGATTGACTTCAAACTATTTTTTTAAAAAAATTTTCATGGTATTAATAAAATACTTTATAAATAAATATATAAAATTATTTTGTATTATAACTTTGATTTTTAATTACAAGATAGTGTAAAAAGAAGATAATGGACAATGTAGTGAATATAATTAATGAATTTGAATGTAAGGAAGCTTTGCATTGGAGAAAATAAAGACAATATAACTAATGAAATTATTTCTCTTATTTAATTTATTGATAATGAATACAATTTTTATTTTTATTTTTTTGTTGAATAAAGGCCATTGTAGACACCTAATTTTAAATTAAAAAAATGCATATGTATTATTTTTTGTTGTAGCTACTAATTTATACTTATAATTTAATAAGAGTAAGAGTAGGGAACTTACTTTTCATCAACAACAATGAAGTCATTATTTTTTTTATTTTCATTCGTTGTTAAAACAAATTGTTTTGGGAACTTGTCAATAATGATAATTGCTACAATTACTGTCAATAGATGATGAAGATAAATAATTTAAAAATATATGATTACAATAGATATATTGTTATAATGATATAATAAAAATTAACTTACAAATTTCTTTGAGAATATGTTGTTGTTTGAGGAATCGTCTTATGATTGTGGCTTGCTTGGCAAAGAATATGATGTTATGGTTAACCAATTAATTGATGAGCAACAACATGTTTATGACACTATTATTTTTTATGTTGCGAATCATTCTGGTGAGTTGTTCGTCGGATAGGTTATGGAGGTACTAGGAAAACATTTGTTTGAAAACATTGTTTGCTGCTTTACGTTCTAAAGGTAAGATTGTTCTAAATGTTGCATCTAAGTGGTATTGCTTCTCTGCTTAGGGCATCCACAGGACCACATCAACACATATTGAAGGGGATAATGTCAGCAAATTAGCCATGTAGGCAGAGAGAGGAGAGGAGAGAGAAGGGGAGGATCCCTCCTGCAAATGAAGATATTGCTACAGTATAATCTGACAGTTTTTTTAATATACTTTGCTGACAGCAGCCGCCCAGCAGGCGCGTGCACTGCACGCGCACGCCTGACAACTTCAGTTTTATTATTTATTTTTAATTTGATTTGTTTTAATTTTTTTCCCCACTTATTTTCTCTTTCCTAAACACACTTACAAAAACTCCTAAAAAACCGCAAAAAAACTCCATTGATAAGGATGCTCTTATATCAGGTGGAAGTACTACACATTCAAGATTTGTCATTCTAATAAATCTGATTAAAGATTCAACCTGTAACATATCCCAGGGTAGTGATTTTGCTGAGCTGATAATAAAGTATAGTTTGATAATTTGGGATGAGACACCTATGATGTATAAACATTGCTTTGAAGCTTTGGATAAAACTATGAGAAATTTGTTAAGGTTTAGTAACCCATTAAGTTGAACTATGACATTTGGAAGAAAAACAATGGTCTTTGGTAGGGACTTTAGACAAATACTACATGTCATACTGAAAGGTAAAATACAAGATATTGTTAGTACAAGCATTAACTCTTCTTATTTGTGGAATAATTGTAAACTATTGAGGTTGAAAAGAATTTAAGGTTACAAACAGTGGATTCTGTAGAAAATTTAGAAGAATTAAAATATTTTGCCTCTCGGATTGCATATGTAGGTGATGGAGAGCTTGGTGGACCAAATGATGGCTATGTAGAGATTCAAATTCCACACCATAATATATTGAAACAAAAAGGTGATCCAATATGAGCAATTGTTGATAGTACATTTCCTATTTTTCAGTTTGAGAATTTTTATAGTGACTACTTAATTGGTCGTGCTATTTTGACACTGACTCTTGAAGTTGATGAAATTAATGAGTACATGAATAGTATGAATACATATTATGGAAGAACACATTTTAGTTGTGATACTGCTTATATGATTGATTATAGTACAGAAATTGTTGTTGCGCTACACACTTGGAATTCTTGAATGGGTTGTGATCGGTAAGGATATATACTCGTCCAAATGCGGTAGTCAGATGCTTAGGCCAAGAGGAGCTTAGGTTGTCTAGAGTGAGTAGACCACCAAGGGATAGACGAACGAATTCCTTTGGGGATGTCGAGCGACGAGCGGAAGCGTGTTCGAAGACTTGGCAAAGGAGTCCGGCGGGAAGATGGATGAGTAAAAGTGTTAGGCGGATAGATGGATGAGTAAAGAAGTTAGGTGGGAGAATGGTTGAGTAGAGGAGTTATGCGGTTGATGGATGAATAGATCAGAGAAGTCAGGCGGGAGGATGGTTGAGTAGAGGAGTTATGCGTGGTAGATGGATGAGTAGAAAAGTGAGGCAGGAGGATGCTTGAGTAAAGGAGTCATGCAGTTGGATGGATGAGTAGAGGAACCAGGCGGCTGGATAAATGAGTGGAGTAGGCATGCGGCCGGATAGATGCGTAGAGGAGCCGAATGGAAGGTTAGAAGGATGAGTTAGGCGGATACTCAAACTAGAGGATCAAGTAGATGGTCGGGGAAGCTGGTCATTCAGGGTTAGGCCGACTCAGAGCGAAGGTTGGCGCGACGACGAGTCTGTTAGTCATAAAGGATTGGTTCCTCTTTCAGCATGAAAAGGAAACTACCAGATATGGAACGTGATTTGGGATAGATCCCACTAGAAATCAGGAGAAGATCCGATAACAATTAATAAATAAATTATATGCATTGATTATCGATTCACTTACCTATTCTAGATTGATTTCTTGCCTTCCAAAGGCTCATTATTCACGTATAAATACGTTGTAATTTGTAAATGCCCTGAACAAGGGTTAAGCTTTCCGGACGTATACAAGCAATTAATTTCCTTTTTCGACGATATTTTGATCACTTTTCGGTAGTGCTAGCCCGCCGACTGACTACTCTGGTGGCCATAAAACCAACAGGTTGTGATTTTCAGGTGTGCTAAACCACTCGCTATTTTTAAAAGTTAGGTTTCCAGTTATGTTTCTGTGAAATATAGACCACTCGATTGGGTTGTGTAATGGTACATTGGTACGTGATTGATCATTTCTAGATTAGGAGATCATGTTGTTGAAGCTAGAATTTTATCTGAAAATAATGTAGGTAAAAAAAAGTGTTGGTTCATAGGATTTCGTTGATACCTTCATATCGAAGATTGTCGTTTAAGTTCTCAAGAAGACAGTTTCCAGTGATTTTGTCTTATACTGTGACAATAAATATGAGTCAAGGTCAAATTCTTTCCAATATTGGATTGCTTTTGAAGAAACCAGTTTTCCTACATGGACAACTTTATGTAACAGTGTCTAGAGTTAGTAGTCCAAAAGGTCTTAAAGTACTTGTGTGTAATGAAAATGGAGAATATGGTTCGTCAACTACAAACATTGTATACAAATATGTGCTTAATAATTTATAAATGCAATTTATAAATCTACTTTTGAGAATGTTATTTTTAATAAATAAAATATGTTTGTATTTAATTTGAGTCAAGTTAATATTTAAATACAAAATTGGAGTGAAATTTTCAATTGCTAATAATGGATGGAATATTGCTACATTTGTATGATATCCAATGTGTTGAATTTATATGATATTCTCATATTGTTATAATAATATCTTTAATTTTTATATCATGCATCGCACGGGTGACATACTAGTTAGAACTAAACCTTGCGGCCTACTATCAAATCTTAATTATGCTATTATTTGATTTGTTAATTAAATTCATATTTATCCATATAGGTATTAGGTAGCAATCTCGTATAAATATCTTAATTAAACTATTTATGAGTTATTTAATCTTTGTTTTAAAATTAATCTTATTATTTAAATTAAAAGAAAAGGTTACTGAAATTTGAACCACGGAATCCAAAAAAGATTTCAATAATTCAATGATGATGATTGTTATTATTAGGATAATCAAGTGCATAGTTGTTGTATTTGGTCTTCATCCTATCCACTTACCTAACAACCAGGTCGGCGTACCTAAATTCAGCTATCAATTATCTATTCCAAGCTAATACGGAGTATATATATGGGTCACACTTGTGTAAGACCATCTCACGGATCCTTTTTCGTGAGACGGGTCTGGTCGAGTCGAAACAACATCCAAATGCCATACTTATATGTGCAAATGTCATATTTATATACTCAAATATAATACTAATCAAGAATACAATTTTTGTTACTTAAAAGAGAAAAAGAAATACATTTTTCATAATAAGTAATGTTGAAAAGTATCCCTTACTTATAAGGGAAATATAATACTTTTGAGGAAAAATGTACTTCGTAATACTTTTAAATCGAAATGTAAAAGTACTGTATTTTCCTTTAAAAGTATTATATTTACCCTTATAAGTAACAAAATTTATTTCTGATTAGTATTACATTTGAACATATAAGTATGACATTTGTGCATATAAGTATTACATTTGCATCTTGACCCGACCCGACCCGTCTCACGGTTAGATGGTCTTACACAAATTTTTGCCTATATATATATATATATATATATATATATATATATATATATATATAAATTAGATCACTTGCTATCGCACTTTTGGTCCCTCAATTATTACCACTTCTGCAATGTTCTCCCTATCTTTCAATTTGGACACTTTTGATCCCTCAGTTATTGAGACATTAGTCAATTTAGTCCTTCTGTTAGTTACTCACAATAAACTCCGTTTAGACCATGGGTATAATTGGAATTTTACATAGGAAAATTCATTTTTAGTCCCTCACCAATAACTTAAGTTTCCTTGTAATTCTTGGAGCTTAATTTCTTCCCCATGCTGAACATAGGGGTGTAAACGAATCGAATCGAGTCAAATATCTTACTATTCGATTCGAATTCGACTATTTTGATAGATATTCGTATTCGTATTCGTTTAACATTCGAATCTCAATTTCAATTCGTATTCGATTCGACCAATATATTCGAATATATTCGATTCGACTCGAATATTCGAATTCGAAATGATTTACTTAATTTTTTTTTCTAAATTATCCAATAAATTACTCAAAAATTCGACTCAAATAAAATCCCAATGTCCGGCGTCCTTCGTCGCTGTAGCCGCCGGAGAAACAGAGGTGCCGAGCTAGTTGCGTCGTCGCCGGCAGGGAGGACTGAGGAGGAGCTCTGTGAAGCAGGGAAGGGTTTTGCGGTTGGAGGTCTACGGCTCTAAACGCTCACTCCAGAATCCAAATCTACGATCTACCCATGAAGGCGCCGACCGCCGGTGGTCGCCGTCTGGACTGGAGGTCTCCGTCTGGAGTTTGGAGTGGCGTTGCGAAGAGGGAAGATCGATGAAGTATGAAGACTGCCGCTGGTCTCAAATCTCAATTTCTTTTCCCTTATTGGACTTAGGTCTTAGGGTTAATAAAATATTTATATTTTATATTATATTATAGATATATTATATTATATATATGTACTCAAAAAATATTATATATATATATTATTCGAATATTCGAATATTATACGAATCAAATATATTCGTATTTGTATTCGTATTCGACTACAATTCGAATCAAAAATTATATTCGAATTCGGATTCGTATTCGAAATATTCGAATTCGAATCGACATATTCGAATTCGAATCACGAATCGAATTTAAAATATTTGATTTGTTTACACCCCTAGCTGAACACAATCAACACCAGGCTGGATGCCAAGAACCTTGCCACCATTCTCCAGCACTGTGAGGTGAAGGTGTTCTTCGTGGACTATGAATGTGTGGAGAAGGCCGGGAAAGCGGTGGAGTTGTTGATGGCTACGCACTGTGAAGTTGTTCGTCGTGATTAACTTCCGGCAAGACATCTAACTGGCCGCTAATATGAATGTTAGGACAACCAGCCTACTAGTATATATGTATGGTTGAAGTGAACATATATGTATATCGAAAAAAAAGAAATCTTAGAAAGCTTAGTGAGGGAAAGGTAGATAGATAATGGAGGTCCAAAGGCCTCATGCCGTCTGCATTCCTTATCCAACTCAAGGCCACATACACGCCATGCTCAAGCTAGCTAGCCAAGCTTCTTCATCACATGGGCTTTCACATTACCTATGTTCTCACTCTCACTCAACTCAACTGTACCCACATCATGAAAGCCAGAAACTTCATCCCGCTCAGTCAATCACCCACTTTTCGTTTTGAAACCATACCCAACGACCTTCTCTCACGGGAAAACCCCGGCACCACTCTAGACATCACTAAGCTTTGCTTTTCGACGGCCAAGCTTGCATTTTCGACCTTGAAGAAGAGAGCTGTGAGCATAATGATAATAGTTAGCGCGAGGGATGATGAGTCAAAAGCAGAGGTGGGTTTGTTGAATCCGGTAACGGGGCTTAGAGCTTGCTCCTTCGAATTTCCAGTGGCCGGCGAGAAAGAATCGTAGTCGTTTACTTGCAGAAATCTTCGACTTAGTGTGAGATTCATCTCCATCGATCTCCATTTCCTCTTAGAAAACAAGCAATTAAGCTCCAAGAATGACAAGGAAACTTAAGTTATTGGTGAGGGACCAAAAATGCATTTTCCTATGTGAAATTACAATTATACCCATGGTTTAAACGGAGGTCATGGTTGTTAACTGACGGAAGGACTAAATTGACTAACGAGTCAATAACTAAGGGATCAAAAGTGTCCAAATTGGAAGATAAGGACAACATTGCAGAAGTGGTACTAATTGGGGGACCAAAAGTGCGATTTCCCCTATTTTCGAATGGTCTAGATTGATTGACACAAGCACTCCGTTCACACACATTTGATCACCGTTCGCACATACTTCAACTTGGAATCTTAATCAATCTAGACCATTAAAATACTTTGAGATCAAATCTTGTACATCAATTTCAAAACTTTTAATGGTCTAGATTATTTGACACACTCACTCTGTTCGCACACATTTAATGACCGTTTGCACACACTTGATCACCGTTCGCATACATTTAATCACCATTTGCACACATTTAGTCACCGTTCGCACACACTTAATCACTGTTCGCACACATTTTATCACCGTCCGCACACACTTCAACTTAGAATCTTAAATCAATCTAGACTATTAAATTATTACTTGGATGCACAAGATTTGATCTCACGATCTAACCTAAACAAGTGATCTTATATATACACACACACACACACGCACGCGCTCGCGCGCGCGCACACACATATACACACACATATATATAGAAGTGCGTTCATGTGTGAGCCACTCGTCCAGAAAAGAAATGAGAACGCATGTCATCCGTTCACGTGTCCAGATCTAACGAATCAGAAACATGGATGCATATGTGAGATGATTTTTTTAAAATTATAATAATATTTATTTTGTAGGAAACTAAATTATATAATTCACTAGATTGCAAAATTAAGGGTGCATAAAAAATAACTATTCTAAAAAGTAATATTAATAAATAATAGCATTTCAATGTTAAAAAAAATAGTTTCATGACTTAAAAAAAGAGTTTAAATTTTAAACGCAAACCATTAACGTGGCACACAGGCGCCGCTAAAAAGGGACATAGCATACCCAACAGGGCACACAATGTCGAGAAGACGGGCACATGACAGAATTACCTTAAAAGAAAACACCAATGACATAAAAGCTCTGAAAATTCAATAAAAAACACCAATTGCACAAAACTGGGAGCAAAAATGCAGAGAGATAATGTTACTTGGGCACACAAAAGCAATACACGTTCAGAGTTACAGACGGTATGATCAAAAGCGCGAGTACAGGGCATACAAACCAAGAATGCACACGATATTGATAACACGGGCACAGAAAACGCGTAACAAAAAATACACACATGGCCTTGAAAACATTTAAAAAAGCATGAAATTGCGAATAACACTTCACACTAGTATACCTATAAACCCATTGCGCAACACAGAATATGTTAAAATAATAATGAACCCAAAATAATGTAAAATTGATCAAAATTTAGGCAAATTCCATGATAAACTACAGTGAAGTCATAACATTACATAGAACCAACAATTAAAATCAATCCTTAGTGGTAGACAATGGAGTTGAAATGAAGCGTAATGCACATGCCACATTGTTGGTACGGTGAGCATTTATGTCAACCATGCAAATTTTCTTCTTGTAATGTACGTAAGAATTCAATCTTAGATCTGTCGCCCCTAACTAGATTGCAATCCCATCTATCAACACCTTCCTTAGCATAACTTTCCATGTGTCGCATAAGATACACCCACAATCCACCTTGTTCTTGGTGTGGCGCCACTTCATTTGCATCCTTTTGGTCTCCAAATTAAGGCACACAACAGACTTTAGTCTCTCCTCAACAGATTTGAAATAATCGCATAATAACAACTTCTACAAAAAACAAACGAAGAACACAGTCAAAAGATGAAACGGTAAAACAAACTATAATCAATAACGTGACATAAACAATAACAAAGAGAGAACAAGTAAAAAAGTAGGTAAAAACCAAATAATAGTTCAAACAACAATGAAACAAATTAAATTTTAACACATGCACACAATATCCCATCACCGTGCACACAATTAGCCACAATTGTGCACACAACATAAACAGTTAAAAAACCAACCGAAAAAATACACGTGCACACAAATCATATGTACGTTGCACACATGACCCTCCAACCGTTCACATAATTAAAATCAAACAGTGAAACAACTACATATAAAAATAGGGATAAACATAATGTGACAAGAAGATCACATATGTTGAACAACTAATGAATAATAAAATCTAACAAGTGACTGCACAAATCAACTCAAGCTTATGTTAATATATGCAAATATTTAAATGAACACATCACAAACCAAGGAATCAGACCAAGTAGAACCTTTCAAAAACACTAAAGTATTTAAGTAAAAAGGAGAAGGAAAAGAAATTACTACCCATAAAACACTATCTATAATCAACATTCATAATAAATCAAAATGTTTTATAAAAAAACATCCCATTAACAGAATCACTAAACCTAACATTAATCTTTTACTTTAAATGAAACAATCAAATGCAAAAATTAGGTAATAAATTAACAATCAAATGCAATAGTAGTTGTAACACCCTAAAACCATTTTCTCTAAACTCCTATTTTATTAAACTTTTAAAATAAAATTATATATGTAATTTAATTTCTTACAAGAAATTTTTGTCAAACAAGAGTATAATTAAATATTTTAAACTTTCTATTTTAAATGATTTGATACAAGATATTTATATATTTATTCAAGGTTTTAAATATCCTAATTAAGGGATAAAATTATTTATCAAAATCTTGACCCAAAAGTCTAGTTGAGACGAACCTGTGAACCTGATAGGAGTGATAACCAAACTTTGACCAAACTTAATTTCAAAATGAACCTATATTATTTTTAAATTTATTATATCATCTTTTACCTGAGATTGACCCAACTTTTGAGCCAAAATTATAACCCAAGATTTTAAATTACGAAAGGACCCAATTGCCCTCCTAGCCGTGTAGACCTCCTCTTCCTAGGGTTTTGTTCCCATATTTAAACACCACTATTCCATTCTTGCCTCTCCAATCCCTCCCTTGCTCTTCCTCACAAAATTCTGCAAGAAACTCTCATCAACACTAAGGAGACAACCATAGTAAGCCTTCCCCTTCCTCTTTTCTTCACCTTCATTTCTCCCTTTAATATCATCTTCCTTCTTTTCTTAATCTTCTTCCCTATTATGAATGTGTATATGCTTGTGTATGATGCTTGTTTGAATGATCAATGTTTGGGCTACTAGGAGGTGAAGGAAGTGTGCATCATTGAAGGTTAGAGGAGGGATCCGTGCTATTAGACTGGCAAGCTTGAGGTATAACCCATTGCTTCTCAAAATCTATCATTTTCTCCCATTAAAATGATATATATATATATATATATATATATATATATATATATATAGGGGTGCACTCTCGTGAGAACTCTCGCTCAGGTAGGAAATGAGAACGCTCCACAATCGTCCACGTGTCCAGATCAACGAATCAGATGCAATTTTAAAAAAATGACGCGGTGGCATTTTCGTAAATAACTGGAACTTTGGTGCACCTAGTTTCACTTACAAGTGCACCTAGTTTCACTTAAAAGTGCACCTAATTTCACTTACAAGTGCACCTAGTTTCACTTACAAGTGCACATATTTTCGCACATATTTTCACTTACAAGTGCAAGTAATTTACCTTATTAATATTCATGCACCTATTTTTGCAAATACTTTCACTTACAAATGCAAGTAATTTACCTTGTTAATATTCATGCACCTGGGTGCAACCTAGGTGCACCTAGTTATAACATAGGTGCACCTAGTTATAACATAGGTTGCACCTAGTTATAACATAGGTTGCACCTAGTTATAACATTAGGTGCACTTAGTATTGATGCTCACTGTACAATTCACTTGCACCTGTAATACATTTTACTTGCATCTGCAATACATTTTTCTTGCACTTGTGCAAGTAATTTACTTTGTTAACATTCATGCACCTGGTTGCAACCTATGTGCACCTAGTTATAGCAATAGGTGCACCTAGTTATAACATTAGGTGCACTTAGTATTGATGCTCATTGTATAATTTACTTGCACTTGTAATACATTTTACTTGCACGTGTGCACCTATTTTCACTTGCAGGTGCAAGTAATTTACCTTGTTAACGATTATGCACCTGGGTACACCTATGTGCACCTAGTTATAACATGAAGTGCACCTAGTTACAACATTAGTTGCAACTACATTCCGGACACGTGGCGCGCTATGATTCGTCCGCATTTCTCTCCTGGGCGGCCAGTTCGCACCTGAACGCGATCCTATATATATATATATATATATATATATATATATATATATATATATATATATATATAATTGGTGTTCTGTAAAATGAGATTGTATATGTTTGATCTGGGAATGAGGTGTTTGGGTGTTGGGGTGTTACAGTTTATATTGATGTGGAATGATGGATGAAGGCTGTATTGTTGTGCGGAATGGTTTTGAGGTGATTTGAAGCTTGGCTATGGAGATTTTCTGATAAAAATATGTTGTAGGTGATGAAGCAGATGCTACTGCCTCTATTACGTGGATGCCGTGTGGGACTGCCCATGGGTCTAGGAGGCCCGTCGGCCACGCCCACACGGCATAGCAGCCACCCCTAGCCATGGCCCGCGGCTTCAACGCGGTAGGACTGGAAGTCCTGCTGCAACGAACCTGTGTGGCCATGGGCTAGGTCGTGGTCCTTAAAGTCTTGTGGGTATGGCCCTGCCACGAACCAACCTTGTGGGTCCTTGTGGCTCGTAGGCTCGGGTTTGGTTCGAATGTGATTAGGTGCCTATGTGATATGTGTACGGGTTTTTTTTTTTTCAAATGAAGTGTGATTTTCTATTAAGCGAAGTACAAGTACAAATTGGTATATGTGTTCAGCATGATAAATTTGACGTGATATTGAAATGAGCATATCTATGGCCTTGGTGATGAATAAAAATGGTGAATTGTTGGCCTAAGGGCATGATTGAGAAATACTTGAATCATTATGGTTGTAAGTATCTATACTTGTGCATATCTAGTATATAAATGTTCATTTTCCTATTTACCGAAATCAAGTTTCGTACCCTATGACTACTTGCATATTTTAGAAACCTATATTTATATGATTATCTTCTTTAAAGACTCATATAAATAATTATCCTTCTATTTTCAAATAAATTCTATTTTAAACCTATATGTATATAAGTATATGTATTTACTTACATTTAATCTATGATTTGGAACCTAGAGTTATGCTTTATGTTAGTATTGTTATATGAAGTCCTATTATGAGAAGAAAGAGAGTTTGAATTTCTTATGTTGCTATTACTATCTCAAATATGATGAGGAAAATATATATTTTGGAGGACCTGATTGGAGCATCATTTTCTCGGAAGATATGTGGAAATGAATTGATGAATGAGAATCTGGCAGAAAAATCCTAGATATATGTTGTAAGTAGCCTAGTAGAAAAATCTTTGGTATACATAGGGCTTGAGCTATTACTCGTTGGGCTTGGAATCCTAGTTAGGGGGTGTGCACACTTAAGATAGCGATCTTGATTTC
The DNA here is from genome assembly GCA_003576665.1 of Ipomoea trifida. NCBI lineage: Eukaryota > Viridiplantae > Streptophyta > Magnoliopsida > Solanales > Convolvulaceae > Ipomoea > Ipomoea trifida. The sequence continues at coordinate 22,942,279 of CP025658.1, read as the reverse complement.
AAATGATTATTTGAGTAGGGGAGAGGTTGTTAGGCCAATAGTGAGTTGTTGTGCCCGGATTAGTGTCATTCACACTTGGTGAAGACCTAACCTCCCCACTCCCATGAGATATGATATGATTGATGAGATATGATGAGAATGATGGATTGAATGAGTTTACTCCGATACTACTGATAAGTGTCAAAAGATGCTTAATCTAGAGGTTTGTCTTGCATAGATTTTGTATTCTTTACGCATGAAATGATTGATAAATATAAGTAATTTTGGGGAAAAGGCACTTTGGTGATTGCATGTGTAGTAGGAAATATGTTGCTATAATTTGCAGGATTTTGGGGCTAAAATGGAAGATTCAGAGCAAAATTGCGTAGGAAAGGACAAGGCCCAAATCACGCTGTTGTCACTAGCGTGACCTTGGGCGTGATCAGGCTCTGGTTCCAAATCATACTGCAGTCACTCAACGTGACACCGACGTGATTGTGTAATAATTCCAAATCACGCCGGCATCACGCGCGTGATCCTAAATCATGTCTCGACGAAGCCTTATAAATTGATGAAAGGTGCTGAATTTTATAGATTTCTTTTTTTTTTTTAGATTTTTTCCATTCCTAAGGTAGCCCCTTCCACGTAACTTCATTTTAGAGAGAGAAAGAGCCCTAGAGAGTGTAGATTATCAAGAAACCTCTTTGTTCTTAGAGGATTGTTCCACAACTTGTACGAATTGGATGCAAATTGGTGATTGAAGTTGGTAATCTTTCTCTATTCTATTTTGTTTTATCATTTTGAGATACTCTTTAATTGCTCTTGCTGCTAGCTTGATTCTTGAAAGTTGCATTTCCAATTTGATGATGAGGAGGGCCTAGGTTACCTAGGAATTGGGGTGATTGACTTGTGATTATGTATTTGTGATTCAATTTGTTATAGAGGCTAGGGTTGTGTTCTTGAGGTCTTGTTATGTTCTCGACAGAAAGCTCTCGTCAATGGGCGAGGAGCTGGGGTTGATGAAGAGGCTATGGTGTAAGAAAGGAAGGATGTAGGTAGCAAGTACGGAATTGTAAAGACAAAAGGAGTTTCTGGAGTCTCCGACTCCTTAATATCTTTAACTTCAATGGTTGGTTTATTCAATTCTCCAGAGTCTGGTACTTATAGCAAAGCTATTACATATTTCAAAAGGAAGGAAGAATATTGTCTTTCTTAAAATAAATTCACTAACAAAGGAAATAAAAAGATCATCTTGATTTGTTTTCTTAATTTGCTGCCTGTGTATCTTTTGTGCAATTTTGAATCCCGCGCTGATATGACTTTCCAAAGAACGCATCATTACTCCCCTCCTAGACAACAAGCTTGTCCTCAAGCTTGAAAGAAGGAAACTGGAGCTTAAAGTCATGCAGTTGCTCCCAAGTGGCGTCTTCTGCTGAAATACCCTCCCAAGCAACCAAAATTTCCGGTGAACCACAATTGAACCTGGAACGCAGAATCCTTTGAGGCTGGAGGACCAGTCGGCCATTAGTGATTGGTGGCAAGGTCGGAAGTTGCGAAGGAGGATCACCCACGAAAGCCTTCAGTTTGGAGACATGAAATACATTATGAATTCTGCAATTTTCAGGCATTTATACTCTGTATGCCACAGGACCAATGCGCTGTAAAATTTTATAGGGCCCATACCATTGTGGGGATAACTTATGGAATTGTCTACGAGCAAGAGAATGTTGTTTGTAGTGTTGTAGACGAATCCAAACCCATTGATTAGGCTCAAAGTTTACCTCCTTGTGATGCTTATCATATTGTTCCCGCATACGAGCCTGAGCCTCATGAAAGTGATGACGCGCATGGGCCAGAATCTCGTCTCACGTCTGTAGGAGCTCATCCACAGCAGCCACTCGAGCCGTGCCTGGTTCAAAATGGATTAGGCGAGGAGGATCACGACCATAGACCATCTGGAGTTGTCTTGAGGGAAGAGTGAAAGGAAGTATTATAGCAATACTCTGCCCATGGAAGAGCGTCTACCCAACGACGCGGATAACTACTAACAAGACACCTCAAGTACATCTCAATTGTGCGATTGACCACCTCCGTTTGACCATCGGATTGTGGGTGGTATGCCGATGAAAAGGATAGCGTTGTGCGACAAAGCAAAAAAAGCTCCTTCCAAAACAAGCTCGTGAATGATGGGTCCCAGTCACTGACTACACTCTCAGGGATTCCATGCAATTTAACAATGTTGGCGTAGAAGATGGATGCTACAGAGGATGTCGTATATGAGTGAGCCAACGGGAAGAAGTGAGCATATTTAGACAAGCGATCAACAACTACTATAATCACTGTTTTCCCTTGGACCTTCGGTAGACCAACGATGAAATCCATGGAAACCTCTGACAAAATCTGCTCAAGAATAGGGAGTGGCTGTAACAAACCGGAGGGGTGTGTGTTCTGCCACTTGTGCTGCTGGCAAATGGTGCATTGGGTAGTGAATTCCCTCACAGATTCAGCAAGCTTGGGCCAATAAAATTCCCTCCGGATGTGATGGATTTGTCTTCTGAACACCCTCATGAGTAGAGCCATGAATTTTGTATAGCACAATAAGAATAAACTTAGAAGATGGAATCAGAACCAGTTTAGTACCTTTAAACAAAAGACCATCACTAACAGTCCAAACACCAATAGAGTCTTCTGTTACGCGGGCTACCCATGCACGCCCTTCTGATGTCTGTGCGAGCTCATCCCGGATATCCTGTAGTAGGGAGGAACGTGTGCATGAGATGGCAAACAGAGTGCTAGGCTCTTTATCCCACCTTGAGAGGGCATCAGGCACAACATTAAGCCTCCCAGGCTTATATTCCACCTTGAAATCAAATCCCAAAAGTTTGCTCATCCAATGTTGTTGTGGGGAGGTGGTGAGTTGTTGTTACAGTAGGTATTTCAAGCTATAATGGTCCGTTTTCATGACGAATTCCCTCCCCCACAGATAGCGCCGCTAGTGGCGTATAGCTTGGGGACAACCCAATGAGTTCCCGCTCATAGGCTTGAAATTTCAGGTGCCTATCGGCCAACTTGCGGCTGAAAAACGCGATGGGATGCTCTTCTTGGTGTAGTACAGCGCCTATGCCTACCCCGGAGGCATCACATTCTACCATAAACAGTGCTGCAATGTTAGGAAGGCAAAGAACCGGAGCTGAAGACAAAGCCCTTTTAAGAGTAGTGAATGCAATGTCTGCATTGGCGTCCCATTTGCAGGAGGTTGGTCAGGGGCGCAGCAAGGACCCCATAATTCGGCCAAGCCTAAGAATGCTCGCAAGGCCGTGAGTGTGGATAGAGTAGGCCATTCCAGAACATCCTGAGTTTTGCTAGGATCAGCAACAACGCCACTGTCAATGATCACATGTCCAAGGTAGCTGACTTGGTGATCTCCAAAAATGCATTTAGAACATTTGAGGTATAATATGTTGTCTTGTAACAAGTGCAGTACTAGTCGGAGGTGCTGAAGGTGCTCAACCCACCCACAAATTTACGCAAATAAGGCACGAATACCTCATTCATAAGTGCTTGGAAAGTGGATGGCACAATAGAGAGTCCGAAAGGCATGACGAGAAACTCGAAGTGGCCATGATGTGTTTGAAAAGCTGTCTTAGCGATGTCCTCCGAGTGCATATGAACTTGATGGTAGCCGGAACGCAAATCCAATTTGGAAAACACTTTCGAACTGTGGAGCTCATCCAACAGTTCATCAATGGTGGGTATCAGAAACTTGTCCTTGATGGTGTTTGCGTTAAGCGCCCTGTAATCCACACAAAAACGCCAAGTGAGGTTCTGTTTGCGGACTAAGAGGACTGGAGAAGAAAATGGAGATCTGCTAGGGCGAATGATCCCAGAATGGAGCATGTCACAACACTGTCGTTCAATTTCATCCTTTTGAAGGTGAGGATATCTATACGGTTGGAAAACCACATGATTAGTTTCCTGAGCCAGTACAATCTTGTGGTCACAACTACGAGAGGGTGGTAGGCACTGAGGAGTGCCAAAAACTTAGGCGAAGTGGTCCAAGAGTGAATCCGTTGCTGCTGATTCAGTGAGAGGCTGGTGGAAGAGATGCAGAGACGGCTGACTAGAACCTGAAATCCCAGAAAGAACTACATTGGTCCCCTGCCACGCAAAGTCCATTTGCATTGTTTCAAAATTCAAGCAAATAGGGCCCAATGTGCGCAACCATTAATTTGACGCCCAATATCGGCTCCACTCCTGCTAAAGGGATGACAAACAAGTTTGCAACGAAGGAGATGGAATCATACTGTAAAAACATGTTTTGGCAAATTCCAGAGCTAGGCATGTGTTCGCCATTAGCCATAGCCACACACAGACCGGTGTGAGGAGAGATGGCAAATGAAGCCGGTGGGCAGTGGCGACATTGATGAAATTATATATGTGCTCCCAGAGTCGACCAAGGCAATGATCGGAGTACCCGCAATCAACAAACGAATCTGCATTGTTTGGGAATGGCTTATGCCAATGATAGCATGGAGAGAGATTTCCGGTTCTAAGTCCTCTAGACAATTATCCACGTCATTATCCTCATCCTCAAGAATACCCAACATATATAAGTGGTGCTTGCAACGATGACCTTTAATCCATTTTTCATCGCAGTTGTAACAGAAGCCCAGTTTTTGTCATTCCATCATCTATACCGAGGAGAGCCTTTTTGGCCGCGGCGGACACATCGGTGTGTTATTCTGCCCCAGTGGCTGGTGGTGTACCGTAACGGCACTACTAGGTGGAGTCGGGGGTGGGAAAGACCTCCAGGAAGGTGTATGGCGAAGCAGTGATAACTTGCGAGCATAATCACGTGCAATATTAATGGCCTCATCAAGTGAACCTGGTCTCAACCTTTTAACATCAATGCGCAAGACCTCATCCAAGTCGGCAGTGAATAAGCTTACCTGCTGGGAGTACAAGACATTGTCAGCCCGCACTAGCAAGAGCTGAAAATCATCAATGAAGTCGTTGACATCCCGACCCTGTTGTTTGAGGTTCGCTAGCTCCCCTAACAGATTGATGCTCCGGGGTGGTCCAAAACGGAGTGTGCATACATCTTTGAATTAATCCCAAGAAAATCGTTGACCATCTTGCAAGCGACGTTTGTATCACAGTTGGGCACTATTGAACATATAATACGCTGCCGCGGTAACCTTGACATGAGTAGAATGCTGTGATTTTTCAAAGAACAACTCACAGCGATGGAGCCAAATAAGAGGGTCGCGTTTGCCATCAAACGTGGGAAACTCGAGTATGGTGAATCGAGTCAGAGGGGCGGAATCAACTGGTTGTGGGAGTGTGGTTTCTGTAGCAGCTTGGGTGCCCAGAGAAGAAGTCACAGCAGTGGTAGTGATGGACTGCGATGTGAAGAAAGTGTTCACCATCTGGGTGAGATTAGCTACGTTTTCGGTTAGAGGGTCCACAGTCGTGGGAAGCAGTTCCAGCTTTTCGGGAGATGCCTGCATAGCTCGAACCTCGTCCTAGAATTTCTTGATATCATCGCCCTTATTGACGCTCGACAACGGAACCAAAATGTTATGTTCTTGACAGAAAGCTCTCGTCAATGGGCGAGGAGCTGGGGTTGATGAAGAGGCTATGGTGTAAGAAAGGAAGGATGTAGGTTGCAAGTAGGGAATTGTAAAGACAGAAGGAGTTTCTAGAGTCTCCGACTCCTTAATTTCTTTAACTTCAATGCTTGTTTTATTCAATTCTCCGGAGTCTGGTACTTATAGCAAAGCTATTACATATTTGAAAAGGAAGGAAGAATACTCTCTTTCTTAAAATAAATTCACTAACAAAGGAAATAAAAAGATCATCTTGATTTGTTTTCTTAATTTGCTGCCTGTGTATCTTCTATGTGATTTCGAATCCGGCGCTGATCTAATACAATATTTTTTTTTGAAAATATTCCTAATACAATATATTCTTTCCTAAAATTACTAATCATAATATAACTGTACATGAACTTCCCTGCAACGTAATCTATATTATTAATAAAAACAAAATCCTCCATGTGAACTTTCCATCAAAAGACTCCTATACAATTAAGGTTTGCGTAATATTGTAAAATAGGGTAATACAATTCCTATTCGTACTACAATTGTAAATTAAAATATAGTAATACAATTCCTAATACAATATATATTCTTTCTTACCTTACTATTCGTAATACAATTCTAGAATAAATTACTAATCATACTATTACAGTACATATACTTTCCTGCAACGTAATCTATATCTATATATACTATTAATAAAAACAAAATCTTCCATTTTAATTATTTGTAATACAACTCAATTCAAATTATTTGTAAGAGTTTATTACCGAAATGGTCCCTCGACTATTGTGAAATTACCAATTTGGTCCTTGACAATTTTTCGTGCCCAATTAAATCCATTGACTTTAAAAATTTTAACCAATTTGGTCCTCCGTTTATTTTGCCGTTAAACATCCGTTAAATCGGGATCAAATTGATAATTTTGCTATAGTCAAGGGACCATTCCAGTGAAATTAATTATCAATTTGACCTCTTGGCTATAACAAAATTATCAATTTGGTCCGAATTTAACGGATGTTTAATGAAACAATAAACGGAGGACCAAATTGGTTAAAATTTTCAAAGTCGAGGGACTTAATTGGGCATGAAAAATTGTCGACGACCAAATTGGTAATTTCGCAATAGTCGAGGGACCATTTTGGTAATAAACTCGATTTGTAATAACCTTTACATTTTATTATATAAAATTTGATTTATTTGTTGTTTTAAATTATTGATTTACTCCAATTAATTTGTTAATTATTATGTATTTATTTGATTTTATTATCAAATTAATCAATACATGGGCGACATGAACACTATAGAAGGACGAACGTATTTAAGTGAAAATTTATCAAAATTACACACTCCTGAATTTCTAAATAGTTTGAGGTTGTTTGGAATCCCTAATCATTCATTGACATTAAATATTGGTGCACCTCTTATGTTATTGCGGAACATAGACCACCCCCTTGGTCTTTGCAACGGTATGCGTCTCTTCGTCACAAGATTGACAGATCACATTGTCGAAGCAAGAATAGTTAATGAGACACATGAAAGGACCAAAGTTCTTATTCCCCGAATGTCTTTCACTCCTTCTGATATGAGATTACCCTTCAAGTTTCAGAATAAACAATTCCCATTGATGCTTGCATATGTCATGACTATCAACAAAAGCCAGAGCCAAACACTAACTCATGTTGGGCAAAACGGTGTTTAATCACGGTCAATTGTACGTGACTTTTTTCTTGAGTCACCCATCCTGATGGCCTGAAGGTGTTAGCGCTAGACGATGATGGACAAGATTCTGTTAGTACTACTAATGTCGTCTGCAAAGAGGTTTTCAACAATGTGTAATTCGAACTGTTGATATTATGTCTTTTTTTCAAAGAGCAAATTTGGCCAAATTATACAAATCCTAAACACTGATATATAAAATTTCCAAAGTTTCAGCACCGGATGCTTACATCTACACATTAGCTATTCAATAATTATTTGGTCAAATTCATGCAAGGATAACATTAGAAAGCATAATTGATCGAAACCATCTCTTCAATTGCATTATATAATATTTGATGTTATAATTTCTATAATTATATATACCGATCTAAACATTAGCAAATTCATTCTGTACATTGCACGTGTGCAAACACTAGTAAATAGTAAAGGTAAAATGGCACACAGGAAATATTATTTATATGTGTATGTTTCTCGCATTCTGGATCCCACATCTTATTGTATTTTGTTTCTCTGTTTTCTATTTATGTGCTACTAGGCCTATACTTTATTTAAATTCAATTAAATATCTAAAATGGTCGATGATTTATTTAATTAAATTTTATTTTTAGTCATCGACTATTGGTCGTACCATTTTAAATTTGTTTCATTACATCATTAATTTTTATTTACTTGTCACAATTAATCCTTCATTTAAAATTATTATATTCCACCTTTGAGGCTTTAACAAAAAGGACTACAATGTAATTTCATTGTTAAAAGCCTCTTGTCTCAACATATGATTTCTCTCCTCTTGTAAACTCTCTTTAATTAAATATTGAAATTACATGTTACCTCTCTTTCTTAAATATAGAATGATAAAAAATTTAAATAGAAGACTAATTGTGGTTTGTTACATAAAGGCATTTTAATCATTTTGTAGCTTCTTACCTTTCAACTCCATGTACTCCTATATATTGATGCATATCAAACACTGTAATTTCAATTCCTACTTTATTCATTGAATTACAATTCCACTAAGGGTGTGTTTGGAAACCCGGAAAATGATTTCCGAAAATCATTTTCCGGGTTTTCTTTGTTTGGGAAGGCTTGGAAAATAGGGTCAACGGAAAACAACTTCCGTTGACCACGGAAAATTAGTACTTTTTTCCGGAAAATGACTTCCGGAATTTTTTTCCGGAAGTCATTTTCCGCAGTTCGCTTCCTCCCAGACCAAGCCGAAGTCGCCTTCCGGAGTTGCCTTCCTGCTCGCAACGCTTCATCTCCAACACCCTGACTGAGAAGATATACACCGGCGCTGGTTTCCGGCCGAAACCAAAGCAGATCTGTTCTGGTTTTGGCTGGAAACTAGAGCAGCCAGGATGTCGCCTCTCATCTACGGGAAGAAAAGAACAGAGGAGATGGTTGCCGTCGTACCTCATCGCTGCTTCGTCGGATCTGGAGAAGGACTCGCCGGTCACCATGTCGCCTCTCGTCTACGGGAAGAAAAGAACAGAGGAGAAGGTTACCGCCGCACCTCATCATCGCTGCTTCGCCGGATTTGGAGAAGGACTCGTCGGTCACCATCATCGTTCATTGTTGCGGCTGCTGATTTTGTTGCGGCTGCTGATTTGGGTAGCTGAGGGAGGGAAGGTGAATATTGAAGATGGTGATGGTGGAAGGTGGTTCGGCGCTGATCTCAAAACAACCAGAGAAGAGATGATGAAAATATGTATTATATACTATTTATTATATTTAATGAGATAATAATTATTATTATTTTTTGTTAATAAATAAATAACAAAATGTGTTCTTTTTTTTTTCTCAAAGGCTTTATCTTTTTTTTTTTTGTTAATAAATAAATAAATTTGTTTATTTTATTTTATGGACAATAACATTACTTATTCTTATTTATATAATTAGTCAAATACTATTTTTGCTTATTGAAATAAAATTATTTTTGCTTATTTATATTTTTATCTATACTATTAATAAAAACAATATTCTCAGTTTTAACTTCCCGCCCAAAACAGACCTATAATATTATGGTTTGCGTAATATTGTAAAATATGGTAATACAATTCCTATCCCTAATACAATTGTAAATTAAAATAGAAATCCTAATAAAATATATTCTTCCCTACGTTCCTATTCGTAATACAATTCTAGACTAGAATTACTATTGGTAATAATTCAATATATATATTTCTCTACAATGCAATCTATACTATTAATAAAAACAATATCCTCAGTTTTAACTTCCCGCCCAAAACAGACCTATAATATTATGGTTTGTGTAATCTTTATATTTATAGAAACAAAATCCTCCAAAACGAAATCTTCCTTCCCGCCCAAAAATTGTACATTAAAACAATTAAAATAATAGAATAATATTAAAACAATAGAATAATATTAAAACAATACAATTCCTATACTACAATTACAATACAATTCGTATAAACAATAGAATAATTTTAAAACAATACAATTCCTATACTACAATTCCAAAACAATTCGTATAAAATAAATCTGCTATTAAAACACCAAATCCAATACTACAAAATGAAGTCTACTATTCTACAATTCCTATACTTTAATTCTAATACAATTCGTCTACTGCAATTACTCCACAATTCCTATTCTACAATCTATAATCTATAATCTATATCTATATCTATAATCTATAATATATAATCTATAATATCTATAATCTATAATCTATATATCTATATATATATAAACAAAATCCTCCAAAACGAAATCCTATTTCCCGCCCAAAATATTGTACATTAAAACAATTAAAACAATAAAATAATATTAAAAGTACAATAATAGTAAAACACGAAATCCTATAACATCAAAACATTGTTATACATTAGGATTAGTACATTGTTATAATCTTTATCTTTATATATATAAAACCAAAATCCTCCAAAACGAAATCTTCCTTCCCGCCCAAAATATGGTACATTAAAACAAGTAAAATAATAGAATAATATTAAAACAATACAATTCCTATACTAAAATTCCAATACAATTTCTATACTAAAATTCCAATACAATTCGTATAAACAATAGAATAATATTAAAACAATACAATTCCTATACTACAATTTCAATACAATTCGTATAAAATAAATCTGCTATTAAAACACGAAATCCAATACTACAAAAGAAGTCTACTATTCTACAATTCTTATACTACAATTCTAATACAATTCGTCTACTACAATTCCTCTACAATTCCTATACTACAATCTATAATCTATAATCTATATCTATAATCTATAATCTATGTCTATATATATATATATATATATATATATATATATATATATATATATATATATAATCAAATAAATGTACATGTTCAATATAATTTTTTTTTTATAATTTTATCTTTATTTTTATTATCTAAATATATAATAAAAAATTTATCTATGCATCGCACGGGTAATTGAACAATTATTTGCTTTAATTCAAGTAAGGAAAACATCAGAAAGCATAATCAGTCCAACACATTTCATCAATTGCGCAATATAATATTTGATGTTATAATTTATATAATTGTATATCGATCCAAATATTCTTAAAATATTATAGCAAATCCATCCCGTGCAACGCACGGGCGAAAATACTAGTTATATTTAAAATTTCTATTTTATTATTATTATAGGTATTATTATTGTTATATTCTAAAAAAAAAATTAAAATGTTTAATTATAAAATTCTACTCATTTTCCGGAAAATGAACCAAACACACCAAGACAGTTTTCCAGAACACAACCAAACACTGGAAAGGAAAATGTTTTCTGGAAAATGAGTCATTTTCCAGAAAACATTTTCCAGAAGTCATTTTTCTGCTTTCCAAACACACCCTAAATTACAATTCTTTTCCCCCTAATTTCATCCTCCCAACCAAACCCCCTAATTCCCTTCTCCCAACCAAACCCCCTAATTCCCTCCTCCCAACCAAACGCTATGTAAATGTAACAATACTAGTACTATAATAAGACACATAGTGCCGTCTATACTACATAAATTTCATATTTCTTTTAAACAATAATGTAGGAAACATATATACACTCCACATATTATCTCTTTTTTTCCTTTACATTTCATCTTTCTACTCACGTTAAGAAATTTCTTCAATGGAATACCCTAATGTATTCAAATTCTATATAATTGAGGAGCTAGGGTACTCCTATGTACCCAAATTTTAAATATCAACTGTCATTCTTACGTTGTACTTTGTACCAAATGTTATCCAATTCGCGTGATTCGTGAAGAAAAAGTGTTAGAATAATGTCCATCCAAATTGGCAATTGGCAGCGAGGACCTCTGCACAGACTGCCACAATAGACGTTATGGTAAAAACTAAAAAAACTCATTCAATTGTTAGTAGTTGCAAATTCGGTGTCCATTAGGAAGACAGATGAATGGTCACCCCAAATTAGTTGTCTTATTATTATAATTAATTAAATAATTTGTGATATGATTTGATGAGTCAAGTCTACCTGTTGTATGCTTTGCAATTGTTGAATGGGCACAGGAACAATGCAACTGTCCCACTTATCCCTGTTTTGCTTGTAATTTTATATTCTCGGACGAAAAGTCGTCATTATTAAATCAATTTTAAATTAAATGTCTTGATTCCAAATGGTTGATAGCCTACGTTTTAGCTAGCTGGCTTTTAGGTTTTAATTACCCTAACTAGCATCTTATTATCACTTTTAGGATGCCCTTTTTTGCTTGGTATTTAAAATTTTAGGTGGGATTACTTAATTAAGATTAAAATATTTGTAACAACCCAACTAAATTGATAAGTTGATTTACGTTCCTATGGCCCTTTATCAACTACTATTGACTGATTTACCTTCTTGTGATCCTTTGTCGGATATGATCATAAAATAGAGTTTACCTAGTATATATCCTTGAATAGTAACTACAGATTTCACTCGTCATATAAAAAAAAAAGGATTAAATTAAAAGATTGGACAAAGCATTGTTAATAATTACCACATAGAGATTAATCGAGTAGTTTACTGTTGAATTTTTTATAATAATATTATTTTTTCTTATAGTCAATCTTTTTATCGAGACTCTGAATGAGTCACTATTTCTTTTGTATGAAAAGTTTTAGACAATAAGGGATTACTTCATTTACGACTAGGAGTAGAAAAGTTAAGTTTACGACTAGGAGTAGAAAAACAAGTTAAGTTTAAGTGATTTTAAATGAAAGAATCGGTAAATTCAACCAATATAATCTCATTGATCAATGAGAGCATACATGACTTTGATATTGACTGTAAGTGCTACAAGAGCATACATGTTATTATACATCTTAGTTGAATAATCTTTATTAATTTCTTCTTCAAAAAAAAAAAAAAATCTTTACTAATTTCAATGCATACACTAAAGCACACGCATATATATGCTTATAGTAGTTGTAAATACGCATCATGCGCAATTGAATAATGTCCAATGAACAATAAAAAAAGTAGTAAAATTAAATTATCAAAATAATTAAATAAATAAATAAACACATAAATCTTATAAATATTAAAAGGTAGATAGAATTTTAATTTTTGATGATAAGAAATATTACTCACTCCGTTCTATTTTGTTTTTCTGGTTCGGTTAACGAGACTTGACTGATGTTATCTTTAATAATTCAATTTTCCATAATATTAATTTTAGTATTTGTATATATCAAGTCGCAATTGCTTCTATCAAGTCGAGGTTGAGGTCGAGGTCACTATCATGGACCACCAACTTCCTTAGCTTAACTGCCTTGAGTCCCTTCCATCATTGGTGGCACAGCTTCCTCATCATAGTTACTTCTCAGAAGTCGTGGCACAGCGTCGTTGAGTCGGACCAGATTTTATAGCGGGCACAACATTGTCGGTTGCCAGTAACCAAGCTCTTTATTATTTAGTGATTCCTTAGTAGTCACCACTCATGGTCTGACTATTGTTAAGTTGGACCAGATTTCAACGTCGTTGAGTCAGACCAGATTTCATCACCACTGATCGCTAGTAGCTAGTCACCACTCACCTTGACTGCCTTCGGTCCCTTCCATCATCGGTGGAATAGTCTCGCCGTCGCAATTACTTCTTAGAAGTCATGATACAACGTCGTTGAGTCGGACCAGACTCCATAGCGGGCACAACATTGTCGGTTGCTAGTAGCCAAGCTCCTAGTTATCATCGGACCCGCCAACATCACTGATCGCTAGTAGTCACCACTCACCATATTCCTCTAGGTACTCAAGTCTCAAATTAGTTATGCTTTGACTTGATAACAACAAGGTTTCAAGTTTGACTCCCAATATAAGCGACCTATTGGCCTTCTTAGTTTAAGCAGGTCAACTATGAGCAACCTAAGTTGGTTGATCTCCTTGTGGCCTGGTCATTTGTCGACTATCGGCTGATTTACTTGCAGTCCTTTGCTTACTATGATCACAAGATGAAATTTACCCTATGAGCACTCTCGAGTAGCGGTTGCAGATTTCGTATTCACCAAAAAAGAAAAAAATTAAAAGAGTAAGGATAATACATTCTTAATCATGTCCACATAGAGATTATTGCATAGTTTACTATTGCATTTTTTATAATGATGCTATTTTGTCTCTTAGTCTATCTTTTTATTTAGCCTCTAAATGAGTTACTATTCATTTTGTATGAAAAATTTTAGACAAGGAGCAGTTACTTAATTTACAATTAGACAAAATCAAATTTAAGTTATTTAAGAGCTTATCTGGGGGTTTGGTTTGAGGGAGGAAATTACGTGGGAAAGGAATTGTAATTCTATGGGAGATCAATAATGTGGGAATAAAGTGGTAATTTAAATTTCAGTGTTTGGTTTGATGGAATAAAATTACTGGGAATTTCAATTTCAATGTTTGGTATACATGAGAATTGAGAGGGAATAAGTAGTATAAAGTCTAAAATGCTATACTTATTATTACTATTATTATTGTTATTATTATAAATCCTAAATGACCATATTCAAAATTTGCTTTTGAAAATTTATATAACACGCTGTAAATAAACTCTTGAATTGCATAACGAAAGCAATAAAATAGATAAGGGATTTTGAGAAAACATATTTCATTGAGGTAGGCATGTTAATTGATGTTCTATGTTGAGAGTAGAAGAAAAAGACACATTATAATCTAAAAAGCGAGGTCAAACATAAATTTTAGGTTAAAGGGTAATTTTGTCTCAAAGTTATAAATCCATGAAATTGAAATAGGGGGAGNGGGGTGGGGCATGGGATTCTAATTCTATGAAAAGAAGGAAATTTCAATTCCGCGGAATTATAATTTCCTCCAACCAAACAAATGAATTTGTTTGCCTTCAGAATTATGTGGGAATTAGGTACCGTGGGAATGGTATTGTAATTCCTTCCAACCAAACGCCCAGTTATAGTTTATTTTGAACTAGAAATAAGTTCTAACTCCATTTGGTAAAATATGTGAGTTTAAAATTGATGAGTAAAATGGTGATAGTAAAAAGAGGGTGTAAATATTCTTCCACTGAGGATTGAGACTATGCCACGTACTTGTATGATATGTAGAATTCTAGGCACTAAAGTCTTGAAATTCACTAGAATCCAAGCAAACTAAAATTAAGGAATGGAAATAAAATAAAATATGCAAATAAAATAAGGGAAAAAAATATATGATAAAAGAATCGGTCAGATTAGGGATTGCAATCTTGATGCTATAACAATCTCAAAATTAGGGAAAAACAATTAACCAAGGGATTTATTCAAAATACACTCAAGAATTCAGTTCAGCTACTTTCGTAATCAATAAACTAGAATTAGGCCAGGATTGCCCTACTTTCGTGATGCATCAATCTTAACCTTAAAACACAAAAGCATTATAAGCCCCCAAATTACCCCTATTCTCATAGTAGGAAAAATTGGGTTGAAATTGGTTAGGTTGAGGCCCTGTTTGGTAAATAATCAGCCTATGAGCCAATTTTGGCTTATTTGACCACTATTAGTTGTTTGGTTAATGATGAGCACAAATGATGAGTGTAAAAGGGTGTAATGTCGTTCCGCTGGGGATTGGTGTTATGGCACGAAACTGTGTGAATTACCAGGCACTAGAGTATATGAATTTATAGAATCCAAGTAACAAAAACTCAATGATGTGGAATAAAGGAAAGCAATTAATTAAGGTGAAAACTATATGATAAAAGGTATGGGCCAGATTAAGGGGATTGTAATCTTGATGTTCCAACCAACTCAGGATTAGGGAAAGAATAATTAACCAAGGGATATATGGGCAATGCACATAAGAATTCAACTCAGCTACTTTCGTAATCAATAAGTGAATTAGGCTAAAATTGCCCCACTGTCGTGATGCATCAATTATAACCTTAAGCTCCTAAGCATTGTAAGCCCCCAAAATTACCTCTACTTTCATAGCAGGAAAATTAGGTTGAAATTGGTAAGGCTCAAGGTCTCCATCCAACTGTCGTTGTAATGAATCCCTCTCCTAGACTAGCAATTAATTCTGGCCACAAACCAATAACTAGTGCAAAGAAATCCCCAAATCAACATAAACCCTAGGTAAAAGATTCAATCCCTTTATGCAATTAATTACCAATTGAACATCAAGATTAACAATGGATCCCTAATCCAAACCCATAAACGACAGTGGGGCAATTTTAGCCTAACATTGCAAGAATTAAAAGGGAAGAGAAACTTAACTGATAAAGAACAAATCCAATCTTCAATCCTTGATTCCAATCTTGAAATAAAATAATCTAATATAAAACTAATCTAAACTATGCTAGGGAAATATAAACTAAAAGCTAGGGTTCAGAACTCTGTAAGGAACCTCTTTAAATTGTAGAGAATAGGTCAAATATATAGGAGGTAGATGGGCCTTGGCCCATTAGGCAACTTCTAATTCTTTTCCAACTTGTATTCTTCCTTGTAATTCCCTTTTCTTCCAGAACTTGTCCAAAATGCTCCAATATTCTTCATTTGTTGTTCCTTGTAGATAAATCAGCACTTAGACAATATAACACACAAACAATTCCCAATTTCACTAGGATAGGGGAAATACAATTAAAATAAGGGGTGAATTATTGTATAAAATAGCAGATATCAACTCCCCCACACTAGAACTTTTGCTTGTCCTCAAGCAATTTCCAAGATAATCTTCCCTCCAAGCATTGCACTGATCACACTTCCTTCATGCTCAACCAATCATTCCACCAACCAACTCATGCAACCTAACCTGCTTTAAGAATCATCTCAGAATCACAAGTGAGTCCCACTCTCAGGCCAATAACCGGGCACCCGAAATTAGGTAGATTAAACCCTGTATGCACATGTACTCAGTTAAGATTATGCAAGACTTGCCCTTCATACTCACATAGATCACTCTAAAATTGCATGCTAAGATCAAGTAGGACTTTATTTGGCTTGTAATGGGGCTAAGGGTGAGTGGCTAAACAAAAAAAAGGGTATGAAAAAATAAACAAAAGGGAGAGAATTTCACACCTATTCACAAATAAACCTAGAGGAGATATGGAAAGTATGAGCAAGAGAGCAAAAATATTTGAAAGCACAAGAGTATTCTAAACTAGTGGGGATGCGGACTTTTATTCATCATTCTTTTTCTTTCTTTTCATAAACTTTCTCTTCACTTTCAAACTCTTTTTCAAACTTTTCTTTAACAACAATTTCTCACTTTTCTTTTCTTTCTTTTCAACCAATAACTTCCTTCACAACATCCCCGCACTAGAACAAAGATAACATGAATAACTCTATAAAAAATAAGCTCAAAGGGGAAATCTCCTCTAAATTAAAGACAAATGCTACATTCTCTCTAAGGGTGAATGGAAAATATATGGCTAAGGGCTAAGGGTCAAATGATAGGGCTAAACAAGAAAAAACAACATAAACATGGGGTTAAGTGCTTTTGCACTTATTAAACAAAAACAAGGCTCAAAGGGGGAAACTAGGGAAAATAATAGTAACACATGGTAGGTTTAAAGGCTTGGGCTAACAACAATGGCCTAAATCACTTCAAAGCATGCAAATTCAAGACTTCACTATGAGAGCACTGAGACAAGCTATGACAGAACAAATATCACCGGAATCCCACATAAGCCTTCACTAGCAATGCATAACACACAGGGGAATATTTATGTTAAAGGTTAACCCAACTATTGGCAAGAGACTGAATTATCACAAGCTCAACCTTGAATCATCCCTGACAAGCAGGCTGCACAAGAACCACCAAAACAAACCACAAACCAGCAGGAAGTAAAGTGGTCACAGCCACAACACAAGGAAAGCACATTACCTTTAGCTGCAAATTGAGTCCTTCAAGCAAACTGCATCCAAAATTCATCAGAAGTAGTACCCCCCCCCCACACTTAAACTGGACATCGTCCCTGATGGACAAACAAGGCCTCACGAACTAGAAAAAATGAACTAGAAAACATAACATTTTTTTTTCATTTTTACTCTTTTTTTTTTTTTGCTTTCGTAAGGACCGCCATCACGGCCCGGGTCACGGCCGGGATGTGGCCCGTGACCCAGAGGCCTCTAAACTGTCGTTCAGCACTGGAAATTGGGAAAAATGTCACGGGTAGGGTCACGGCCGGGAGGGAGGCCGTGACCCAGAGCTCTCTTTAAGCCTGTACGTACTGGAATTTTGCCGACGCCATCACGGCCTAGGTCACGGCCCGGATGTGGCCCGTGACCCAAAGCCCTGTTTTGCTCTGTCTGGTGAAAAACGACGCCTCGGCATCACGGCCAAGGTCACAGCCGTGACAGTGGCTGTGATCTAGGCTCCGCCTTGCGCAGTTTTGTCCTCTTTCGCGTCCAAGCTCGGGTTCACCTGCAAGTTAGTCCAAAATATGTCCGAAAACACTTCTAAACTATTCCAAAGGTAAAAGAAAGCAAATCTCACACTAAAACAACCCCAGAGAACACCCTGTAAACAAAGAAAAATCCCTAATCTACTCCAAACTAAAATAAAAAGAAAAATGCAGTAAAATAAAATGCGAAAAGTAAAGGATAACATGGGGTGCCTCCCATGATGCGCTAAGTTTACTGTCGTCAGCTCGACTCAACCTCATGGATATCAGGTAGGATTGTGGACCACGCGATCCGGTGGCCTTTTGAACTTAGACAACTCCTTCATCCATCTTTTGTAGAAACCACCAGAACCAGAGAACTTTTTCTTTTGTTTCAGCACACTTGACAGTTCAGGGGGTCCAGGATCAATAGGGAAATCATGCAAATCCCCTAACTCAATCTTTCTACTCTCAGCAGTGCCCTCACCCAGCCCTTCTATCAAGTAACATTCATCAACATACGAGGGCTGGTGTTTCGCCATTTTGAATATGTCAAACTCAATCTTGTTCTCAGCCACCTCCATCACTAGTTTTCCTCTCCTCACATCAATAAGTGCACCAGCAGTAGCTAGAAAAGGTCTACCAAGTATAATAGGAACCTTGGCATCCTCCTCCATATCCATAACAACAAAATCCCCCGGTATAAAATACTGATCAATCATGACCGGGACATCCTCGAGAACCCCAACCGGACGCTTTATGGAGCGATCCGCCATCTGAAGGGTCATGGAGGTGGGTTTTGGTGTTCCCAGGTTGAGTCTCTTACATAAAGAATGTGGCATAAGACTAACACTAGCACCCAGATCACACAGAGCACCCCCAACTACAAATCCACCAATGATGCAAGGGATGAAGAAACTACCTGGATCTTTCAGCTTAGGGGGAAGTTTATGTTGAAGGACTGCACAGGTCAAGGCTCCTTCACTCAGATCCACCACCGCACTCTTCTTTGGCTTTTTCTTATTTCCTAGAATATTCTTCAAAAACTTCTTGTACGATGGAATCTGAGTAATTGCTTCAACAAAAGGCATGGAGATCTCCAGCTTATCCAACATCTTATGGAACTTGCTCTCTCTATCAGACTCCTTTGATTTCCACAACCTCTGTGGGTATGGTAACAGGTTGTAAGGTATAACCGAGTCATCTAACTTCTTGTTCTTCCTTTCCTGCTTCTTACTTGGAGCACTCTCATCCTGCGCAGGAGCTTTCCCCTTAACACTGTCTCTCTGCACCACAGGATCCTCCTCACTATCATCAAGAACATCCTCAACCTAAATGCCCTCATCCTTCTTAACAACTTTCTCAGGCACTGGATCATTCGAGGGAAAAGGGGGGTCCTTCAGAGCTAATCCACTTCTAGTGGTGACTGCATTCACTTGGTGCCTTGGATTTTCTGTGCTTGCTGGCAGTCTACCATTCAAAGATAAAGGTGGGTTAGAAAACTGATTACCTCCTCCTTGTTGCTGAGCCTTGAGACCATCTATTTCTGCTTGTAGTTTGCCAAACAGCTTAAGGTTCTCTGCTTGTAGCTTGCCAAACTGAGCCATCATAGTGTTCATGAGAAGCTGTATATCAACATCCTGAGATGGTCTAGAGGAACCTTGACCCTGAGTGGTCCCAAAAGTCTGATTGTTCCTCCACTGCCTTGGTTCTCACCCCTGTTCCCTTGGTTACCATTAAATCCTGGTGGATTATTTCTCACTTGATTTCCCTGATTGTTCCAGGAGGGAACAACCTGATTCCTTCCTTGCTGCTGATAGCTCCCATAACCTTGCCCCTGGCCCTGTTGTCTAGAATAACCAATGAGATCAACTTGCTCCACATTAGGCTGAGGAACTTGGTTACCGAAGTCTAACAAAGGACATGTCTGAGCTACATGATTTCCACCACAAGTTGCACAACAGGCTACAAGAGGTACCTGTGGCACCGAATAGGGATTAGGAACATAAGGACTTTGTGGAATTAGTGGAGGTTGAGCAACTTCCTGGACACTCTGAGTAGGGCCCTGTACTAACTGCTTAAGCATGTGTTGTATAGTGTCCAACTGAGCTTGCATTGCCATCTTCTCTCCAACTTCGAACATCCCAGCTGCCTTCTCTCTCTTGGGTATATCATCCCCCTCAGTGTACCAGTAAGTATTGTTAGAGGTGATCCTCTCAATCAACTGCTCTCCAGCTGCCGGTCCCATATCAATGAAAACACCCCCAAAGGATGAGGTATCTAGAATAATTTTTGACCGGTTAAACAATCCCTCATAGAATGAGGACATAAAATCACCTGGGGTCATTAAATTCTTCGGGCACTGCCTCCTCAATTCTTTAAATCTCGCCCAAGCCTCAGGAAGATCCTCGTTACCAAACTGCTGAAAATTCTGAATTTGCTTCTTTAACTTGGCAGCCTTTGAAGGAGGACAGTACTCTTGCATGAAAGCCTTGTGGAGCTGTTCCAATGTAATGAAGTGGTTGGCTGGAAAGGAATTTAACCAACGTTGTGCTTGATCTCTCAGGGAAAAAGGGAATAGTCTCAGCTTGATGGCCTCACTAGGAACACCATTCATCTTGATGGTCTGGCAGATACGATCAAAATGAACTATGTGGGTTTTTGGGTCCTCAACCCGAGATCCTCCAAACTGATTATTCTGGAACCATCTGAATGAGTTGAGTCTTTAACTCAAAATTATTTGCATCAATTCCTGGGTACACAATGCAATCTTCTTCAGTGAACTCAGGAGCTAAATGGGCTGCCATTGGTTCTGCTTGTGGGACCTGCTGGGCAAACTGTTGGACCAGGTTGGGATTCATCTGATGGAGAAGATTTTGCATCCCAACCCCATAGCCTGGCTGCTGGTACACAGGCGGCTGCTGCATGGAAGAAGCTCCGAATCCTCCCCCAACATAGACATTCGGGTTTGGATCGACCCTGAAGTTCTGTGCCTGATTCTGAACATTTGGATTTGAGGGGTCAGCACGAACTCCAGGGTTGTCCCCAACTGTCTCTCTCTGCCTCGGGTGCTGTTGTGTGTTGGCACCAGTATGGGCTGGCTGCCCAGTATTGCTACTATCTCCGGTCTCCATGTATACTTCGAAGTCCTGGAACTCTCGAAGCCAATCACGTAACACCTTCTTCTCCCTCCTTAACTTCCTTTCAAGATTTAGATCGTAGGGACGAAGATTCGTGTTCCCTTTCGATCTAGTGTGCATAAAAGGAGGGTAACCCGCTGTCTAACACAACCACAAACACTCTTGGAAGGAACTAGTTATGGGTTAGTGCAAATAATTTTTTTTTTCGAAAAATAAATAAAATAAAATAAAACTTGATCTCCCTAAATTCACTAACTCTAATGCTAGTAAGAAATTAATCACACAATCAAAACCAAATAAACCAATCCCCGGCAACGGCGCCAAAATGTGATGAGCACAAATGATGAGTGTAAAAGGGTGTAATGTCGTTCCGCTGGGGATTGGTGTTATGGCACGAAACTGTGTGAATTACCAGGCACTAGAGTATATGAATTTATAGAATCCAAGTAACAAAAACTGAATGATGTGGAATAAAGGAAAGCAATTAATTAAGGTGAAAACTATATGATAAAAGGTATGGGCCAGATTAGGGGGATTGTAATCTTGATGTTCCAACCAACTTAGGATTAGGGAAAGAATAATTAACCAAGGGATATATGGGCAATGCACATAAGAATTCAACTCAGCTACTTTCGTAATCAATAAGTGAATTAGGCTAAAATTGCCCCACTGTCGTGATGCATCAATTATAACCTTAAGCTCCTAAGCATTGTAAGCCCCCAAAATTACCTCTACTTTCATAGCAGGAAAATTAGGTTGAAATTGGTAAGGCTCGAGGTCTCCATCCAACTGTCATTGTAATGAATCCCTCTCCTAGACTAGCAATTAATTCTGGCCACAAACCAATAACTAGTGCAAAGAAATCCCCAAATCAACATAAACCCTAGGTAAAAGATTCAATCCCTTTATGCAATTAATTACCAATTGAACATCAAGATTAACAATGGATCCCTAATCCAAACCCATAAACGACAGTGGGGCAATTTTAGCCTAACATTGCAAGAATTAAAAGGGAAGAGAAACTTAACTGATAAAGAACAAATCCAATCTTCAATCCTTGATTCCAATCTTGAAATAAAATAATCTAATATAAAACTAATCTAAACTATGCTAGGGAAATATAAACTAAAAGCTAGGGTTCAGAACTCTGTAAGGAACCTCCTTAAATTGTAGAGAATAGGTCAAATGCCCATTAGGCAACTTCTAATTCTTTTCCAACTTGTATTCTTCCTTGTAATTCCCTTTTCTTCCAGAACTTGTCTAAAATGCTCCAATATTCTTCATTTGTTGTTCCTTGTAGATAAATCAGCACTTGGACAATATAACACATAAACAATTCCCAATTTCACTAGGATAGGGGAAATACAATTAAAATAAGGGGTGAATTATTGTATAAAATAGCAGATATCAGTTAATAAGCTTTTTGTAACTCCAAAATGCTAAAATTCAAAAGGCTACTCAAAGCAGCCTTTTCAATTAGCTTTTTGAGAAAATAAATTATACCAAATAGTTATCAGCTAACAACCAATTTATCAAACAACTTTCTACAATCAGCTAATATTATCAACAAATAATACCTTCTAACCCAAACAGCCAACCAAATCAGCCAACAGCCATTTACCAAACAGGACCTGAGTCTTTCACCCAACTTTCGTTGTGATGAAATCCTCTCCAAAGCAAATCAATAAAAGTTGCGCATCAATTATCAATAAGAGGAATTTATAATCCAATTCAAACATAAAACCCCTAGTTTAATAAATTATCTCTTTTATGCAATAATCATAAACCTAGCATCAAGAATAGCAATAGAACCCTAATCCAAACCCAAAAGCCAACTACTCATGCATCATAAAAGTAAACAAAGCAAAGCAATAATAAATAAACATAAACATTACAAGAAATATAAATGGAAGAAAAAACTTTACTGATAATGAAGAACAAATCCAACTTCAATCTGTGATTCCAAACTTGAAATTAAATAACCTAATATAAAACTAATCTAAACTATGCTAGGGAAATATAAAGAGAAGAAGAAAAATAAATTAAAACTAACTAGGGTTGGGAACTCCTTAAATTATAGAGGATATGTAGAATATATAGGAGATAGATGGGCCTTGAGCCTATGAGGCAATTCCAATTCTTTTCTAATTCTTATTCTTGTTTCCTTTAATTTCCTTCTATAATTTCCCTTTCTTCCAAAACTTGTCCAAAATGTTCCAAAATTCTTCCTTTGCTGCTCCTTGTGGATAATTCAACCCTTGGGACAATATAACACACAAACAATTCTCAATTTTACTAGGATAAAGAAAATAAGCATCAAAACAACTAAAATAAGGGGTGAATTATTGTACAAAATAGTATATATCAACTCCCCACACTAGAACTTTTGCTTGTCCTCAAGCAATTACCAAGGACAATCCACCTTCCAAGCAATGCAACTGATCACACTTCCTCCCTGCACAACCAAATATACCACCAACCAACTCATATAACCTAACCTGCTTCAAGAATCATCTCAGAATCACAAGTGAGTTCCTCTCTCAGGCCAATAACCGGGCACCAGAATTAAGGTAGATTAGGCCCCTGTATGCACATGTACTCAGTTGAGATTATGCAGAACTTGGCTTAAGATGAGATCCCATAGACTTGCCCTTCATTATCCTATAGATCAACTCTAAAACTGCATGCTAAGATCAAACAAATCTTTATTCGGCTTGTAATGGGGCTAAGGGTAAATGGCTAAACAAAGAAGATGTATGGAAAAATCAACAAATTAAAGGAGAGAATTTCACACCTATTCATAACTAAATCTAGAAGAGATACTACAAGTATGGACAATGGAGCAAACTACAATTGACAACATAAGAACACTCTAAAACAGTGTGGTTGGACACAACTTTTCTAGCAACATGAACCATTTGCACTTTTATTCATCTTTTGTTTTTCTTTTCTTTTACAAACTCTTTCTCCACTATCAACAATTCTTTCTTCTCTTTTTTTTCTTTCTTTTTCTTTCAATCTATTTTTTTTTTCTCTTTTCAAATAACCAACAACTTTCTTTTCTTCAATTCAAACCAATCAACTGATTCCTTTCACCACACCCCCACACTAGGACAAAGATAACAGAAGTAACTCTAACAGAAATAAGCTCCAAAAAGAAATCTCTTCTAAATTAAAGAGCAAATGCTACATTCTCTCTAAGGGTGGATGGAAATATAAGGCTAAGGCTAAGGGTTAAATGATCGGGTTTAAACAAGAAAAATCAACAACAAAGGAGAAAATGGAAAAAAAAAACTTTAGAACCTGAGGAAGGCAACAATGGTGCACACAAGGAAATGAGGAAAAAAATGGAAGAAAAAAAAGTTTCTTTTTTTTTTTTCTTTTTTTTTTTTTGCGTAAAGGGTCACGGGCGGGGTCATGGTCGTGAGGGTGGCTGTATTAATTTCAATGTATACGTTAAAAAGTATAAGCATACGTATGCTTTTATATTAAAGAATTTTAATTTCAGGAGAAAATAATTAGAGGCTTTTAATTTGTTTGGTGACGATTGTAGCATTATTATTATTATTATGCATTTTTTTTTAAAATAAAACTTTCATTCAAGGATTTAATATGAATTCCTTGAGAGGAAGCCGATAATAGGACAAGTTCATAACTTATAAAGTAGGAGTTGCATTTAATTTTGAAGCAGATTTATGGTTGGAACAATTTATTAAGGACTATTTTTTTTTGTTTTTGACAATAATTTATTAAGGACTATGTTTGTATTGGAATTGTGTTTTTATCGAACTCAAAAGTGACTATTTGGTAACTGCTAAAACTATCAAATAATAATGCAAAAATAATAGAATTTATCATTTCTATCACTTAATAAAAGCAATAAGTAAATTTTTATATACGTTTACCACCTAAAATCCAGTTCAGCTGCTTGGGCATGCATAATAAGTTAATAACTCGAATTTTTTAAATCTTTATAATGTGATTGGATTTGTTCCACCAAATATGTGCACAAATAAGCAAGTACATACTCTAATTGAATGAGAATACATTATGAAATGCGCGTTTATTAATTAAAAAAATTATTATTTTTTGAGAAAAATAAAAAATTAAAGAAAGAAAAATAGAGATTTTGGAAAATATGTACTGGATATATATATATATATATATATATATATATATATATATATATATATATATATATATATCGGTCCTTAATCAAGTGAGAACCATTTCCTAGGTAAGAACGTAAGGACAAATCCAAACCATTGATCTAGTAGATCTAACGGTTGAAATAAACAAAATTTTGTAATATTTATGGAAATGACCCAGCTCATTTTAAAAGTTTATAATATTTATGAAAATGACCCCGCTCATTTTTTACTTGATTTCTCATCCATCATATCTTGCAAATCAATGGTTTATATTTGTCCTCACATTCTCACTTGGGGGCATAGTTCTCATATGATTAGGATTATATATATATATATATATATATATATATATATATATATATATAATTAGAAATTGAAAGAAAGAAAAAAGAACAGAGAATTGAAGTAAACAAAATTTTTTGATTTACATATTTTTTACACTCCTAATAAAATTATAAGTAATATGACTCAAATTTATCGCTTTATGGTCATTTGACAGATAAGGTCACATGATGCGTTTAACGTAAAATACACATTCGAGTAGTGATTGTAACATTTTCTATGAATCAAAGTAATTTGACTCAAATTTAATAATATTCAATTTAGTTAGTTTTTTTTTCACGGTAGAAAATAAATTAATCTAAATAGACTGAGTCTCCGACCGTCTCACAGATCCTTATATGTGAGACGACTCGGGTCATGATGAAAATATAATACTTATGCTTAAAAATGCCATACTAATCATGAATGAAGTGTTTGTTACTTATAAAAAAAAGTGCAATACTTTTGAGAAAAATGTAATATTTTTCAATCAAAAAGTAATAATTAGGGTTGAATAGTTACTTATGAAAAAAATATAATACTAATTAGGGATAAATTGTTTAATTGTTACTTATAAAATAAAGTGTAATACTCATGATAAAAAATGTGATACTTTTAAATCAAAATGTAATATTAAGAGTTACTATGATGAAAATTGTAATAATTATGTGGAGAAATGTAATCTTTTTGAAAAAGATTGACATGTGGGGGTGTTTGAAAAGTAGCTAACAATTGCTCAAATTTGAACCTATATTTGAACCTATAACCTCTAAGATAAAACACAAGTTCCAACCCTCCAAGCTACTTCAACCATTATGGTTAAATCCTACTCACATTGTACTTATCAAAACATGACATGAATGAATTTAAAAAAAAAAAAAAAAAAAGAAAGAAGATTTGTTGGTAGCGAGTCTCACCAGACTCACTAGCAAACCTATTGCAAGAATTGAGACTTATCACGGATTTAGTGGAACTCGTTGATAGGCCCATTGTAAGGCAATTTAAGGGTGTTTTGAGAATTTTTTCTTTTTTTCTCAAAATACCATATCCAAAACGAAGTGTGAAGAGAATATTTTGTTTAAATTCATTGTACCAACCTATTACCTGTTGAAGCACAAGACTCGAACTCATGACCTCCCATCTGAGGGTGGTCACTACATGCCAATTGAGCACAAGGTGCTTGGCTTCTATATGATAATTAAACTAGCCTTTTTATAAAGTATTACGGAGTACATTTTAAGCAAAATATGAAAAGTAAAAAAGAAAATGGAAAAGTAGGAAAGTGGTAAATCTGGTAATCACCATTCACCATCTTCTGTCCTCTCTCCGCTTCACATGAGAGGATAGCCAAAGATCCTTCTCGTCTCTCATGCACACACTACAAAACATACATACACACACACACATATATATATATATATATATATGGTGCTCACTATTTTAGGTGTAATTCTTCTCCCACCACACTTTATCCTTCTCTTACCCTCTCTTCCTTTCCTCACCATTGATACAATTTCTTTCTTTCTCTCTCCCTTCTTTATCTCTTTCTATATATTCATTTATGTAGTATGCACCGGAATGATTGAACCAAAAAGTTGATTTTGGAGAAAAAACAGAGCGAGAGGAAAAGAGAGGGCCTTTCCAGCCCTCTGCTTGCATATGCCTCTCCTCAGATCTTGAATTTTGCCCGATTGTCATCTGTCTTCGCCCTTTGGTAAATCCTAGCTGTTTGCTTCCATGTATTGATATGCTCTCGATTGTTTAAAGTTGAAGTTTTTGGAACATTCTTGCTCCTCTTGGGATTCTGAATTGTGGATCAAACAATACTTGAAGATCAGATGATCTTTTTTAATTTTAAATTATTCATAGATTGCGTTTTTTTTTCTGTTGCTGTTTGATATGCTCTCGATTGTTTTGAGTTGAAATTTTTGGAACATTCTTGCTCCTCTTGCGATTTTGAATTGTGGGTCAAACGATGATTGAAGATCAGATTATCTTTAAAAAAAATATTCATAGATGGCATGCTTTTTCTTATTTCTGTTTGTTTTAAACTTTTGTTTATTTATATTGTTTTGATGTTGTTGTTGCATAGTGTGCATTTCGATATTATGTATTGGATTGGTGTGACCGATGAGGCAATAGATTCTTCTTTGAGATGGTTATATGAAAATCAGCAGTTGACCGAATTCTAGACTTGCTGATTTACTTATCAAGTTTTACACTATTTGAAAGAATCCTTTTATGATCTTTTCTGGCCCAGGGAGTGATTTTGGATTGTATAGAAAAGTTGGTTGCGAAAAAGTGAACTTTTTGTGAATTCTTTCTTTCTGTTTAAAGGTAAACAGAACAATTTGAATTTTGATTAAAAAAAAATTATATTTAGAATTTGTTCCATTTCATTTTAATTGTCTGATGGGGTGATTGGAGTTGTTATGCCCAGGATGGCAATGGAGCCTGGAAAATTGTTTGTTGGAGGGATTTCATGGGACACCAATGAGGGCCGTCTCAAAGAGTATTTCCAAACATTTGGAGAAGTAGTTGAGGCAGTCATCATGAAGGATCGTGCCACAGGCCGTGCCCGCGGTTTTGGTTTTGTTGTTTTCGAGGATCCTTCTGTTGCTGAAAGTGTTGTCAAAGAAAAACACATGATTGATGGCAGAACTGTGAGTGATATTCAAAATACTATTACTTCTAGATTTGTTTTTGCAATGGAATCTTTAGCAATACTATTCAAGAATAGCAATTGGTTGGCTTCAGAACTGTGATCATACTACCAATACTTGTTGGACACATTCTGAGAAAAAAAGGATATACATCTGAGGATTTGGATGTAGCAGAAGTACTTTTGAAGAGATCAATTATTATTTTTCTTCTCAAAAGGAATAGTAAGTGTAACCAAAGTGAATATGATGGCAGAGGTACTTGGCCATCAAAGATGATACTAATTGCAAGACCTTAGAATATATGGCAGTACTGTTTTGACTATTGGGCAAATGAAATTAGGTACAAGTAATAGTTCAGAATTCAGATAATCAATAAAATGGACTCAGAGGTCAGATAGATTGTTTACCAAGAACAACATTAGCTGTCTAATGATAAGGCGGAATTTTATGTTCAAATATATTAAAGATTAATGAGATAGTGGAGCAGCCTTTGCTAGTTAGGTCAGAGTATTTTACACTAAGGCTTTTCTTTAGATACCTAATCTCTTGAGGATGCCAAAATGTTTTTTAGGTTTGTCTGTCTCCTAAGTACAAGCAAAGTTGAAATTTGCAACGAGATTAGAAAGTATGTTCACTTTCATATTTTTCCTATACACTTTCTAACATCTTACTTGGCCTCGGACAGTTGACATTAGAGTAAAGAAATGTGATCAGCTATTACCTTTTGATGTTCAGAATGTGAATTTGGCCTTGAACTTTTCTTATTTTGCTATTTTCTCCAGGTAGAGGCAAAGAAGGCTGTACCTAGGGACGATCAACACATGAATAGAAATAACGTAAATATACCATCTTTTCCAGGTTCCATCCGAACAAGAAAGATTTTTGTAGGAGGTTTGGCCTCCTCAGTGTCTGAGAGTGACTTTAAAAAGTATTTTGATCAATTTGGGACAATCACTGATGTTGTAGTGATGTATGACCACAACACACAAAGGCCTAGAGGTTTTGGGTTCATCACTTATGACTCGGAGGAAGCAGTAGATAGAGTTCTGCACAAAATGTTTCATGAACTTAATGGGAAAATGGTTGAAGTCAAGCGAGCTGTTCCTAAGGAGTTATCACCGGGGCCAAACCGGAGTCCATTAGGTGGATATAACTCTGGTTTGAACAGAGTAAACAGTTTCCCGAATGGATACACTCTAGGTCACAGTCTAAGTTCACTAGGAGGTTATGGAGTAAGAATGGATAGATTTAGTCCAACTGTTGTTGGTCGTAGTGGATATTCATTGTTTAACCAGTCAAACTATTGTACAAGACCGACTCTAAACTCCCCATTGAATTCAAACTTTGCGGAAACTGGAAATTTGAGTTCTAATATTGGATATGGGGGTGCCCTAAATTCCTTTGGCGGTGGGCTACCAAATAGGTACAATATGCCAATTGGTAATGCTTCAGGGGGGGTTGGAAGTGGTTCTGTGTTGAAGTCAACATCTTGGAACCTGTGGGACAGTGAGAATCTTAGTTATAGCACTAATTCTGCCAACTTTGTTGGCTCAGGAAGTGGGAACAGTGGATTGGCTGCTCCCTTTGGAGGTCTTGGAACAATTTGGGGTTCCTCCTCCATTTCAAGTCAAACTGGAAGGAATGGTTCTTTTGACAGTGACAACTTCACTTACAACAATGGAGGTAGTAACTTTGCTAGTGGGGGAGGATATGCACAAAATAGTGGTAATGGTCCTAGTGCAATATCCTCATATGCTGCAACAGAAAATGTTTATAGCAGGGATTTGGGAAACTTGTATGGGACTGGAAACTGCTCTTTCTTTGAGGATCCAACACCGCATTCATCATCTCCAGGGCTTGAAGTTTCTGGTTCTTTTGGTTATGGGCTTGAAAGTATATCCTCAGATGTTATGCCTAATAACTCGCGTGGTTGTGTTGGTGGTTATACTGTTACAAATAGATCGAATGGAGGTAAACATATTGGTTTTACACTTTCTTTCCGTTTTATAATTTTCTTCAGAGGGTTCTGCTCATTTATATCTTTACTGATACTTTTTATTTTGTTTTGGGTGAAAATGCTTACTTGTGCATTATAGATTGGAAAGAATTTTATCATTTTTACGTCCCTAATGTTGTTGATTTTGACGGTCTTATCTTTCAAGTTCAAAATTGCCTAGTGAGTAGTCACCGTCCCTATTTTCTACAAAGTTACCTAGCATTTGTCCCTCTATTGCTAACTCCATCAGATGCTAACAAAGCGGGGACCAAAAACAGGCAAAGTGAAGACTGGGGACTAAGAATGGACACTTTTGTCCCTATTCTTCTCCACTTTGCTCATTTTTTATCCCCATCCTTTTCCACTTTGTCCATTTTTGGTCCCTACTCCATCATCAGCATCTAGTGGAGGAGCTAGTGATGAAGGGATAAACACTATGAAACTTTGTCAACAACAGGGACATTGACTACATACTTTCGAACTTGAGGGTAAGATAGTACCCGCATCCTTGAATTCTTGTTTCTATTTTACATTGAAATATCAAATTACCTATTACAATTGATGTTTGTGCTATGTTACTTATAAACTGAAGGACAAATATCAAAATTGCGAGTAGTTTTAGCCTGATTCAGTTGTCTTGCAAAATATATCTCATAGCAACGTAATTTTCTAAGATTGGCATTGGTGCCAAACAAATCTGATCTGAGTTGGAAATCCTACTTATTCTGTAAATGAGTTGAGACCTTTCGTTGATCCAACGTCGGCTCGGTCTCGCCAATACTCTCCCAATCAATAAACCTACATTCTTGTTTGCTATAGTAATCTTGATGACACGACAGTTCTTACTTATGCTTTTCATTATGTTGCAGGAATTGCTGCTTAGGAAAACACCTGTATGGAGGTGAAACGCCCCTTGGACATCAAATGCTACCTGTGGGGTTGAAAGTACAGTTTGAAGAAGTTAAGGGTTGCAAATTGCAACGACTCGTGTTTGTGCAGATAAATACTTCAGGCTAGAGGTTTGAACATCTGCAATGGATCGGATTTTCCATCAAGGTTTGAACTTTAGAGCTTTTCTTTGACATAGGCTGAGATTTAAAATCGAATAGTGAATATACTTGAAATGGGAACTTCTTTGCTCGATGACACTATACTTGTCGCTTTGTTAGAGGTATACGGGAGAGGTACAGTTCTACCAAGCATAGAGTACGGCGCCATACAGGCGTGGTAGAATTCCCGACTTGAATTATATTATTGTATGTATGCATATGTGATGTAGTTAGATAGAGAAGTGTAATATTACTTTTCTTTTTTGCTTTCATGGGATTCTTCTGCTGTAATTTTGCTGGCTGCAAGTTTGTTGTTGTATCCTTGTTCCCCTTTGCGGGCATTGTCAGAAACATTGTTGTAGTACAATAATGTTTTGCTCATCAACAATGAAACATTCATTGTTTGGGAGTGATTAAAATGAGCAATGTCCCAATCTGACTCATGAAGTCTTTTAATTTGAATTGTGAATATTGCATAATATATTTCGAATTACTTATGAATTACAAGTTTAATAGCGCAATTTAATAATATCGTACAATCTATAATTCAAATATTATGATATAGAATAATACTTTTGTATGTACTATTAGTCTCTAACATACCTTTTTAAATTAATCAAGGAAAGGGTTAAGCATCTAATTAATAATAGAGTTCTTTTTAAATTAATCAAGGAAAGGGTTAAGCATCTAATTAATAATAGAGTTAATTACTGAAATGGTCTTTGACTATAATGAAATTATTGATTGTCTTTGATTATTTATCTTTTTTTGCCTAATTAAGTCTCTCAACTCTAAAAATCTCAACTAGTTTGGTCATCCGTTTGTTTAGCCGTTAGACATACGTTTATTCGAGGCCAATTTAGTAATTTTGCAATAGTCAAGGGACCATTTCAGTCAGCACATCCACAATTTTCTCTCTTATTAAACTGAATAGTTAATTACTGAAATGGTCCATTGACTATAGTGAAATTACCAATTTGGTCCCGAGTTAACGGACGTTTGACGGCTAAACAAATGGAGAACCAAATTAGCTAAGATTTTTAAAGTTGAGGGACTTAATTGGGCAAAAAAAATACTCAGGGATCAAATTACTAATTTTGCTATAGTCAATGCACCATTTCGGTAATTAACTCTTAATAATGATATGAAGCTACATGGAATGATTACGAAGGAACAATCCTTATAATATGATCGGGGTTGTGTATTGTGGACCCTGATGCATATACGCGTTTTGTGTTGTAAGGTTGTTTCTTGTGTTATGAAATTATGTATCTTAAGAATATGAATTTTGTACCTGAAAATATTTAGTAATTGTATCTTGGGGTTATGAATTTTTATATCTTTGTGTTGTGCAATTCTGTATCTATGGATACAAATTGTGTACCTAAATCATATTTGAAAAGTAAATATATAATGAGTCACACTTGTTTGAGACCGTCTTACGGATCCTTATCTATGAGACGGGTCGGGTCGGATCAATATGCAAATGTAATAAAATGTCTCTTGTAAAGGAAAACATAATACTTTTGAGGACAAATGTAATACTTTTATATTTTGATGTAAAAGTAATACTTTTTTCATCAAAAATATTATATTTTTCCTTGTAAGTAGTGTTGCACGTATAAAAGGAAAATATAATATTCCATCTGTCCCATTTTATCTGTTATACTTACTATTCATTGGTCAAACAAACTCTTTCTTCTTTGTTTATTTTCATTAGTATTTTTTACTTATTTTTAAATTTGATTTTTTTTGTAATTAAGTACTTTTAGTGCAGTTTCTAAATATATAAATTTTGTATACTAATTCTAAATTTAATATTATAAAAATATTGAATTAAAAATAATTCAGTCAAGTCTCGTTAACCGAACCAGACACATAAAATGAGACGAATTGAGTACTTTTGATGAAATATGTAATACTTTTACATCAAAATTAAATGTAAAAGTATTATATTTTTCCTCAAAACTATTACATTTTTCTATATAAGTAATAAATAATTTATTCCTGATTTAATATTACATTTGCTTGGAGAGAAAGTAATAGGGTAGGATTAGGAAACAAGGATTTGAAAACTAGAATAACCTTTGGGTAAATAAAATAAATGCAATGTATGTAATTTGGGCTTAATAATGTGATGAAATAATTTAAAATAACCTGTTTTAACGATATAACACTTAGTAAAATAATTTTGAAGTGTTTAAGAATAAGAAATGAAATAAAGAAGGAATCCCGTCTAGACGTCTGTATGAGCCACGTACGACTGTACGGGCTTAGTACGTGTTAGACATGTATGCTTTAGAAGTCAACATTTATTCATTGGCAACTAGGTAGTCATGACATACTGACTAGGTTTATGAGTTTGACCAAGTTTGATCATGACCTTTACTTGGTTCAGAACAAATGTTGTGTGGAAGAAATGTTGCATGATATTTGTAACGAAAAGGTTCATTATAATATATTTAAATATATTCATTGGCAACTAGGTAGTCATGACATATTAATAGGTGTTACTCATGACTTACGAGTTATTTAATAATGAGTTATTGAATATTACTCGTTACTAGTTTGACTATGAACCTAGAAAGTCACACTTTAATGATTCGTGGTAATGCTGAGAACTTTAAAAGAAATCGATAAATAGTTATTGATATTAAATTAATACATTAATGACTAATTAATGAATTAATTTAATATTGGGTAGTTTTAGGCTTTTAAAGGCTGCACATTTGGGCCCAAAACTGGCTATATGTATAAGCCTTACCCTTTTCTTTAAAAAAAAAAGTGAAAAGAGATTTGAGTTATTGTGACGAATCAAGTATGAGAGCTAGTTCCTAAACCTTTGCACCAAAATGCTATTGGGACGAAGTGGGTTGTTAGGAACAAAATGAATGAACAAGAAGTCATTGTTAGGAGCAAAGCTCGATTAATTGCTAAAGAATATTCCCAAGAGGAAGGGATTAATTTTGATGAAACATTCGCTCCAGTGGCAAGATTGGAAGTTATAAGGATTTTCATTGAATTTGTAGCTCACAAAGACTTCACGGTGTTCCAAATGGATGTTAAAAGTGCATTCCTCAACATCTTATTGGAAGAAGAAGTATATGTGGAACAACTTCCTGGTTTTAAAGTCAATAAGGGTGAAAATAGGGTGTACAAGTTGAAAAAGGCTTTGTATAGATTGAAACAAGCGCTAAGAGCTTGGTATGACACACTTTTGAGTTTCCTTAACAAGTGTGGATTCACGAAAGGTCAAGTAGATAAAACCCCTTTTTTTACATTAAGGATGATGATCATATTGTTCAAATCTATATTGACGACATCATCTTTGGAAGCACAAATCCAGTCTTATGTGAGAAGTTCTCCAAGCTGATGAAAAGTCAAATTGAGATGAGTATGATGGTAGAACTCAATTACTTTTTGGGATTGCAATTCAAGCAAAGTAAGGAATGAATCTTCATCAACCAAGCCAAGTACACTAAGGATTTATTCAAAAAGTTTGGTGTTGATGGAAAATCTTCAGTTAAAAAACCAATGAATACTTCTTTGCGCATGGATGTTGTAAATGAAGGAAAGAAAGTTGGTCAAGCCAAATATAGGGAAATCATTGGCTCATTTCTTTATCATACAATAGTAGACCTAATATCTCATTTGCAATAGGTGTTGGTGATGAATCTTAGCGCTGCATTATGCTTACTTTCCAGGGGGTCACTCATCCTGTGATTATTGTAAGTCAAACACGCTTAATCATAGAGTTCTTTGGCTATCTGGTTGCCATATCCTTCTTAAATTTTCTAACAAACATAGCAAACTGTTCATCAGATAAAAAATCAGAGGGGTTAGAGTTTGACCTTAATGATGTGGATGGCTGCTGACTAGCAACTAGTGCAACATTCTTTGTCTCGGGTTTCTCTTATCGTCTAGGTTCTCGTTCAAACTCGTAGGCCTTCAAGTCGCTGAATATTTGAGCAGTGTGAGTGACTTTGAGATCTTGGTGGTCACGCATGGCGATGACCATCTCCCATGACTTGGGAAGACCTCGAAGAATTTTCAAATTGATCTCCTTTTGAGTCAGCTCTTTTCCGAGATCAGCTACTTCACTTAGCAACTTCATGAACTAAGTCTACATCTCAGCTATGGTCTCGATTTCTCCCATCTTGAAGTCCTCAAATTTCTTCATTGTGATGGTGAACTTGTTTTCTTTTCCTGCTCATCACCTTCACCAATAAACATGAGCACTTTCCAAATCTCCCTTGCTGATTTGCATTTACGGACTATGGAAAATAGCGTCTCGTCTAAAGTTCCCTTGCTATATTGTCAATATTGTTGCGAGTTCGGTCTTCTCCTATCCATTGATGTCTTGGCTTTTCAACATACTCAGGAGCACCTTCACCTTGTTCAGCTTGATGGGTATTGACCACCATGATTTTGACTAGTCATTCAGTTATAACCCCACATCTCGTCATGGAGAGCGGATAGATGCGCTTGCATGCGCACTTTCCAATCATCAAATTTTGAGAGATTAAACATGAGCTGCTTAGATGGATGATGGTGATCCATTTTAAAACTTGTGCAAAGAGTAAATGAGAATTTTAGGGTTTTGAAAATGAGATTTCCAGGAAAAATTATCAAGAAAGGGTTTACCTCACCAACTTGATTTTCCAACTTTGCAAAATTATCAAGAAAGGCTTGATAATTTATAGTGTTGTTGGTTGATTGGATTGCCTCCTTTAGATCATCCAAAGCTTTCAAAATTTGAGCATTTTCAGCACCATTCGAATTTTCTCCAGTCTGGTCGTCTTGTTGGTTGTCCTGTGGGTCGTCATTTTGCTCGTCCTGCCTGGCAGTCATGTTTTCTTCAAGATTAGTGACCTCAATTGGACTGATTTGATGCTCATCTCCTCCAGTTTGGTTCTCATGTTCTGCCACTACATCACCATCAACTTGGTTCTCTTCATTAGCCCTTGTAAAATCATCTTGTTGGGCTTCAAAAACATCATGAAAATCAGGCATAAAACTGTCTTGCACATCTTCTCGGCCTTCCTTTTGGGCTGCCTACATTTCTACCACATTTTCAACAACATTTTCATCTACATTATCCACGGTTTGATCTACTTCATTGTTGTTTATCCGGTTGTCTTCCCAATTGACCACTTCCACCTCCACATTTGCCATTTCAACTTCAACATTTTCACTCAAAATTTCTCATATCCTTTCGGCCACACTCTCTTGTTCTCCAATATTTTCTTGATTTTGTTCCCCCTCAATTCTTTCTGTGACACCCCAACCTCACACAGGCTGAGATAGCTAAAACTTAACATAACAGCTGCCAATCTCAACCAACATTCATAACAAAGCGGAAGCGAATTAAAACTTAAGGGCGTCATGCCACATCTAGGTATAAACACAGCCTAGATGCACAGGCTAATCATAAAACGAACTAAGGGTGTGTTTGGAAACCCGGAAAATGACTTCTGGAAGTCATTTTCCGGGTTTCCCATGTTTGGCAACACCTGGAAAACCCAGTCAACGGAAAATGATTTCCGTTGACTGGGGAAAAGGAGGCCATTTTGGCGGAAAACAACTTCCCCCAAAATTTGGGGGAAGTTGTTTTCCGCCGAAGGAAAATCGCTACAGAGAGGGACGGCAGGGACGGCGGACTGGTTTCCGCCGGAAACCAGTCCGCCGCATCTGGTTTCCGGCACCCGGCTGCCGGAAACCAAAGCAGCCGGCTGCCGGAAACCAGAGGCGTGAAGCTGTTTTTTTATTTATTTATTTATTTATTTATTTATTTATTTAGTTATTTATTTTATTTATAATAAATATTATTAGTTTATATAATTTCTTATATTTAAATAAAAATAATTGAAAGATATAAATATATATTTCTACTTATTTTCCGGAAAATGAACCAAACACACAAAGACAGTTTTCCATAATGCAACCAAACACTGGAAATCAAACTATTTTCCGAAAAATGACTCATTTTCCAGAAAACATTTTCCAGAAGTCATTTTCCTGCGTTCCAAACACACCCTAAGCTGTCATAGATAAAAGATAGAATAAATCCTCGAGTCATAATTCTCCAAAACCCAAGAACAAGTCAACAGTACTCAAATCACTAACAAGAGTATCATAATATCTCAAGGCACACAGGCCAACAACTCAAAGTCTAAACAAAACCAACTAAGGCTAAACATCCTCATAGGAAAAGGCTCTAGCGCGCTCTCGCATAACTACTCCATACCTGGAAAACACACGAAGAACCATTAGCAAAAGAATGCTAAGCAACCACCATTCACACCCGCAAGGAAATATAGATATACATAAGCTTATAAATAGGTTTACACACCCATATAGAATATAAACACCAACGAACTGTTCAATAGTTCAAACCGATACTCAACAACAATAAGCTGAACGATTCAATAACCAAGACTCAGTCAAACAAAGCCAATATCCAATAACGAAAGCATAATGCAATAACGAACCAACAACCGAGACACTAACTGAATAACAATCCAAAAGGAATCAACCAAACTCAACGAGAATAACAAGATATCAACCGAATAACACAAGGACTCACAACAACCCACCGAGAAAGAACCCCAACTCCAACCTCCCAACAAAAACCAAGCCAACCACCAACCAAGTCAAACCACATAGTTAGAAGTCAAAAGTCACGAGTCAAACCCGGAAAACCGGTACACAGGGGTGATGAGCCCAATCACAGGGACCGAAGTCCAATCACAGGGACCGTAGTCCAATCACAGGGACCGACAGTCCAATCACAGGGACCGAAGTCCAATCACAGGGGTAATCAACCCAATCACAGGGACCGAAGTCCAAAGTCAGAAGTCAATAGTAGCACAGTCAATAGTAGCACAATAGTAGCACAGCCAAAACCAACCAACAACCACCAACAACATCAACCAAACCACCATCACAACCTCATACTCCAACATCAACTCAAAGCAACCAAAACAAAGTGTTCATCTCAAATATGAACACAAACCAACTCCCAGATAATGAATCAAAGGATCAATAGATCAAGAATACCAAAAATGGAAGCCAAAGACATGAATCAATACTCCAAGCTATGGTATATAAATACCCAATAAATGACATGAATAAATACTCCAAAGACATGGTAAAATACCCAACAAAACAATCCAACAATAATCAGAAACAAAGGAGAACAACAGACAACAACAACAGAGAAACTGCTCACTGGAATCGGACTCCCAGTGAACTTGCGGAGCACTCTCACGGACCACTGCCTTCCGCCAGCCTCCTCCGCGAGAAGGAGACGGCCTCCCTCGGCGGACCACCCTCCTCCGCCCAAGCCAACCGTCGCCACCTTGCGGATCGCCCTCGCGGGTTACATTGTGCCGTTCAGGTCTTCCGCAAGGCCAACCCAAATCCCTTCCAGAGACAGTTTATTCCAGATCAACAAATCCCACTTCCAGAATACAAAATCAGACTAAATACACTCACATTTCATCCAATTTAGAGTCCAAAAATAAGGAAATCCATAACATCATTGATCATACAACACAAGGCAAAAGATCAAGATGAAAACCAACAAAATACATCCAAGAAATAGGCCAAATAACAAGAAATTTCAGGATTTCCAACACCAAGATCAATATATATAGAATAGGTGAATAAAATAGATTTGATGGACATGGATGGTTACCTCAAAGAGCTTTTCCTATTCCAACAAGCCTTTTGCTAGCTCACAAAGCCCCACCTTCACCTTGATCATCTTTTTCCCAAAGAACCCCAAAAGAACACTTATAAGATTATGCAAAAAGACTATCTAAAACACAAAATGCAAGATAGATTCTAGGCTAGATGCACTTACCCACTCCTAATCAAGCATAAAAGAGCAATCTTGACTTGGAAACTTGTAGGAGAAATGAAGATCAATTTTAGGGAAATTATGAGAGGAAATGGCGTGTGGGAGTATAGAGTAGGAGGAAGAAGGAGTGAAAGTCTTTAGGGTATTTTGATCTTCAAATTATATACCAAGAATACATACAATATTTAGGGTGTAAGACATTAAATGATGTGGGCTTAAGTAACTTATAAAATAATGGGTGTAGGAAAATAAATATAATCAAGACTAGTAAGTTGGGCTTAATAAATTCACCCCTTACAAATTAAATACAAGAATTAGCCCATAAGAATGTCTTAGGAACAATATATATATATATTATATAGTTTATGATCAAGAATGTGGGCTTGTAAGAATATTTAATTACAAATATTGTAAGGGTCCAAATTGAATAAAATCCCTTACAAGAATAAATTCAATTAATTGGGCTCTTGATTAGAATAATTAAATTAGGCATCAAATATATATATACAAGTGTATGTATATATCAAATTGAAAGAATTAGCCCAATTGGAATTTAATTAAATTGCCCAAGGAATTAATTAACGATCGAAAGGCTTGAAATGAATTTACGGGGTGTTACACTTTCGGCCACATCATGAATTTATTCTCCCTCAATGTTATGGTTCTCCACACTTTCATCAATTCTCTCATTCTCATCTTCATTCATCTCTTCCCCCTCAACAACTTCACGGTTTTCTTCCACATTCTTATTTTCTTTTCTTCCTTCTCCCTCAACACGGTTTCCATTAATTTCACTCAAACTAGCTATTTCAAAATGGCCATTCCCTCCAATGTTGCCACTCATTTCTTCTTGGACCTCTATTGCAACTCTTTCCTCTATGGTAACACTTTCATTGTTAGCCACTCTCACTTTTGGAGTCCTAATCTTCTTAAAGACTCTACTCAAGGGGACATCATAAGTATGATCACCTTCCTCAATTGGTCTCTTCATGTTTACCCGAAACAAATACTTGCTTGTAAGTATAGGTTTCATCTCACCCATTTTCACTCCTTTCTTTCTCAATAACTCTCCAATCAATAAACCGTAGCCTGGTTTCTCGGTCTTGTTCACCATTCTCACTAGCCTTTCAAAAATAAAATTACTCCAATCCACTTTCACACCATAGAACACATCATGCATAATGCTAGATATTTGCAGTGTAATACGGTCAAATCCTCCCAATTTACTCAACAAACACTTTGCAATAATCTGCTAATTTAGCAAACTCCAACTTAAAATCACCCCTAGAACCAGAAAACTTATGCACTGTCTCATTCTCATCCATTCGAACAACTTGCCAAAAATCATTTTTATCATACAAATAGCTTTCAAAACATGAAACATCATCAGACAAGTTATACAAATGCTTAATATCACATTGCTTCACAGAGACAGATTTACCATTCACACGAGATGCTATCACGCTATTTCTCATTTTTGCATGCTCGAAAAATTCACTCACAACATCATTAAAAATTCCAATAAATTGAAATCTGCATACCTTCATGAGTTCAGACCTTTCTAAGCCATCAATGATATTTTGAGCAAGCTTTTTATCCATGGCAATTTTCTCCAAGTCGATTGGTTCGAATAAGTGCCCGGTCCAATCTTTTTAGTAGAGGTCGTGGGTATGGACTTTTTAGAAGCTTTTCGAGTGAGGGGTGCCATTTTCGGAGTTAATTTGGAGTGGGTAGTAGTAGAGAGTTGAGTTTGTGAGGTTTGAGAGCTTCGGCTATGGCGTCCTCGTCGAAATAGAGAAGAGAAAGAGGAATGGGTCTCTTAAATATGATTTTCAATTTTGGGGAATGCGAAATGGCTCATTTTTAAAGGGTTTGGGTTTAAAAAGACTGGAATCCCATTAATGAATCAATTGTGGTCTTTTTATGCTTGAGGATAATTCGGTCAAGTCAAAGGTTATAAGGGCAAAATCGGTAGCTTTAGCTCAAGAATATCCCTGATGAATTAGATTCATGCAAAAAAAAGATACATGCAAAAATATTTTTGAGTAGGGATAAATAATTAAAAAAAAGGAGACACGTAAGCAACAAATAAAATCAAGAGTTTTTTCCCAAAATGGTCCTTCGACTATTGCTCATTCTCAATTTTGCATTTCGACTTTCAATTGCACCTAATGTGGTCCCTCGACTTCCAAAAACTCACCCAATTTGGTCCTCCGTTACATATTCCGTCAAATCAGTGTTAAAATGGAGGGTATTTTCGTCCATTTACCTATTGTTGGCCTAATAAACATTGAGAAGTAGTTGAGGGACCATTTTGAGAATAGTCAAGGGACCATTTTGGAAAAAACTATTTTATTTATTTCCTTTTTGTTTATTTTCATTGTTTAACTCTATAAAATTAGAATTTCGATACATTTTTTTCTTACAAATATAAATAGTTAAAATCGCGCAATCCATCCACATTAGGTGCAATTGAAAGTCGAAATGCAAAATTGAGAATGAACAATAGTCGAGGGACCATTTTGGGAAAAAACTCTAAAATCAAATACCAAGTCTCACAAGTGATCATGAGCTAAAAAATGATACAAATTCAAATAGTTACTGACATGGGACAGGTGTAACATGTAAATGCTTTTAACTTTTTCTATATAACTTCTGAGTGACAAGTAAGAACTCGATTTTCTTACAGTTGTTACCCTAGTAAAAGTCAAGAGGATAAGAATTTGACACATATGAACACCTATCAAATTACATGCAAAGACATAGACTTCAACACATGACTTACAAGACAAGATAAAATAAAGGAATAAGGGCCAAATTGGCCACTGAACGTAACGCGATAGTGCAATCAGGCCACCCAACCAAAAAAACATGCAATTACATCACTAAACAGCACAAATCCATCCAATCTCACCTGTTAGCCGGTTTCCACGGTTTCTTTCCGGTTAAGTGCTGACAAGGATGATTACATGGCGCTATTTCATTGTCTTCTTAAATTTTTCTTGGTCTGACCTTCTAGCCTGTAAGCAAAAGTGGAAAAACCAAATTTCCCAAATCGATTTCATTACGTATAACAGAATGAGTGATTGCATTGCTGAGCGTCTTCAAGCTAAGGAATCAATGACACAACTTGTTCGAAACTTCATGTTGATTTTCAGGCTCCAAAACCAGAACCCATCAATATATACGAAAACATGTGCAAAATATGAAGTTCTTTAGCATAAAAAAGGAAGAAGCAGCAGCCATTACTGTACTATTTTGAAACCAGAATATACAGAAGCAAACACCCTTCTGTACACCTCCCTTCTAACCCATTTCTTGACGTTTCTTCCTTCATTCTCTCACGCAACCATGGCGACCTCTCTACTCTCATCGCGCGATTCCCAGTCTGGGTTATCAATTTCCTACCCGGAGTTGCGCTCTCTTGTCAACTCCATGGCCGCCGGTCTCCACGGATTGGGAGTTTTCCAAGGGGACGTGGCCTTGATTTTGCTGCCCAATTCCATTTATTTCCCTGTCATCCATTGATGGTGCAGTCGCGGCCACCATGCATCCTCTGACCACGAACAAAGCCCTAACATGATACCAACGCCGGCGGTGGCGGCCTTGCTAGATGTTGTCGGGCGCCAGGGATCTGTCACACTTTCGTTGTCAAACACCAGAAGGATAAGGGAAAATGCGAGAATCACGACGAAGTTTGAGACAAGAAGGACTGGCGATGAAGGACTGGGTTGAGACAAGAAGAGGAAAGTAGAAATTTGAGTGGGAAAGACACCTGTGACGAAAAAAGAGGAAAGAAGTGATAAATAATTGCCAACTCAGCATCCACATCACCAGGTAACCGGAAGGAGAGGGAGTTTACCTGCTAGCCGGTGAAATTGGACACATTTAGATCGTTCAATGGTGTAATTGCAATCTTTTTTAGTACAGTGGTCCAATTGCACTTTCAGGTTTCGTTCGGTGGCTAATTTGAGCCTTATTCCTAAAATAAATGATCAGCATGTCATAAAAAATTTCAAATAGTACATCCACTAACATATGCGAAAATTGAACACAAATAAATACGTACCATGCACATATGAAATCAGTAAAACCACATTATGTAAATAATGTACGCAATTATGCAATTAAAATAAGATAAATCACAATTAGTGTACATATTGCATAATAAATCACTTACGTACATATACGAAAACACATTTTCACACAATTTACAAATTAATCATACAAATTAAACATAAAACCACATATACGTATAAGTACGTAAATTATAGAAATTAAAACAATACAATTAAATTAAATTAAATAAAGTTGAGCTTAGGGATGTGATACTTAGTTCATTTCAATCATTTCCATCTCATGTCTTAGAGTTGTAAATCGAGATTCACATAACGATTTTGTGAGAATATCGACAATTTGATTCTTCGTGAGAATATGATCAATTCTTAAATCCTTCTTCTCGACGTGGTCACGAATAAAATGATGTCGTACGTCTATGTGTTTTGTCTGTGGTTTCAGAAATCGTAATGGCGCTAGTATTATCACAGAAAATACTAACGTCCTCGCAATTAATTCCATAATCTTTCAACTGTTGCTTCATCCACAAAATTTGAGCACAACAACTTCCTACGGCAGTATTGGCTTCGGCAATGCTTGTAGCAATGTAGTTATGCTTTTTGCTAAACCAAGATACCAATCACCCCCCTAAGAAATGGCACGTTCTTGAGGTACATTTTTTTGGTCTATTTTACACCTTGCA
This sequence comes from Ipomoea trifida, assembly GCA_003576665.1. Taxonomy (NCBI): domain Eukaryota; kingdom Viridiplantae; phylum Streptophyta; class Magnoliopsida; order Solanales; family Convolvulaceae; genus Ipomoea; species Ipomoea trifida. The sequence continues at coordinate 22,898,224 of CP025658.1, read as the reverse complement.
AAATCTGCATCTGAATAACCCGTTAGTGTAAAATTACCTTCTTTCGGATACCATAACCCGACATTGATTGTTTCTTTGAGGTATCTAATGATCTTCTTGGTTGTAAGTAGATGACTTTCTTTGGGCTTAGATTGGAATCTAGCACATACACCCACTGAGTAGGATATGTCGAGTCTACTTGCAATGAGGTATAACAAAGATCCAATCATCCCTCGATACATCGTTTGATCTACGTCTTTTCCTTCGTCATCTTTGTCTATTCTTAGTGATGTGCTCATGGGAATTTTCACTGAGTTTTTTCCTTCCAGTCTAAATTTCTTGATAAGATCTTTTGTGTATTTGGCCTGATTGATAAAGATTCCTTCCTTCAATTGTTTGACTTGTAGTCCAATGAAGTAGTTTAATTCGTCCATCATGCTCAATTCGAATCTATTCTACATTAGCTTAGAAAATTTCTCACACAACATTTTATCAGTACTTCCAAAAATAATATCATCGACATAAATTTGTACTAATAAAGTGTGGTTATTTTCTTGAATTCTAAATAAGGTTTTGTCAACATGGCCTTTGGTAAAACCACAATTAATTAAGAACGTCAATAATGTATCATACCAAGCTCGGGGTGCTTGTTTTAAACCATATAACGCATTCTTTAGTTTATAGACCTTATCAACATTACCTTGTACCTCAAATCTGGGTGGTTGCTCAACGTAGACTTTTTCTTCAAGTAAGCCATTAAGAAATGCACTTTTCACGTCCATTTGATAGATTGTGAAATTCTTGTATGCTGCGTAGGCTAAGAATATTCTTATTGCTTCAAGTCGTGCAATCGGGGCAAATGTTTCATCAAAATCTATTCCTTCTTCTTGTGAGTAGCCCTTTGCAACTAGCCTTGCTTTATTCCTAACAATAATTCCATCTTCGTTCGCTTTGTTCCTAAAGACCCATTTTGTACCTATTACATTGTAATTTTCTGGTCTAGGAACAAGCTCCCACACATCATTTCTTTTGAATTGATTTAGCTCTTCTTGCATGGCCTCAATCCAGCTTGGATCACTTAGAACTTCGTCAATTTCTTTTGGCTTGATTTGAGATAGAAAACATGCAAATAGAGTATCTCGTGTTGTGGATCTTGTTTTCAAGCCATCTTGTACACTTCCAATCACAATATCTTGAGGGTGATATCTAAGTCATCTTAGATTTGGTTGAAAGTTGTCTTGGGAGTTGGTTGACAGTGAGGTAGGAGTGGTTTGGTTTGTCACATTGCTTTCATTGTTAACCTCCTCCTGATTGTCATCCTCAAGGTTATCATGTTCCTCATCTTGCTCTCTTGCAACCTCATTCGTATTTCTTGTGTTCAGCACGCCTTGATGGCCAATCTTAGAATTATCTAATTCTAGATCACTTAATCCCTGCAAGATATCATCCTCAAAAATTTCATTAGTGGTAATTAAATTATTTTGGACATTTTTTCGTCGATTCATCAAAAACAACATGGAATGATTCTTCTACCACCGTTGTCGATTTATTTAATACTCTGAATGCTCTGCTAGTAGATGAATATCCTAAAAGTATTGCTTCATCTGCACGCTCATTAAATGTTTTTAGATGCATTTTTTCATTAATTAGAACAAAACATTTGCAACCAAATGAATGAAAATAACTTGAGCCGTCAAAACGGGCTTAGCCCGCCCCGCCTAAACCCGTGGGCTGATTTTCAACCAAAAGGGTGGGACGGGCCCTGATTTTCAAAGCCCGTTTTATGGCGGGCTTTTAAGCCGCCCCGCCTAAACCCGTGGGCTTGGCGGGGCGGGCCAGCGGGCCGGCGGGCTAGCCCGCCAGCCTGCCTACTTTACTTTAAAAAAAAAAGTTTGAGTTTAATAAAAGAATAAATACTAAAGACTAAAGAGTCAAGTAGTCAACCACTCAGCCGCAACTCTACAACTCCAACCCTAAAAATCTCGGCCTCCCTGTCGGCCGTCTCCCACCCTGCTCTTCGCATCTTGCCCGCCAACTACTCCGACTTAGGCCCTTGTGGCCTTGTAGCGACCGGCGACGCACACAATCACTCCGAGTCTCCAGCACTAGCACACCACAGACGGCATCTGGACTCACAAGTAATTGATTTTTTTTTAAAGCTAGTTTTTTTTGTTTTTCTATTCCAATTCGGCGACAGTGTTGACTGTTGAGTACTTGAGTACAGAGTACTTAACGTTAAGTAGTTTAAAGTTAGTACTTAGTAAGTTAGTATATAGTTTAAAGTTAGTTTACAGTATGTCAGTATGTAGTAGTTAATAGTTTATAGTTAGTAAATTAGTGATTATATATTATTGTTATTAATTATATATTAGTATATTACAGTATATAATATATTAATATGTAAATATTTTTTATATATGTTTGACAATTTGTGTATTTTTTACTGTCAGACACTCAAACTGTTTGTGATGGATTCTATATCTTTGAACCAAACTACTGGGAAGCAAACTACTGATATTATTGTTGATGATGCCGTTGATGGAATGCCAGGATTGGAAAGTACTTCAAAGAAATGTAAGTCTAAAGAACTTACCTCTGATGTGTGGAATTTTTTTACAAAGATTGGAGTTGATGCTGACGGTACTCACAAAGCTAAATGTAATGGTTGTTTGAAAGAATTTAGATCGGGGGGGAAACAAAATGGAACTTCTTCATTGAGGAGACATAGAGAAATATGTAGAATGTTAAAGTCTCATGACCTTAGGCAAATGTTTGTTACCAATGAAGGCAAACTTGCATCTAGGAAAGTAGATCCTAATATTGCAAGAGAGTTGTTAGCTTCTGCAGTAATCAAACATGATTTACCATTTTCATTTGTTGAATATGATGGCATTAGAAAGTGGCAAAAGTATTTGAATCCCGATGTGCCTTCTATCTCTAGAAACACACTTGTCTCTGACATTACCAAAATCTACTTTCAAGAAAAAGAGAAGCTTAAACAAGTGTTAGCAAATATCAAAAATAGAATTTGTTTAACTTCTGATGTATGGACTGCATGCACTAGTGAGGGATATATTTGCTTAACTGGGCACTTTGTTGATGAGAATTGGAAATTGAATAGTAAGATGCTTTGTTTTGCTAAGATGCCCCCACTACACACAGGAGTTGAATTAGCTGCAAAAATATATCAATTTTTAAAAGAATAGGGAATTCAAAGAAAGGTGTTCTCTTTGACATTAGATAATGCATCTTGTAATGATACTATGCAAGAAATTGTAAAGGAGCAATTGACTTTGAATGAGAGTTTGTTGTGTGATGGAGAAATTTTCCACATTCGTTGTTCAGCCCATATATTAAATCTTATTGTTCAAGAAGGGTTGAAAGTTGTTACTTCAGCTTTGCATAAAATTAGAGACTCCGTCAAATATGTGAAAGGTTCTGAGGGTAGGATGAAGAAGTTTGAAGAATGTATAGGTGCAGTTGGTAACATTGATACTAGTATTGGTTTGAGATTAGATGTGGTTACTAGGTGGAACTCTACATATTTAATGTTGGATAGTGCTATTAAGTACAAAAGGGCATTTGCTTCTCTCCAATTGAATGATAGACATTATAAATTTTGCCCAAATGAAGAATGGAAAAGAGGTGAGAAAATATGTGAGTTTCTTGAGCCATTTTATGAGGTGACAAATTTGATTTCCGGTTCTTCATATCCTACCTCAAATCTATATTCTATGCAAGTGTGGAAGATTGAAAGTATGTTGAAAGACAATTTGCATAATGAAGATGTGTTGATATGTGACATGTGTAAAAAGATGTTTGAGAAGTTTGATAAATATTGGAGTGAATATAGCATAGTCCTTGCATTTGGAGCTATTTTTTACCCAAGGATAAAGCTTGTAACATTGGAGCATTTATATGAGGAGCTTGAGAATGATACAATTAAAGTTCAAGACATGATTTCAAGGGTGAAGACAAAGTTGAACAAGCTTTTTAGTGCTTATGCGGATGTTGTTACTCCACGTCCTTCTCAACCACGATTTTCTCAAGTCTCATCTTCAAGTATGCAAAGGGAAGGTGTAGGTAAAAGTAAAGGAAAAAGAGCATTTGAAGTAAGTATTATAAATTCTAACACTTTAATTTATATATATTTTCTATATGTGGATTTGTTATTATGAGCATGTTTAATGTTTTAAATTTGACTTTCTAATTAATGTAGGCAATTAAAAAGTATGATAGCCAAAGTGTTAAGACTATTGGAAAGTCTGAATTGGATATTTATTTGGAGGAACCAAAACTTGAATATGCATATTATGAAGATTTGAATATCTTGGATTATTGGAAAGAACGTATGCATAGATATCCTGCACTTGCATTGATGGCACGAGATGTTTTGGCTATCCCAATTACCACTGTTGCATCGGAGTCGGCATTCTCTATTGGTGCTCGTGTGCTCACCAAGTATCGGAGTTGTACTTTGCCTGAAAAAGTGCAAGCTCTTATTTGCACTAGAAATTGGTTGCATGGTTATGCTATGGGTAAGTTATTAAGTTTGTTTACAAAATAATGAAACATTGGAATATATTTTAGTTAGTTATTTTAGTCTATTGTAATTTAATTGTTAACTATATTTTGTGTTCATTTTTTTTGTAGATACTGAAGAAATTTCAAGTTCAACATCAAATTTGTCTTGTGAAGATTCAAATATTGTCAATCTTATTGATGAGTATGATGACAATGATGGAAATGAAGAAGCATAAGATGCAAATGTTGGAATGTAATGGACTTATCACTTATAGACTTATGTTTGAACTTTGAATGTTTGGTACTTTGGTTTAATATTTTAATGTTTTATGAACTATTGAGCAATTGAACTTATGTAGTATTAACTGTATTATACTATGATTGTATGAACTATTGGAACTTTTTGTAGATTTATTACTTTATATATCTTTATTAGTTAAGTGACAAATAAGTGTAAAGAGGATAACAATTAAATTAACAAATAACAATCAATATAGTTATTACTTATTAGTTAGCATAATATTATTTAAAAAAAAAAAAAAGGGTGTGGGGATTTGGCGGGCCCCGCGGGCTTAAGAGGGGGCGGGGCGGGGGGGGCAATTGTTAGGCCCGCTTTTAGGCGGGCTTTGGCGGCCCCGCCCCGCCGGCCATTTTGACGGCTCTAAAAATAACTAAGGTTAGGTTTCCTCCCTTTCCATAATTCATATGTTGCCTTATTGTGCAGTTTGTGAATCGTGTTTCTATTTTGCATGTAACAAGAAGTGTTGATTGCTTGAGCCCAAAAGCGTTTTGGTAAATCGTCTGCCGAAATCATGACTCTTGCGGCTTCTGATACACTCTCATTTGTACCCGTTTTACTTGTGTTTTTATGTATGTTTTATAGTTAATTGTTTGATAAAGTGTTGTGTCCAATGCTTATTTCCTTGTTTTCATATTTAAAATGGTATAATGCTTGGTTTAGATGTTTTTGATGTGTTTAGAAGTGCATTAGAACCATTTGGGAGTAAAAGCCAATCCAAAGGAGCCAAAGAGTTGTAATTCCCGCTACCATGGCGACACCTCGGTAATCGGACCATATCTCAGCCTAGGAATATCCAAATGAGGTGATTCCTGAACCATTGGAAAGAAGACTTCAAGGGCTACAACTCTTATGAAGACATCAAAGTGTGGTTCAAAAGGGAAAAGGGTCAAAATTAGGCTGCAAGTCGAAACTGTGTTGCAGGCAGATTCTCGACGCGTCGAGAGTTGGCAGAATGCCAATATTTTGGTTCGGGAAATTCTCGACGCGTCGAGAAATCGCAGATCTGAAATTTCTGCTGTTATGAAATGTCTGTTTTGCCCCTCATTCTCCACCCACTATAAAAGCATCATTTTCTCTTCAAACCCTAAGCTTGGCTGCGGATTTGGACAAAGGAGATCAACAAAAGAAAGCTCTCATCTTCTCAAAGAGCTCAAAAAGGAAAAATCAATTGGAGAAGAGAGATTGAAGAGAAGAGCTTGGAGGCTTCATTCGGGAGAATTTCTTCCTCTCTTTTCTATTTTAAAGCTTTATTGTATATTTGTTGAATCTATTTTAGCCATGATAGGCTAAGCTTTCCTTTGGGATTTTTGGATTGATAAGTGTTTATGAACCTATGTGCCTAGTTCTTTAATTGCTTGAATGAAATATCTATTTGGGTTTATTACTTGTGTTGTAATTGTGGATTAATTTCTTGATGCTTGTAGTTAAGGATCCTAATTACTTGTTTCATTGCTAAATTTGTCTATGAATTAGAGCACCAACAATTGCACTTGATTCTTGTACCTCGAGAGAGGACATGTTGATTAAGAGATTTATTGTGAATAGCTCACGAGAGTGAGTATTCCAATTGTGAATAGCCCACGAGAGTGGGTATTCCATTTATTGCTTGTTCTTAATTATATGTTGTGAATAGCTCACGAGAGTGAGTATTCCAATTACCTTGTTTTGGGTTTGAATTACGAGAGTAATCTTTCCCTTTTAGATTGCAATCATCCACACTTGTTGAACCCGAATGATTATTTCACTTTAGATTGGCACTAGGAGATTAAACACTTTGACCCCCAAAAATCCCGCTCTTAATCTCTTGTATATAAAAGTCCGTTTGCCTTGCTTCATTTATTTTGTTTTCATAATTATAGATAAATACTCATTGTTAACGTAGGAATAGCTTCTCGTGAATAAATTAGTAACTAGTGCTGGATACCCCGCTTCCCTGTGGATCGATAACCCCGGAATACTCCGGGTATTTGCTTGTACCTCAAAATGCTACGACCAGCTTCTTTAAGCATCATATTTCTTCTTTCGGCTACAGCGTTTTGTTGTGGCATCCTAGCAGCTGATAGTTGATGCAAAATTCCTTGGGAATTGCTGTAGGCTTGACGCTATTCACAAACTCTGTTCCTCTATCTGTACGGATTTTTGCTATTTTAAGCTCCTTTTTGGTTTGTAATTGTTTCAACAATTCCGGTAGCTTTTGCTCCATTTCATTCTTCTTGTTGAGAAATATCGTACATGTGTACCTGGAAAAATCATCATCAACAACAAGAGTATATTTCTTACCACTCATACTTACTAGGTCTACTGGATCGAAAAGATCCGTATGTAGTAGAATAAGCAGTCTTAAGCTTGATTCATGAGTTTTGGATTTGAACGATGATTTGATTTGCTTTCCTTTCTAGCACACATCACAGATTTGATCTTTCTTGTATGTGATGTTGGGTAGGCTTTTGACTAAATTCTTTGTTGCCAACTTGTTGATAGTTTTGAAATTTAGGTGGTTCAACTTCTTGTGCCATTCCCAGCTTGTAGTGCATGAGTTGTTTGCTACCAAGCACACATAATCTTTTGTTGTTCTCCAATCCACAACATACATGTTTCTTTTTCTCGTTCCTTCAAGTACGATTTCGCCGGTTGACTCGTTCTTTACTTGACACTTGTTTTTGAAAATTCTACGAGGTATCCTTTGTCACAAAATTGACTTGTGCTAAACAAATTGAATTTTAGCCCTTCCACGTAGGATACATCTTCAATTTTCAATCCGTTCTGCATTATTGTACCAACTCCTTTTGTTGTGCCGTATCGATCATTTCCATCGAATACGACTTTTGGTGCTTCGATAGTTTTAAAATTTACTAGACTAGATTTATTTCCAGTAATGTGTCGTAAACACCCACTATCGAAGTATCAAACTTCCTGCAATTAATTTAAACAACTTTTAGGTACCCAGCTTTGCTTGGGTCCTTGGTGGTTAGTACTTTTTGGTACCCAAATCCACCTAGATCTCACTGATCCAAGATTAGGTGATTTGTAACCATTATCAATTTTATAATCGTACCTAATTTTTGAAAACGATTTTGGTGCCCAGTTTTGAAAATTTACTCTATTATTTGGCACCTGTGAAATATATTGTTTGAACCTATTAAATCTTGGTCTAGTCCAAGGTTTAATATTTTCAAACCAATATGACTCAGTAGGATAAAATCTCCTAGCTCCAATATTTGGAAATTTTCCCATTTTTCAATGTGGTCTTTTTGCACTTAACTCATTGGTGTATCTCTTTGAATAATTAAACCCATGCCTTTTAATAGACTGATTTGGCTAAATATTATTTCTATGGGGCTTCGGCCGCACAGTGCTATTTTTGGCAATTGTTTGATACCCAATTTCTTGTCTCATTGTGCTATCTTGACTCTTAACAAATTTTACCACTTGCACTTTATTATTTAAAGTAGTAGTAGAATCGGTCAATTTTTGAGAGGTTTGAGAACACGATAGATCATAACCGAGTCCGATTTTATCGTTTGGTGATTTTTGCATATTTACCATTTTGTCCATTATTTTAGACGAATGAGTAAACGTTGCAATAACCTCCCTTAAGTTGCGTTCTCGAACTTCCCTTGATTTACACTCTTCTTGAAGGCGAATAATTTCGGCATTCAAGTTTCTCGCCTCAAGTAGGGCATTTTGCAATTTCTTATTCATTTCTTCTTTTTCAAAAATTAACAAATTATTGCGCTCTTTGATTTGAGAATAAGTATCCACAAAAGTTTGACAATCTCTTCTCTTGCGAAAATGAAGTACTTACAGAATCAAAAGTTTTAGATGTTACCTTATCTTCTTCAACATCATGCGCCATTAAGCATTTCTCATGGTAGTTTGACTCACTGGATGTACTCATGCAAAATAGTGCAATGTCTTCATTTGAACTATCACTTTCATCACTTGAGAATTCTTCTGACTCACTTGTTTCTAGCGGGTCACTTATAAGAGCTTTTCTTTTGTCTTTCTTGAACTTTCTTTCTTTGGCCTTCACTCCATCCTGTGAATTTTCAAATTGATTTTTGCTTACCTTGGGATAGGGACACTCACCCATAAACTGTCTTGGCTTTCTACAGTTGTAACATAAGTTCGAATCTTCTGGTAATTCTTTCCTTGGCCTTCTTGTCGAATTTGCTTGAGGAAAATTACTATTTTTCTTCCTCATGAATTTTTTGAATTTCCTAGCAAACAAGGCAAAATTTTCGTCAGTTAATAAATCACTATTTTCTTCTGACCTTGACGATGACGGTTGTTCAACAACTAGTGCGTTGTTTCGTTTTTCTCTTTCTTCCGTCTTCCTTGACTTCATTTCGAACACATAAGCTTTTAGATCACTAAGAAGCTTATCGGTTGGTAGCGTCTTGAGATCCCTATGGTCTCGCATTGCGGTAACCTTCATTTCCCAACTTGACGGTAGCCCTCAGAGTATTTTGAGAGATATTTCCTTTTGATTAATAGTCTTTCCTAGATCATTAATTTCTCCCAAAATTTTGACAAATCTAGCTTCTATATTCGCAATTAACTCGCCACTTTGCATTTTAAAATCTTTGAATTTCTTTAATGTAATTGTGAGTTTATTGTCCTTCTCATGTTCATCTCCTTCACCTGTCTTGATAAGAACTTTCCATAATTCTTTGCCCGTTTTGCATTTTCGGACCTTCGGAAAAGTTGCGTCATCGATAGCTTTGAAGAAAATATCCTTGGCAATATATATTATCCAAGTTATTTCGTATTCATCTTCTGAAGTCCATTCAACTTTTGGTTTTGAGATGTAAGATGGTGTAGTGCTTGTGTGTTCTGATGATGGGTTGACTTTTAAAATTTTAATTGGACCATCAGAAATCACTTCCCACACCTCATCAAATAAAGCAGATAAATGGACCTGCATGCAAATTTTCCAATCATCAAATTTATCAAGTGAGAATAATAAGTTCTGAGCTAAGTCTCTCTTCATCTTGAAGTTCTGAGATCTGTCTAGCAGTCAAATTTTGACTCAAATAGACAGCCGCTCTGATACCACTTGTTGGTCCCAATAGGGTGGGAAAAGTCTAGACGGGGGGGGGGGATAGTATTTTCAACAATTTTAAAAATTATAACACTTTGATAACTTCAACTCTAGGTAACAAGAATAAAGCAAATAACCAACTTAGAGTTCGTACCGGAATAACTGTACGTAAAGTGCTATAAATAAATTGATCAGATATGAAGAGATATATCGCATGCAAAAGCAAACCCATATGATAAATAAAGAGTGAATAGTAAATTGGTTTGTATGAATCAGGAAGAATTCCTTACTAAAAAGTAAATGTGAATAGTAAGGAATAGTGAGTAATAGTGCATGAATAGTAAATAAGCTCTGCGAATTTGAAATGCTCAGTACATGCACTTGTGATATGAAGACTTGTAATAAAATATGTAATGGAATGGAATGCTATGCATGCACATGTATGAATTGCAAGACCCAGATGAATAAATCAGTAAATGGGTTAGTACAAAATATGCATGCAAGAATAAATATGATGCAAGTAAAGTAAAGAGACAAAGAGATTTATAGTGGTTCGGAGATGGTGTAATTCTCCTACTCCACTTTCTTCCTTTCACTCCAAGGAAGGTTTTCACTATCTTCAATCATCCAGATACAATAGTGAACAGTGCCAACCCGGCACTTTCGAGTGTCTCGCACAAAGCTACACTCAACCCGAGTGCCTCGCACAAAGCCACGCTCCCGAACGCCTTGCACAAAGCCACACTCTTGAGCGTAACATTAATGCAAACCATCGACTTATTCAAATTAATCAATTTTAAGATCGTAGAAAGAATAAGACAATAAAATCAAATAAAAAAACATTCCTTAAAGAAAGCTAACACACGAGAGAACCTTATATATGCTATACAATTCAAACTTTCTTAAAAAAGGATTTGTATATATACTAGTGCAAACCCTTTAACCACTTTCCATTTCTAATGTGGGATAAAATACTTCTTCCAAGCCTTCCATCTCCATTTTTTAAATTCAAATGTGTCTACTTTGAAACTCAATCTAATTCACCAATTATCCATTTTTAGCATACAATATATTGATTTCTTCGTCACACTTAAAAAATCCAAATCTTCTTTCACCTAACCCAAAATTGAGGTAGATCCACATTTATACCACAAAAACAACTACTTGCATATATCATTTTATGCTAAAATTTCTAACAGAAGCTTGTCTTTGTCTAGATGAAATAGCTCTCCATGGCAGCCAAAATATTTTAATTAAAAAAGAAAGCAAAAAATTGATGTGGTCTCCGATTTGTCATGTGTGTAAAGAAAATGACGTGGAGTGTTACATGGTATTTAACCTATTATTTACAAGTAATAATAGGTTTGTCAATAGGGTGAGACGGGGACTACTATTCATAAAAATTTTACTAACTGCATAATTAATAAGAAATAGGAACTTAAGATGCACAAGCACAAGTGCACAACAATGATACTTAGAATATCCAATTATCTCAAATACAACTACTACAAAATACTTAAAAAAACCAAGTATTTTATTTAAAAATATGGTATTTAGTCTTTATAATTAACTAACTTAAGTAAGATAATTATATTTAATTTATTATCATATAAATATTATATATAAATATATAAATATAATATAGAGTTAATATCACAAATGGTCCTCTGACTATTGAGCTAGTACTCCTTTTAGTCATCGACTTTTAATTAGACCACAAATGGTCCTCTGACTTTCATTTTTAACCACAAATTGTCATCTGTTAAAATTTCTGTTAAATATGTGTTAAATCTAGGGGTAATATCGTCAAATTGATTAATATTATTATGATTACTTCTTTTTGAGAATTATATGACAACATAATTAATTTCAAACATTGATAAACATAATAAATATAAAAACAAAATGGTCGTGACAAATCACATAAATGAATAAATTAAATAAAAATTCATGATTAATGTTCGTAATCTGTACTTGATTAATTATATTTATTAATTCAAAGGTGACAGCCTTCAGTTGTGTCCCAAACAAAATGTTTGGTCGACTAATGAAAAGTGAAAACTATTAATCGGTCATGTATGAACAACCATGAAAATGACGAGAGCAAGGATTTTGAAAAAAATTTCTTCAATTTTAATCTGTTGGTATTAACTCTATAATATATATAATTTGGGGATTCATGTTCCGGTTCCGGTTCCGGGTTCGGGATTAGAGCCGGGGATTTCGTTCTGTCTGTACCCTTGCCCCCGGTGGGGACAGGACTACTCTCCCAATCCTTGCCCCCATTCTCCAAAAAAAAAACACTGTCAATATTTTCCATCAGGTTTGGATTGAACTTGCATCCCCGGGTAATAATATGTTAAAGTGCATCTCTTTTTTTTTTTTTTTCTTTTCAAAATTCGAGGGTTTTATCTAATTTTTTTTAGTTAGAGGGCTTAATTATATTTTTTTCAAATAGTTCAGTGTCTTATAAGAGAAGTGCTACACCACAGTATTTTGAAAATAAGAAGGGATGGATGTTCATCACTCATCCAACTTATAAAAGTAACAAATATACCTTACCACTTTTCATTTCGAGAATACATTTTCAAGTACAATATTGTAAAATTTCCTATTATGCTTGCAATCAGTGACTAGCTTTGTCAAGTAAAAGAGATGCAAGTAAAGGGACGCCAGAAAGTTAAAGAAAAGAAGGGAAATGAAATGAAGCAGGAAAGCCCTCCATTTGCAATCAAAAGAAGAAAAGCAATAAATGGCTCAAAAACAAAATTGTATGTTACAGAAACAACAAACTCAGTCCCATGCACTACCCAAAATGGCTCTTTTCCCCTAAGTCCAGTTCATATATTACTTTCTGCATGTGTTTGAGTGACAACAAAAATCTTGATTACAACATGGGAGATTCTTATACCTTGGAAGGTTTTACACACATGGCGACAATGGGGAGGGAGAGTATTCTTCCTAAACTTCACGATTAGCAGCATCCAGCTTTCGCTTCTTCCCCTTCTGCAGCTTCTTTATTTTCTTCGTCCTCCAAAACCACGGGCTTTCCACCTGATAACCGTTCAGCATCGTCTCCTTTGAGCTCTTGAGATTGCATGACCTTCCGGCTCAAGATAGTGTAGATTTCCTTAACAATCGTTTCAAAAGCTGCAGTTACATTTGATGAATTGAGAGCTGAAGTTTCTATAAAAAATAGACTCTGAGCTTCGGCCAAGGCTTTGCCTTCAGCAGTTGTAACTTCCCGGGCATCTTGGAGATCGGATTTGTTGCCAACTAGTATTGTAACTATATTCATATCGGAGTGATCTGTTCAGCAAGGAAAGAAAGGGATCAAATAAGTCTCAACCAGAACTCATTTCACAGAATACAACTCAGCTTGGAACCACTGGCAACATAGTTCCCTATTAATCATCTTTCCCATCAACATTAAGGGTGGTTTACTACTTTAATTTATGGAATAAGAGGCAAAGTATACAAGTGTGCTGATAAATTATGTGAAATGTCATCATCGATAGTGCAGGAAATTATTCTAATGACATTCAATAAAGCAAAATTATCGAGCTGAAACATTGCAGATTTGAAGGTATTATCAATGGAAAATATTTCCCAAGGAATAGTGAAAAATGATAAATAAGCACAAAAATAACATGGCATCACATAAATAGATTCTGGGACTACTGTAGGGCTATGAAAATCAAATGTTCCAAAACTTAAACTTAATACTAGGTATAAACCAAAACTTAACATCATATCACTTACTCTGAAGCTCACTAAGCCATCGCCCAACGCTCTCAAAAGTCAATCGTCTACTGACGTCATAGACCAGAAGAGCTCCAACTGCACCCCTGTAATATGCAGAAGTGACAGCCCTAAACCGTTCCTGACCTGCTGTATCCCATACCTGCGCCTTAACTTCCTTCCCATTTATTTCCATCTTCTGGGTCTGAAATTCTACTCCTATTGTTGATTTTGAGTTAGAATAAAATTCATCTCTGGCAAATCTAGCAAGCAAATTTGATTTCCCAACAGCTGAATCACCAACCATAACAATCTTGAAAAGGTAATCGTCAGGTATTTCCTCTTCAGATTGTAAAGCCATCTTCTATATTGTGTAGCAATGCAGCTATAGAACCATAACTATTTATGTCTCCTAAGGAAACACAGTTCTTTCAAAAGCTAACTTGAACTGCAGGACAGGTATTATTTGGATAAAAGCTTAACCTAAGCAATTCGATAAAGACAGGAAAAAGAAGCCTCAAATCACCACTATGCAAATGATGTGCGCAATTATACCAATAATGGCGACTTTCAAACCTCACTTTTACAAGATTTCACTCCCTCAGTCGCCACCACCAAAAAAGTCTTTTCAAAATTTAATATATTCTTCGAATAGACGTGATAGCCTTCAGGTACCTGCACTGGAACAAAGCTCCAGCAATTAGTCAAAGCATCAAACCCAGAGTTGGTTCTGAAATGTTCAAAATGTAAGGCTCTAGTTTCTTCCATACGTCGTCATCTACAAATTGGAAAAAATGGGGAAGGGGGAATTGATCATGCAAAACCAACAATACAGCATGCTTGCATCGCACCTTTTAGGACCCCGATATAGAGCCCTTTCTCCTCCTATTTCCTCACCCTTACTCAGCTCCCACTCCCTCACTAGATTCACCTTTTAGCTCAAACCTGAAAAGTAATATGATTCAGATAACTAGTAAGTCATTTAACAAAGTGTGAAATAAATCATACAAGCTTATGCATATACTTAGGTCTCTTATTTATTATAATCATCTCCAAAGCTTCCAAACAAAGAGTAAACTGTACCTAGTACAGCAAAATATTGTCTCTAACTTGTTGACTCTTCACATAAAGGACAGGCAGTGCTATTGCACATAACAAAAAGTTGAGATTACGGTTTTGGAGTCCATCCCATTTAAGAAAACATACTATTATTAAATCCAATTATCGACTTTTTCTTCTAAGAATCTTCCAAAGCCAATCTTGAGTCTCATTTCTAAATAAATCAACAAAGATAAACAATAACATCCAATTACAAGCAAAGCAACGAATAATTAGGCATTCAAGAACAAAAGCTAGAGTCCCCCACCCAAAAAGAAAAAAGAAGTAAACTTGCGTTAAAAATTACATCAAAAACAAAGGGATTTTGCAGCATACCCACTTCTTGAATAATGGAAAGGGAACTTGCCCTTGATCAATCTTTGAAGGTGGCAAAGCACATTAAGGCCAGAAATGGCTGGAGAAGGGATTGATATCAATAACGCGTTAAGGAAGGCAAATGATTAAGCAGTGCCGAGCTATGGAGAGAGATTAGGGTTCGGTTTCAAATCAAGATTCAATAGAGGAAGAATTGGGAAAGAAAGAGGGGAGGAGAGGAGAAGAAGCCAGATTTACTCCCTCTTGCAAAAGGAAACAAATGGCCGCATCAAATGGATCTAAAAATTGAGCATCATTGGCATCTGCTCTGCTGATCCAAAGAAACACTCAAACACATGGCCAGAGCCCTGAAATTATGTCATAATAACACTAAATTGCAGCATTGTTTATTCATTATTGTAATATTACATGTAATTTATTACCTTTTTAAAGTTTTAATTCATAAAAAAGAAAATTATAATTTTCATTCACTTATTTTTTTTATATATAAATGAAATCAAGACATATGAAGAAATTTTATTTTTAGAAGTGTACTTGTTATTTTCTTATTTATACATAAACTTATGATTTATGAATTTATAGCATTATGTTTTTCTAGAGTATATTACAAAAAATAAAAAATAAAAATTATAGTATTATTGACTAGTTGATGAATATTTTTTTTGAATATAATTAATGAATCTATAATCTAAACAATTACTGTTGATTTTACGGTTGCGCTACAACCGTTACGGCTGACCAACACTACCGTAGAACCTTAAGAAAATTGCTTGAAGGAAAAATACTAATAGGACAAAGAGAATGTTTAAGCTTGTATTCAAATTAGAAACCTCAACTATATGACCCCAGGGGGTATTTATACATGAATAATTGGCTTAAGTAAGGAAATACAGAAGAATCTCAACAAAAATAACTTTAGGAATATTGCTTTGGGCTGTCAAACTTCCATAATAGTTGCCAAAACTAGGAATAGGAAAAAATCCCTAAAAATCCGTCACAAGTGCCAATTCTGTACGATCTCCGCCTTTCGGGAATCACTCTGTCGGGCGCCACCTCCCGACTGCCAATGTAGACAGGGCCATGCAAGTCATTCAACCCGGCCCACATATCGCGACGGGCTAGTCAGTCAGCGGGCTCCAAATATCGAGTCCTTCGAGTCGGGTACCCCAATCGGGGGTATCCATCACTAGCCCCTCACTTTCTCGAGCTCTTGAGAGGCAACGACTTGAGAAAGTAACCTTTCATATGAGACCCTTCATGCACTTCACTGTGACACCCCCAACTTTTTCACGCTGAGATAGGCATAAACTAGTGTAAAACCTGTAAATCTCAGAACTAACAAAATAACATAGCGGAAGCATTCCATTACTTAACAAGTGTCATGCCACATCTAGAATAAGTCCAACTCTAGATACACAGGCTAAAACCATAATATATCAATCCAAAACATAAAGACAGCTGTAATAGTCAATACAGAATCCATAACTAAGGCACACAGGCCAAAACGTCTAAAACAAGCACTAGTCTAAGCATAACAAATAGAAGAACTATCTCTATCGCGCTCTCAGCTCAGACTACTCCATACTTGGAAAACAGTTTAGGAAATCATTAGCAAAAGAATGCTAAGCAATCAACCATTCACACTCGTGAGAAAATACATAGTATAGTATGGTTTGTAAATAGGTTTACACACACGTATAGAATATACGCACCAACGAATTGTTCTTTATTTAAATCAGAAGACTCAACAACAATAAGCTGAATAAGTCACAAACCAAATACTCTTCCAAACGAAACCAATATCCAATACGAATATACAAGACAACGAGTCTATAATCAAGAGACTAACTGAACCATAAATCCAACAGAATAACCACAAAGAAACCAACCAAACAACAACCTCCAAACCACAATACCAACCATCAAACCAACCCATCATACTAATATCACAACACAGAGGCATAAAACCCAACTACAGAGGCATATGAGCCCATTATCACAGAGGTACACGAGCCCAACACAAAGGCAAATGATGCCCATTTCAACAGAGGCAAAAGCCCAACACAGAGGCAAATGATGCCCATACAATTCCTCTCATAACACCATCCACAAATACACTATAATCCACCAACCACTTCCCAAGGTTATTAAAGACTCAACAAGCTGAGAGATACTCAAAAGGACTCAAGGTCTCCACATATCAAACTCATATTCATTCCCAAAGGAATCACCAACCGGCAGTGTTCATCTCAGAATATGAACACAGTACATACTCAGAATGATAACCAAGGAATAAACCAACAATACTAACTCAATAAGTCAAGATAAATGACCACAGATCATGAATAAATACTCAAGAATCAAGGTGAAACACTCAACAACACATTCCAGACATGTTACAGAATTAGAGGTGAATCAACAAGACAGCAGATCAACAAAATAGCTATTGGAAACAGAACCAAGAATACACTAGCCGAACAGACTAGCGGAACGCCCTGCACCGCCACACCTGCCCGCCCCCTCTAACGGAACCTCACGGCGGAACGCCTTGTTCCGTCACCCTACACCGCATGAAGGTCACGGCACACCCTGGCGGATCCCCTCCTTCCGCCACAACACACCATTGTCACCTTCCGGAAGACTCTAGCGGGACACATTATACCGCTAGAATGCACCGCAAGAGTAACCCCAACACACCACTTCCCAGAACAGAACAGAATACACGATACTCATTTCCAGAATACGAAATATGATCAGATTGCACAGATTACACATCTCAGAAGCCAAATAATACATGGAATCCATAACAAGAATTATTCATACTCATCAAGATGCAAAGGATAATGAACACAAGTCCAATAATCCACAATATAGATTCACATATCATCCAAAACAAAGGCTAAAACCCCAAGAAATTATCAGGATTCCAAACACCAAGTCATACATATAGATCATGAGTGAAAATAGGTTTAGTGAGACATGGATGATTACCTCTTGAAGCTCTAATCAAACCACGCAATCTCCAACTACCTCACAAGCCACCACCTCCTTCTTGATCACCTTTTTTCCCAAGAAAGATCCCCAAAAGAATATAATGAGAACTTTTAAAAGACTATGAAATCATGATGAGAGATGAAGTCTTCCTAAGGAGAAATACTTACCCAAGTGCTATGATCCCTAAAAGAGCAATCTTGACTTGAAATCTTGAAGAAATGAAGGGTAGTGTATGCTTAGGGTTCTTAAGGGATGAAAGAGTGGAAGGGAATGTGTTTGCAGGAAAATGAAAGAGCTAGGGATTATGAGTACAAGGCTTTTTATATGAGTGGAGGAAAATCATTACATACACAATATATGTATCATATTAGGGTGTTAAATAAAGACATGGGCTTATTCATAAGAAATGGGTCATCCACATTCAATATTAATTTAGTGAGTATAAACATGGTCCTTCCAAGATTGGGCCATTAAATAATTAGTTTACTTATAAGGAATAAAAGGTCCAAATGAAGAACATCCCTTATAAAATTAAATCAAGGAATTGGGCCTTTGATTAAATAAATAACCCAGGATAGGAAATATATCTTTATTAAAGGAACGGAGCCCAATTAAATTAAATTAATTACACGGTAGATATAATTACCAGGCTTCAAGGCTTGAATTAAATTCGGGGTATCACATTCACTCATGAGCAGGCAGTCGACACCTTGTCAATCTTGCAGTGTAGCTGTGCTCGGCACCGCGTCTCAGTCGGGTTGTGTTCGTGGTTTATTTTTGTATATGGTGAGGTGTTGGTGTAATAAAGTGTGTTAAAACGAAGAGTCAAGGCTCCCCGAGTGTCGGTCTCTCAAGGAAGGCAGATTTGGAGTCGAGGTAATGTTGGCATATAGGAGGTTGAAGAAAAAGAGTTACGTGAATGACTAGGCTCAAAGGCATTTGTACAAGAGTTTAAGGTTTTAAATGGTGGGTTTTAGAAAAGGTAAAATGGAGATTGGGGCTCGTGGCTCGCATATGCGGTCTACTATCTAATGGTTTTGCAAACAAATGATTCGGATTCAACTAGGGAGTTCACGGCACTTCACCGAGTGGCGTCACACTCGGACTCCCACATCCTCATTCGGTTGGGGCATTTCATCGAACACCTTGTCTACCACTCCTCCCGGGCCTCTTCCTTTCGGACTAAGGGTGGGGATATGGATGAGTTGGACTTGTGAGAGGCCGCTATCGCACACACTCTCACTTTCAAAAGGTTTGCTACCTAATGTGGCCACACTTAGACTCAAAGCATATCAAACATCAACCACACAAGTATTTAAATCTAAATGCATAAAGCTCAAATTTTTAAAGCAATTTCATCAACAATTCAACCACATGGCTAGTTTCGGGGCCATCAATCCCCTATTTAAACTAAGCAAACATTAAAACAAGGAACCAAGAAAAAGCAATAGAAGATTTAAAGGAAACAAAAACGAAATTGAAATAGATAGTGAAAAGAAGAGTTACCATCCATAGAGAATGGATTCTATTACATTTTTGCCTTCAATCTTCTACCCTTCTACCATTGTTTCTTTAATCTAATCTAAAGAAATGAATTTTTCCCCCAAGAGGGGAGAAAACAAAGAGAGCTTCAGATCTAAAAAAACTCCTCTTCTCAAATTTAAGGAAATAGGGTTTAAATAGGCAACATGGAGTCAAAAATCCCGAAATGGACTCTGTGGCCTGATCACGCCACCTTCACGCGTGAATGGAGGCGTGGATGGCTACTGGAAATGATCCACGCCTCCCACATGCGTGTTGGCTGCATGGACGGTTCCTGCTCGGCGGCTTCCTTGCTTTCCGCTCTGTTTTGGCCTCGAATCCCTTTTCAATCTGTGGAATTAACTTCAAAACATTCTCTAAAGTTGGGTTAGAGGTTTTTGATCACATCCGAGCCTTAATGCACGAAATTGTTATAAATGGGTGGCAAAACTTCCCTATTTTATCCTATTTTTGACCCTTAAATTAGACTATCCTTGGTGCTTATCAGGTTGCATTCTACGGGGCTCACCCTCCTGACCAATCACGCTTTTCCCGACTGGTCTCACTTTCCTTGACTGCTTCTGCAACAGTCACCATCAGTACGACGTAATCATTGCGCTTCCTCGATTTTCGCCGGCTACCTTTTTTGAAGAATAACCGTCTTGTCTGCTAGCCATTAAGTTCGACTCCTCAGCTGTCCGATCTATTCCACGTGTCATCATCCGAGCACACGAGCAACTCTATAAATACTTCTCTCCTTCCCCCCATTCCTCCTTTCAGATTTTTCTCCTCCTCTAACGCCCTTACTCTTGCTTCTCTAGCCATCTCCTTTCTTCTCCAATCATTCCTTCCGGTCGTTCCACCCGTCGCCTTCTTCTCCTTAAGGTTAGTTTCTTCTCTTCCCTTTTCTCTTTCCGATCTCTTTTAGTTTTTCCACAATGTCGTCTTCCACCCCTTTGTCCTCATCGTCTAATCAACGTCAAGGCAATACTATCTTCTTGACGACCTCCTCCTCTTCTTGTCCGGCGACCCCCGTCTGAGCAACCTCCATCGCCCGGATCATTGATAAGGATTCGAGCTTCTTGGAGGACATAGAGCGGTCGATTGTCCGTCGCTCCTCTCTTTCCGTCGTCGATTATAACCATGCATGTTGTTTACTTGGTTTGGCGGCTGAAACTCAAGATGTCGGTCGACGACTGATCACGAAATTGCCGGAAGGTGGTTTTGGTCGTATCCATTACCAGTCATTCCGCTGAAGCTTTCGAGTGCCGCTCTTTCCTTTCTCACCACCCTTCTAAATTATTACGAGTTGGTGCTCGGTCAGTTGGTACCTAACTCTTACCGCTTAATCGTGGGCTTTCTCACTGTCCTCCACCGCCTCGAGCGGGAGGCTTCCCTAGATCTCCTCCATCAGATTTTTTGACTGACTACGGTTAGTTCAGTCGCACCCGGGTATGTACAAATCCGTGCTTGGGACGACTGCAAATTCTTGGACAAGCTGGAGTCTTCCCATAAGGGCTGGAAGGAGGAGTACTTCTTCGTCCGACCAGCTACTCCGCACCCGGCCTTTGACTTTCCTCTAGCCTAAGTTGCCTCCGATTTGCCCGCCCGACCTCGAGTAGTTGGTCAAGATTTTGGTCGAGGGGGAGCCCATCCCTGCTCGCTGCTAGTCCCGCTTGAGTGCCATGCAAAGGGCTAGATTCCTGCCTGAGGGCGTGATCCACACAGGTTTGCCCGGGCCGTCGGTGAGTCCCAACTACGATCGCCCGGGCCGTCGTTACTACCAGGCAGAGAAAACCGCCTCCCCAAACTACACCTCCTACTCGTCGGTCTGGGAAGAAGCGCCCTAGAGAGACTGTTGTTGAGCCTCCGGCTGCCAAGAGAATAGTGGTGGGCGCGGAGGCGAATGAGGGTGAGGCCATCCACAAAGGGAAAATTTCCAATGACTGAGTGGCTAGACAAAGTGGTCTTTCCACGTGATCTGGACTGCATCGAGGGGCTAGATGTTGACGACCTCTTACACGGAGTCGCGGACCGCACGTACCATGTATTTGTAACACCCATAACTTTCAAGCTGAGATATGCAATAAACTTAAGGCAAAAGCTATCAAATCTCAATACCAAATTATATTAATGCGGAAGCGTTACTAAACCATAGAGGGTGCTACGCCACATCAACCATCACCTAGATGCTAAGGCAAAATCCAACATCCAACCTCAAAATCCTCAAATGGAACAGAATCTAACAAGTCAATACAAAACATGAGTCTAAGGCACGCAGGCCTGAAATGTCTAAACATTCTCAACAACATCTAAGCTAATCATAAAGAGAGAAGTAGATCCACAGCTAGCGCTCTCTCGTGCAAAACTACTCCATACCTGAAAAATAGTTAGAAATATTAGCAAAGAAATGCTAAGTAATCCACCACTCACACTCTTGAGAAATACAATAATATAACATAGCTTTGTAAATAGATTTTACACACACATATAGAATATATACGCCAACGAAACTGTCATTTGTTTAAAAACCAGATGACTCAACAACAATAGGCTGAATGAATCACAAACCAAGGACACCTCAACAAATTCAATTGCAAAGAATGAATCCAAAATACCACAGTTCTATAATTAGATACTCCACCCAAGCACAGCTCAACTAAACAACTCAAGTGACACCAACCACTCAACAACCCTCATATCACTCACTTAGAATAACCCAAACCAAGAAACATAGAATAACCTCCCCAACCAAACCTCCCAACCGTAACATAA
Organism: Ipomoea trifida; assembly: GCA_003576665.1. Lineage (NCBI taxonomy): Eukaryota > Viridiplantae > Streptophyta > Magnoliopsida > Solanales > Convolvulaceae > Ipomoea > Ipomoea trifida. The sequence continues at coordinate 22,875,911 of CP025658.1, read as the reverse complement.
ATAACATACCACAGAGGTATATACTGCCTAATCACAGAGGCGTAAAAACCCAATCACAAAGGCATAAAAGCCCAATCACAGAGGCGTATAAGCCCAATCACAGAGGCACAACCCAATCACAGAAGCGTACAAGCCCAAACGACAGAGGCATACAATGCCCAAAACCATAGAGGCATACAATGCCTAAAACCATAGAGGCATACAATGCCAAATTAACTCCTTCCCACACTAATAGACACATGTAGAGTCCTAGCTCGAATAACCACTTTCTAAAGGGTATACAAGACTCAAGAAGCCCATGAATTACTCACAAGAGTTCAAGACCTCAACATATCAAACTCAAGTTCATTTCCAAAGGAAGTACTCATACCAAGGAATACTCAGATTCAGAACATGAATACAGGACATGCTCAGAACATTAATCAAAGAATCAACCAACAATACTCAATCAATAATTCAAGATAAATGACTAACAATCATGAATCCATACTCAATAAGCAAGGTAGTATACTCCACAACATCTTCAGAATATACTCTAGAATCAAATGAGAAACAATTAGAGTCATTAAACCACGAAACAACTATTGGAACAGAACTGGAACATGACCTGGCGGAACGTCCCCGCGGAACACCACTCTTCACCAACCCATTCCGCAAGAGAGGGCGGAACACCCCCACGGTGCGCCACTCTCCGCCACACCACACCGCCGTTACCTATGCGGAAGACCCTAGCAGGACACATTTGCTGGTCCCGATAGGATGGGAAAAGTCTATAGAGGGGGGGGGGGTGAATAGACTTTTCAAACAATTCAAAATATTATAGTACTTTAACAAAAATAATTCAAGTGAATAAATTCAACTTGAATTGCACAGCGGAAATAATACGGTAAAGTGCTATAAATTAATCAACGTAAATGTGAAGAGATAATATGCATGCAATACGTTTGAAACACTTAAAGTAGCTCAAATAATAAGTGTATGAAGTTCGGTGCACATGCATACGTGGGATCATGCAAATCTAGATGTGTAATTTTACTTACACGTATGTAATGGGTTGTGGATAAATAACAAGATAGAAAGATATGTCAGAATGAGAAGGATGTATCTTGCATGCAAAAAGTAGTTTCACACAAACCGAGATGATAAGATAAATATGAGATGAATAGTAAATGGGTTAGCTTCGGATCAGTTTGCAAAATAAAGCTACTGCAAGTAAAGTAAAGATAGAGAGATTTATAATGGTTCGGAGATGGTGTAATTCTCATACTCCACTTTCTTCCTTTCACTATAAGGAAGGTTTCACTAGCTATCTTCAATCACTCAGATACAATAGTGAACAGTGCCAACCCGGCACTTTTCGAGTGTCTCGCACAAAGCTACACTCAATCTCGAGCTTTTCGCACAAAGCTACACTCAATCTCGAGCTTTTCGCACAAAGCTAAGCTCCCGAACGTCTCGCACCCAGCTACGCTCCTACAACCAAGTGTCTCGCACAAAGCTACACTTAGTCCTCCGAGTGTCTCGCACAAAGCTACACTCATTTTTTCTACACTCAGTAGAAATGAGTTTTACAAAGAAAATATTTTTCTTCTCTCTTAGACTTGTATTTTCACGTTTGTAGCTCAAGAACTTGTGTTTCTCGATTTTTCGCAAAGCTTGTTCCCGTATCTTATCTCACAAGTTCATATCTTCATCTTCAAGTCTGTTTCCTTTTATAACTTGAAAAAGTTATTTGTCCGTTGTGAATATTCAAATGTGAACGTTCACTTGTTCTGATAGCTCTTCTAGCTTGATCTGCAACATTAAATGTCCTTGGTAGGCTTTGTCAGATGAATTTGAATTTTGCTTGCTTATCCCTTCAAAAAGTCTTCCAACAATCTGACAAGTATGGGCCTTGTAACTTGTAGCTTCCAATTTTGACTTCTTGCACCTTCTGGTAGTGTGAACATTTGATTTGTTCACTTTTGGTTTTGAAAAATCAAACATTTCTTTTCAATAATTCACTCTGTGATTCTTGCTTGAGCTATAAATAATTTCCACCGAAAAAATCCTTGACTTTTTCGTAAATTAAATCAGCTCCTAGTAGAAAATATTTGATTTTCTTCCTTTGAATTTCTTCTCGCCGGTGCAGTCATCCTATTTCCATTTTTGGAAGTCATCTTCATCCTAAATTGAGTTGAGGTCATCCTATTTCCTAATTTGGAAGTCGTCCTCATCCTGATTTGGAATTGAGGGCGTCCTCATCTTGATTTTCTTTTCCAATTTTGGAAAGTCAACCTCTTCTCTTTCAATTGATTGAAGTCATCCTCTTCTCGATTGAGATGTCATCCTCTCCAATTTTGCAATGTCAACCTCATCATCTTCAATGTCATCTTCTCGATTTCAATGTCATCCTGATCAGATTGATTCGAGAGTCATCCTGATTTCAATTAATTGAGGTCATCCTGATCGATGTCATCCTGATTGAACTCAACCCGATTGAGGTCATCCCGATTTGAGCTGTCAACCTCTTCCTTAAAATTGATTTGTGAGAGAACCCATTCCATTTGACTTCTTCAATTTTGACTTTGTACTAGCCATCCTCTTCCTCTTCTTTGATAAATTAATTCTTCCAAAAGAATTATTCAATGCTTGAACTCGTGAGTCGTGACCTTGGCTTCGAAGATTATTCCGGTGCTCGGTCAATTTTCCACTTTTTCTATTTTTATTTAGTGGAAGCAAACGATTTACAAGTATAAAATAATTTTGTACTCTACTATAACTTTCAACTCATCCTTGCTAATTTTGACTTAGGCTTTGACTAGGACTAAAATGTTGATAGACTCAAAATAAAAAGGGGGTCTAAAATTACATATTTGGTTTCATCAAAATAATTGCACTATATTCTTAACAACATTATACCGTCGGAATGCACCATAGTGCTACCCCAAAGCACCGATCCCAGACTTTGAACATAATACACGATAACTCATTCCAGTACCCATAATATGATCAGATTACACATTTCAGAAGCCAAATAACACATGAAATACATCAAAACAAGACTCAAATTAAACACATCAAGGTTCAAGGATAATGAATATAAATCCAAAGATTCACAATATAGGCTCAATAATCCAACAAATCATAGGCTATAACCAAGAAATAATCCACAGGATCCCACAAAAAACCAAATCACACACACACACACACACACACACACACACACACACACACACACATATATATATAGGGTTGCACTCTCGTGCGTACTCTCGCTTAGGCGAGAACTGCGAACAAATCACAACTGTCCACGTGTCCAGATCAACAAATCAGATGCAATTTTAAAAAAATGACGCAGTGGCATTTTCGTAAATAACTGGAACTTTGGTGCACCTAGTTTCACTTACAAGTGCACCTATTTTTGCACCTATTTTCACTTACAAGTGCGAGCAATTTACCTTGTTAATATTCATGCACCTATTTTCGCAAATATTTTCACTTACAAATGCAAGTAATTTACCTTGTTAATATTCATGCACCTGGTGCAACCTAGGTGCACCTAATTATAACATTAGGTGCACCTAGTTATAACATTAGGTGCATTTAGTATTGATGCTCAGTATATGATTCACTTGCACCTGTAATACATTTTACTTGCATCTGCAATACATTTTACTTGCACTTGTGCAAGTAATTCACTTTGTTAACATTCATGAACCTAGGTGCAACCTATGTGCACCTAGTTATAACATTAAGTGCATCTAGTTATAACATTAGGTGCACTTAGTATTGATGCTCATTGTACAATTTACTTGCACTTGTAATACATTTTACTTGCACGTGTGCACCTATTTTCACTTACAGGTGCAAGTAATTTACCTTGTTAACATTTATGCACCTGGGTGCACCTAGTTATAACATTACGTGCACCTAGTTATAACGTTATGTGCAACTACATTCCGGACACGTGGCGCGCTGTGAGCCTGTGATTTGTCCGCAGTTCTCTCTTGGGCGGCCAGTACGCACCTGAACGCGATCCTATATATATATATATTGAATATTCAACATAAATCTCACAATTCAATAACTAATAAACAACAAGTATTTAACATAAATCTCACAATTCATCAAACTAAAGAAGTAATCTATCAACCCATTCATCAATTAAATATTGGCACCATATGTTTCTAACTTCATCAATATCTGTAACACCCCAATTTTCAACTCTTACATCTATTACAAAATCCGTAATAAAATGCTGCGGAAGCTTACATCTTATCAGCAGAAAACTGGGTGTCACCGCCACACCTAAAGTGAATTCTATCACCTCTTTGACAAACTCCACTCTAAGTGCACAGGCTAAAATTACAACCTCAAAACACTACATTAACATCAAACTTAATACATATGGAAGTAACCCCTTTCAGGGTGTCTATTCTAGGATAGAGAAGACCTGAACCTGTATTTCCATTCTATTCAGCTCATCGGGCTACATGAGTCCACACTAATCTGCAACTGATAAGAAACACATTGAAGTGCAGTTAGCGCGACAGCTAAGTAAGGGAATCCGTTGTCACTTAAAAGCAGACAAAGGTTTGAAAATATAATAGTTTGAAAGCTTGTAAAGGTTTTACCAAGGTTGCAAAAATCGCTAGGCGCCCTCTAGGCGCCTGGGGGGCGCCGATTAATCGGCGCCTAGGCGGGCGCCTAGGTTTTTTTTTTTTTT
>CP025658.1:22845598-22865445 GCA_003576665.1 Ipomoea trifida | reverse complement strand
ATATATGTACGTAATATTATATACATAATAATAATAATAATAATAATAATAATAATAATAATAATAATAATAATAATAATAATATGTAGGATCCTTATCCTTTCATATATATAATAATAATAATAAAATATGTAATGTTTATCCATATATATATTAATATAATAATGGTGAAGCTTATCCCATAAGCTTTGATCTTATAAAATATAGATAAAGAATTGTGGTAGAGAAAGTGACACTTGTCAAAATCCTGTGGTTCCAAAAATAAAAATCTTCCAACTTATCAGTTGGGGTCCAAACAGATAAAGTTTTGGTGGAAAATAATTTAAATAGGATAATTTTCGAAACCAAAGATTTATCTCAGACTGAAACTCAAAATTGGGCCAGGTTCGGTACACCGCGAAATTTAGCAATGCTACGATCAAAGTAAATTTTAGCTGCTATGGACCAACTTAATTAAATAGGAAATTCAAGAATAATAATATAGTGCCTAATAATCCATTTCCTAGGACAACGGGTCCGAACACAAGTTCCTAAAAATTTTACGGTTCGTGACCGGTACGTACGATCGCAGCTTAATAACAACTATACTCCTTTATAAAAATTACTTTGAAGCATCGGGAGATCATCTTATGAATTTCATAGCCTAAAGACATATTTTTCAAACCTCAAACTTATCGGAATAGACGAGGGGTTACAATATCTTTTTGATTGTATGACAATCTTCCTTGTCTCTCCAAAAGCTATAAAGTTTAAAAGAGATAACAAAAATTAATAAGTTAGTATTTTAAAAAATATGAAGGAGAAAGATACTTTATTAAAGTACTTGCCTTATTCATTCCCTTGCATGCTCCCAATGAAATGATTTCCAAAATAAATTTCATCACATAATATCCGCATTCGGTACCTCCTCTTTGTATGGCACACTACATTTGAAGTAATTAATATAATTAAGATTTTATTAATAAAAAACAATAAGATATATGTACTTACCGAACATGTAATCCATTTTAGTTGACGACTTGTTTTCTTTCCACGTATTATGTTTGTTGCCTTCAAAGACCTATTAATATAGGACATATAAAATATACATAAATGTTTGACATCACTATATTAATAATAAGTATTAATTATATTTATAAATTTACATACGTTTCAACTATATCTTTAATATCATCACGTGGCGGATGACCAGTGGAATCAAACCAATAGATTTCATGTAATTTAGGACAAATAGCCATCAGCATCCAATGCCCCCTAGAAATAAGAATTTATTAGTTTATAGTATATTATATATAAGGTATTGTATTTTAAAACATAATCAAATGCTTACTCGAAATTATATGGGCCCAAATAGCAATCTTTCATCTCACCATATCCCATGGTTTCACTTATATAGTTTATCCTCCCATTTCTAGTCATCAGTTTCAGTTGAATCCAATTTGGATCTAAAAAGCCATACTTGGTTTGTGATTGAAAACCATACTGTTTATAAATACCCCTACTCACAATCAAAAGCAATCATATAAATTACTAATAATTATGTTAAATAAAATTAAAACTATTTTGATCAAATAATACTAAAAACATATTACCTTATAAAGAACTGAATAATAGAAATATCTAAGGTATCCATATTCAATAAGCGCATGATTTCCAAACTCTCAAGTTGTAATTCATAATCAATTTTACCCACAATACCACGAGGCATTTGCATCACCACATTGTGTTCAAGACTACAAGCAATCTTGTATGCCTTTCTGCATGCTCTACTCAAAGAATCCGGATAAGCTAAAGTCAATGCATGATGATGAGATTTCACAACTGATTCAAAAGTCGATTTGGTCTTTCCTTTTAATTGTGCATTTTAATATAAACAACAATTATTATTTTTAAAAAAGTAAATTGTATACTATTTTAAATACAAATATATTTATAGCGTACATACCTTATCATATTGAGTAAATAATAAACTGTTGAAATGTAGAACCTACAAGTTGAACTTTACTGGCGGGGAATGGTACCTTTGCACGTGGATTAATGACTTTGTCTACGCTCACCTTCACTTGATCTACATTTAGTGTAACCCCATAAACTTGTACACCAGTGTAGGCTATCCCAAATGCTACTGGACGTCTAGTGGAGTCTTCCAAGTACAATTGACATCGTGCTCCTAACTGCATTAATTAATGAAGAGTCAGAAAATATTTTTTAATAAATAATAATAATAATAATAATAATAATAAGATTAATTATAAACAATTATTTACTTCCGGTAAATCAGCAAAAGGGTTTGGGGAACTAGCTTTTTTACTGTCATTTTGTGGTGAAACATGATCACATATGACATCATCTTTCCTTGATTGTGCAGCTTGATGAAGAGGAGTCTGCATATTACTAAATTGTTGCAACATCTCAGCAATTCGTGCTTCTAATCGTTCTTGAACTCGTGCTTTTAATCGTTCTTCAAATCGTGCTTCAACAGCAGCAACAACAGAGTCAACCATTCGTTTAACATCTTCTGTAGGCGTCTGAGGAGGACGTTTTGCATGACCAAATACACTTTTTATGCCATATCCTCTTCCCATGCCTCTAACACGGCCAGGATGCTCATCAGTACCTATTGCAACAGATAGTATATCTTGTCTTCCTGACGCAATGAATTCTCCTTGAGAAGCTTGCATCTCAAGAGAATCCTAGCATTTATAAACAATATTTAATAATTGTATGTGTAAAGAAAATTACCTATTAACATAGAAAAGAAAATTATAACTTACCATCTTTTCTACGACCACTCTAGTCGCTTCACTGTGAAAATTTCCAGACTTGTCCATTCTTGCTCTCTTCCACTTTTTGTGTCTACGTGGAGGAGATGGAGGACTAATTGTATGTGATGGATCTGAATATGCAATTTCTTGTTGTTCTTTCATCTTCTCATCCATCATAATTTTCTCCAATCTTTGATAACCTCCTCGAGATAAATTATGTGGATGAATATTCTTAGCTTGTATTTCTTGATGTTTTTTTCTTTTTGCCTACATATAAAGAAAACATTAAGTAGCAATACATAATTAACAAACTTAACAAATTGAGTTAATAATTGATAGTAGAATAATGATACCTCATATTCTGGACCTGTATGAAGCTGCACAAACTCATTCCATGCCACTGGATCAAGGAATGTGTATTCATCACATGGATTCTTATGTGACAAATTGCCAAATATATACTTGCTAACAAATTTTGTTTTAAAATCTTTCCATCGTTGACCCGCATATTGTATCCAATGCTTCTTCATATCATTTGTGTTGGAAATATCGTAAGTACTCTGCAAGAAAAAATTATTTATTAGTATCCAATGCAATTATATTAATTTATTTAGTAAATAAAAATCTAAATCTCAAAAAAGGTTACCAGAATTTCTTCCCAAACATTCTCCTTAGTATCCATTGGAACATTAGCCCATGGCTTTATTGTGATCGGAACGTTAATACGTGCCACTAATGCCGCATAACTTGAAAGTTCCGCTCCGGTTGGCCCAACAGGATGCACTCCATCAAATTGAACTAGCTTCTTTCCTAAAGTATTACGCCCTAGAAAGACTTTCTTCAAATGAGTCGCACCTCTCGTCTTAGTACTAGTATCACTACCTTGAGTTGAACCAGTACATCGGGTAGTCCTATCATCAGTAGGATTATTTGATGAATCCATATGCCTGTTCAAATAGAAAAATTATTAGAAAATGAATATATATATATATATATATATATATATATATATATATATATATATATATATATATATATATATTACAATAATAAAACTTTAAAACACAGTAAGAACTTAAAGCATTACATGAAATAATCAATGCTCCCATATCCCTTCATTATGATCATCCCGTGATGCATGCACTTCATCTATTTCATTATCTACAATAGTCGGCAACAAACATGAAGAAAATGGTGGTATTTCCTCAATATCAAAACCAACATCTTCATTCCCATTTGTAGTAATTTGTCTCTTCCCATGAAGAACAACTGACCATTTTTTATCAGAATGATCACTACTAACATAAAATACTTGCTTCCCTTGGGATGCTATTATGAAATTGCTCATTTTTGTGACCTTCTCGATTAAGATCTACAAACGTAAATCCTAACTCATCAACTTTCACACCATGTTTGCCATCTACCCTTCTACATCGGAACACCGGGACCCTGAACTTCACATAATCAACCTCCCATATTTCTTCAATCACACCATAATATGACAACTCTGCAATTACAGGATTTTTATCTTTTGAACTACTGAAATGCATTGAATTGGCAACTAAAGAAACTCCACTATTTTGCATAGTGCTTTTTTCATCTTGAGATTTTGTGTAAAAAGAAAATCCGTTAATGTCATATCCATTATAACATATGACTTGCATACTAGGACCATGAGCTAACCATCGTATAGTTTCAGAAACATTATTATCTCCAATAACTTTATTTTTGAACCAACAAATAAAAGTACGATTATGTTCGCTCACAATCCACATGTCTACTCTTCTGGGTTTTGCTCCCTAATTAAGGCCTTGTGTTCATCTAAATAGGGTTTGACTTCACTTGTATTATGCAAGATGTACAAGTGTACTTGCTCAATGTGACACCCCAACCTCACACAGGCTGAGATAGATAGAACTTAACACAACAGCTGTCTATCTCAAACAACAAACATAACATAGCGGAAGCGAATTTAAAACTTAAGGGCGTCATGCCACATCTAGGTATAAACACAGCCTAGATGCACAGGCTAACATAAGAAAACGAACTAAGCTGTCATTCATAAAATAAAATAAATCCTCAATCCATAATCAACACTATTCGAATCACTAGTCAAGAGTATAATAATATCTCAAAGGCACACAGGCCCAAAAACCCAAAGTCTAACATCATAAAACTAGTCTAAGCGTCCTCATAGATAAGCTCTAACGCGCTCGCGCTCGGACTACTCCATACCTGGAAAACACGCAAAGAACCATTAGCAAAAGAATGCTAAGCAACCACCATTCACACCCGCAAGGAAATATAGATATACATAAGCTTATAAATAGGTTTACACACCCATATAGAATATAAACACCAACAAACTGTTCAATAGTTCAAACCGATACTCAACAATAACAAGCTGAACGAACCATAAACCAAGACTCAGTCAAACAAAGCTAATATCCAATAACGAAAGTATAAGACAACAGCGAACCATAACCGAGATACTAACTGAACAACAATCCAAAAGGAACCAACCAACATCAACGAGAACAACAAGATATCAACCGAATAACACAAGGATTCACAACAACCAACCAAGAAAGAATCCCAACTCCAACCACCAAACCCTCAAACCAACCATCACTCCAAGTCAGTCACATAGTCAGAAGTCAGAAGTCAAGAGTCAAACCCGGAAAACCGGTACACAGGGGTGATGAGCCCAATCACAGGGACCGAAGTCCAATCACAGGGACCGAAGTCCAATCACAGGGACCGACAGTCCAATCACAGGGACCTAAGTCCAATCACAGGGGTAATCAACCCAATCACAGGGACCGAAGTCCAAAGTCAGAAGTCAAAACCCAGATAACTGGTACGCAGGGACCGAAGCCCAAAGTCAATAGTCAATAGTAGCACAGTCAACCAACCAACAACCCCAACAATACCAACAAAACCACCATCACAACCTCATACTCCAACCTCAACTCAAAACACCCAAACAAAGTGTTCATCTCAACTATGAACACAAACCAATTCCTAGGTAATGAATCAAGGAATCAATAGATCAAGAATACAAAAGAGAAACCAAAGACATGAATCAATACTCCAAGATATGGTATAAAATACCCAATAACAACATGAATAAATACTCCAAAACATGGTAAAATATCCAACAAAACAATCCAACAATAATCCGAAACAAAGGAGGAACAACAACAATCAACAACAGAGAACTGCTCTCTGGAATCCAAACTCCAGGAGCCATGCGGAACCCACCAGCGGAGCACAGACCTCCGCCGGCCTCCTCCGCACGAAGGGAACGGTCCCCTTCGGCGGACCACTCTCCACCGTTCACCTATGCCGCCTTGGCCTTGCGGATCTCCTTGGCGGGGCACATTATTCCGCCTCGGAGCTCCGCAAGGTCAACCTCACTCCCAGATTCCAGAATCCCAGCACAGACACGAACAAAACCATTTCCAGAGAGTAATAATCAGACCCAATACACCAACATTTCATCAAATTAGAGGCCAAAAATAGGGAAATCCACAACATCATTGATCATAACAACACTAGGCAAAAGATCAAGATGAAATCCAACAAATACAACCAAGAAATAGGCTAAACAACAAGAAATTTCAGGATTTCCAACACCAAGAACATCATATATAGAATAGGAGTGTAGAAATAGATTTTGATGGACATAGTGGTTACCTCAAAGAGCTTTTCCCAATCCAATCAAGCCTCAAGCAACCTCACTAAGCCCCACCTCCTTCTTGATCATCTTTTACCCAAAGAACCCCAAAAGAACATTTATAAGAATATGCAAAAAGACTAGCAAAACCATAAAATGCAAGGTAGATTCTAGGCTAGATGCACTTACCCAATCCTAGACAAGCTTAAAAGAGCAATCTTGACTTGAAAACTTGTAGGAAAATGAAGATCAATTTTGGATGAATATTAAGAGAAAATGGCGTATGGAATTGTGTAGGGAGAAGAAGGAGTGAAAACCTTTAGGAGTTTTTGATCTTCAATATATATACTAGAATACATATAATGTATTAGGGTGTAAGACATTAATATGAAATGGGCTTAAGTTACATATATTATAATAGCTATAGGAATTAAATATATTCAAGACTAGTAAGTTGGGCTAATGAATTCATCCCTTACAATTAAATACAATAATTAGAACAAAGAAGCCCATAAGATGTCTTAAAGACATTATATATATATAATCAAGAAATTGGGCTTATGTAGGAATATTTTAATTACAAGAATTGTAAGGATCCAAATTGAATAAAATCCCTTACAAGAATAAATTCAATTAATTGGGCTCTTGATTAGAATGATTAAATTAGGCTCAAGGAATATATATATATATATATATATATATATGTGTGTGTGTGTGTGTGTGTGTGTGTATATATATGTCAAATTGAAGGAACTAGCCCAATTAAAATTAAAGTGCCCAAGGAATTAATTAACGAACGAAAGGCTTGAACGAATTTACGGGGTGTTACACTCAACATCTTCACGATACATAGTATGCATTTTGGGATGTCGATGACCCTTCCCATCAATTCTTCCTTCATGTCAATACTTTGGAACACCAATTGCCTCTACCCCTGCCAAATATTCAGTACAGATCTCAATAACCTCTTCAGCAATATAACTTTCAACAATAGATGCTTCTGGCCTATATCGGTTCCTCACATAACCTTTTAAGACTTTCATGTACCGTTCAAATGGGTACATCCACGTCAAATAAGCTGGACCACACTCTCTGATCTCTCTCACCAAATGTACAAGCAAATGAACCATGATATCAAAAAACGCAGGTGGAAAATGCATCTCTAGCTGACATAGTGTAACTATAATGCCATTCTGCAATTCATCTAATTTGTCTAGATCAATGACTTTCGCACAAATTGCATTGAAAAAGAAAGAAAGTCTGATGATGGTATATCTCAACTTTTTAGGCAATATGCCTCTAACAGCCACTGGCAATAGTTGTTGCATTAAGGCATGTCAATCATGAGACTTCAATCCCACCAATTTTAAATCTTGGATATTAACAAGTCTACTGATATTTGATGAGTACCATTGTGGTACCTTCACCCCACGTAAACATTCACAAAAACTTATTCTCTCCTTTCTTGACAAAGTATGAGCAGTTGGAGGCAAATATGTCTTCTTATCACCACTGCGTGGAGCTAATGTAGGTCGTATACCAATTTCAATCAAGTTCAATCTAGCATTGAGACCATCTTTAGTCTTACCTTTTATGTCTAAAAGAGTTCCAACAAGACTATCACACACATTTTTCTCAACGTGCATCACATCAATACTATGTCTGACATCGTCTAGTGTCTTCCAATATGGAAGATCAAAGAATATTGATTTCTTTTTCCACGGACTCCTCTATTTGATGGTACATCAACATTAGATTTTGATCTCTTACCTCTTTGAGATTTAAGTTTTTGAGTCTTACCAAAAGTAACATTGATACACTCTACGCGTTCATAAACTTGAATCCCAGTTAATGGTTGTGGAGCATCTGTATAGTCTTGTACCCCATTGAAAGCTTTTTTTAATCTTCGATAAGGGTGAAATTTATCTAGAAATCTTCGATGCCCCATGTAGACTGATAAGCACCAAGAATAGTACATATTAAGGGTAAAAAATATGATAGAATGCGTAGTTTTGCCACCCGTTTATAACAATCTCATGCATTTTAAGCTCAGATGTGATAAAAAATCTCTAACACAAATTTTAGAAAAAGTTTTGAAGTGTTTCCACATATCAAAAAGGGATCCAAGGCCAAAACAGAACAAAAAGCAAAGAAGCCGCAAAGCAGGAACCTCCCACGCGGCCAACACGCGTGTGGATGGGCGTGGATCATTTCCAGTAGCTGTCCACGCCCTCCACCACGCGTGGTGATGGCGTGGTCTGATCTGGCCACAGGGGCCACTTCGGGAATTTTGGCTTTGGGTTGCGTATTTAAACCCCTTTTCCAAAAACCTAAAGAGTAGGAGGGAGGAGGAACAATACAATAGTTTTAGATCTGAAATTCCTTAGGGTTTTCTCCCCTCTTGGGGGAAAACTTCCTTTCTCTTAGAATAATTTCAAGATCAAGATAGAAGGATTGAAGTTTCAAGAACAAAATGTAAAAGAACCATTCACCATGGATGGTGCTCTTCTTTTCAATGTTTATTTAGCTTTAATGTTTGTTTTCATTGAAACTTCCATTTCTTCTTTTTGCTTCTTTATTTTAATGATAGCTTAGATTAGAAAGGGGATTGGTGCCCCCGAAGCTAACTATGTGGTTGATTCGATATAACATTGCTTTAAAAATGTGAGCTTTGTGATTTTTGGATGAGAAAACTTGTGTGGTTGATGTTCATTATGCTTTGTGCCTAAGTGTGGCCACATTAGGTAGCAAACCTAGTGAAAGTGAGTGTGTGCACGAAAGCGGCCACTCACGAGTCCAACTCACCCATATCTCCGCCCTTAGTCCGGAAGGAAGAGGTCCGAGAGGAGTGGTAGACAAGGTGTTTGAGAAAATGCCCCAACCGAATGAGGATGTGGGAGTCCAAGTGTGACGCCACTTGGTGAAGTGACATGAACTCCCTAGTCAAATCCAAGTCATTCGCTTACAAAACCACTAGATAGTAGACCACATAGGCTAGTCAGGAGTCCCAATCTCCACCTTACCTTTTACTTAAACACAACCAATTTCAACCTTCAAACCTTCGTATAAATGACATCTAGTCTTAGCTATTCCCATAACTCTTTCATTTCAACCTCCTAAATGCCAACACTAATTCGTTCCAATATGTCATTCTTGAGAGACACGACACTCGGGGAGTCTTGACTCTTTATTTTACCACTTCCATACCACTTATCCACCTCACCGCAAAATACTTACCTTCAAAATGGCGTCGTTGCCGGGGATGGCAAATGGTTCTTGAATTGTGTTGACGTTTTTGAAGTAGATTTTTAAGAGTTCTTAAATTGCTTTCTTTTTACTTGTTTTATTTTCTTATTTTTAGTTACTTGATTAAAGAAGTGAGCTTATTTTCCTTGAAAATCTTGCTACTCACTTGCAACTATTTCTAGTTGCGAAATATTTGTTGTTTGTTAAGTTTTGAGCAAGAAATTTTCTATCATCAAGCAATTGAAGCTTATAAATGAGTGCTTATACGTATCCCCATGGTTATCCATACCATGGAAGACCATATACAAGAAATATTCCACCCCGAACCTATGAACAACACCTATATTACTATCCAAATCCTTACGAATATCCACCACCACAATATACCTACTCACCGTACCCAAATACTCTACCTTATCCCAACTACGAACCATATACATATGCTTAATCATGAAAGACTTGAGAAACCAACATTACGAGACAGAGAGGAATCATTGAGCTATATAGCGGAAAGTATTAACAATCGACTTATTCAAGTCATGAAGGAGATGATCCAAGTTGTGAACCGGCATTGAAGGCCACGATCCCTTCAACCGTTAAGCCTCCATTTCGTTATATCCCTCCATCAAACTATAATCCTGAGAGAAATTGGTATTCTCATTCTTACACCAAATACTAGTTATTCACCCCCACCACGACAAAATGACAAATAATTTTATGAAACATCACCTTTTGCTAAAAATTTCACCCAACCAATGCAATATGAGAGACCATCTTGTGAGTACCTTCCGCCGGTCAATGACGGAATCCAGATCTTGAAAGACAAATTAGAAATGTTAATCCAAATGGCCAAGGAGGATACTACCAACCTAAAAAATGAAATTAGGAGCGAATTGAAAAAGAATCTTGTCACTCTTCGCAAGGAAGGACTTCCACTAGACGAAATTGAGACTAAAATTCTATCGATGTCGGAAGAGTTAATGAGGAAAATGCTACCACGGGCTAACAACCCATTCATAGATGACTCCTTGACAATGGAAACCGAACCGCGAAGTGATGGCAAGATGGAAAGAAGTATTAATGATGAAAAGGTGAGTGTAGAAGAATCCAAAGAACTTGATACCCCGGTACTTCAAGAAATTTCGACTCTTGAGTTGAACACGCAACGATGGGGGAGAGATTGAGAGTGAAGACGAGGATCACGTTGAAATTGTGTGGGAAGAAGAAAAACCCACACAAGGTAAGACTTTCACTCAAACTCTTATTGAAAATTCTTATGATGTTTGTGAGGATGACTCCTTTACGATTTATAATGGTAATCTTGATGAGTGTGATAGAGCCTCTTTTTGCTCATGAGAGTGTGATTCGTTACAATTTTGTGATGATTTGGGGAGTGAGGATGATATTAAATCTTTTTATTCTTGTGAAAGTGAGCTTTCTGAGTATGATGATTCTACGTGGGAGAATGAGGAGTTGCTAGAGATCATAGAAGAAACGAAGGAACAAGGAGAAAGAATTGTCACCATTGATCCAATAGAAAATGAGTCGGGAGAAAACACTTTAGATGAGATAGACGGTGGAGAAAGTGTTCATTGGGAAAGCTTTAAGGGCAAATTCTTAGGGGATGGAACCTATGAAAAGAAGGGAGAAGATGGGTACGCCATCCTTGGACAATTTAGGATAGTACCCAATGCTTATTTATCAATCGAACATGTCTTCCTCTCCTTAGCTTTTGAATTCAAGGATGTTCCCCACTTTCGGGCATACCTTGAAGCTAGAGTTCATGGGACGCTTGGTCGGGTCCCTAAACCATGGCGCACTTGGGAGGCAGTCCCAACGTTATCTTATATTTCATTAAGTCTTTTACTTGTAGTTGATAGTATATTCTTATTTTTCATTGATTTAATAAAGTTTATATAGCCTCGGTTGAGCTAACAAGTGCAGATCATTCATTCGAGGGGCGTGGATTGCCCACAATCAATCAACAAGCATCGTCGTTAGCAAAAGAAGGGAGAAGAATCAAGGTAAAATTTGCACATAACGCATCCACGCCCATACCACGCGTGTAGAAAGGCGTGGGGGCTTTCCAGTAGCCGTCCACGCCTGTCACCACGCGTGTGACACCCCAACTTTTCACAAGCCGAGATAACTAAACTTTAAACATAAAAGCTGTCTATCTCAACTACCAAACACAACATAACGGAAGCGATTTATAACTTAAGGGGTATCATGCCACATCTAGGTAAGAAAAACACAGCCTAGATGCACAGGCTATCCAAAAACTGAAACTGAATAAACCATAAATCCTCAAATCATCATAATAACAATCTAGTCAAAGGTACACAATCCAAACATAGGCGCACAGGCCTAAAACCAAGTCTAAACAAACATAATGATAAAGCTCTAATGCGCGCTCGCTTAGACTTACTCCATACCTAGAAAACATGTAAGAAACCATTAGCAAAAGACTGCTAAGCAACCACCACTCACACTCGTGAGAACATACATAGAATAATAAGCTTGTAAGTAGGTTTACGCACCCATATAGAATATACACACCAACGAACTGTTCTTTAGTTAAAACGGATACTCAACAACAACAAGCTGAATGAATTATCAAACCAAGGACACTTTCCACAATTCCAATATCCAATAGAGGTATGAAACAACAAGTCTATAACGAAATTTCAACTTAATCATAACCTCAACAGATTACTCACAAAGAGATCACCAACAACCATATATCAAGGAATAACGGATGACAATGAGATACAACTCAACCAAAGGACCATAAAGAACCAAACAAACCTCATGCAAAAGACAAGCACCAACCCATACCCTCCAACCACAATACTATCCCTCATACCAACCACCAAACCAAAGTTAATACACAGAGGCAAATGATACCCACAGTTAGTTCCACAGAGGCAAATGATGCCCAATCACAGAGGCAAATAATGCCCAATCACAGAGGCAAATGATGCCCAATCACAGAGGCAAATGATGCCCAATCACAGAGGCAAATGATGCCCACAGTTAGTTCACCCTCAACAACCCAAAAGGTACTCAAAGATTCACAACTCCACATCCAACCTCAGACTCAACCCGAAGAATTATCCACCAACAGTGTTCATCTCAGATAATGAACACAACATACACTCTGAGAATAAAACCAAGGATTCAACCAACCAATAGACCAAGAGAATGAATCAAAAGACATGAATAACAACTTCAGAACCAAGGTGAAACACTCATCAAAACATCCAAACAAGTTCCAGAATCAGAGAGGAAACAACAAGACAATAGATCACAAACTAGCCACTATAACCAGAGTCCAAAGTGAACTAGCGGAACCCAGCGACAGAACCCCCAGCTCCACCGCACTCCACCGCAAGAAGGAGGCGGACTCCTCTGGCGGAAGGCCCTCCTCCGCCACCCCTCACCGTTACGCTCCTACGGAAGGCTCCAGTGGGACACATTATACCGCTGGGGTGCTCCGCAAGAGGAAACCCGATGCACAGCTCACAAACTCATATCAGAATACGAAGTATACATTCCAGAATGCAAAAACATGATCAGATTGCCCAGAATACATATCTCAGAAGCCAAATAAACATGGAATCCACAACAATAAGGGTTCATACTCATCAATATGCAAAGGATCAAGAACACAAGTTCAATAATCCATCAAAAGAGATCATAGATTATCAAGAACAGGGCTAAACGAACAAATTTCAACAGGATTCCAAATCACCAAGTATAATACATAGATCAAGAGTGTAAAATAGGTTTTAGTGGACATGATGGTTACCTCTCGTAGCACACTTCAAACCAAGCAAACTCTTTCTCCTTCACAAGCTACTCCCACCCACTTGACCATCTTTTTCCCAAAGAAAAGATCCCAAAAGAACACCATAAGAACTTATAAAAAGATCATGAAAACAAGATGATGCAAGTCATATTCCAAAAGATAAACACTTACCCAAGCCTTAAGAATCCTAAATGACCAATCTTGGTTTTGAATCTTGAAGAAGAAAGGATAATGTGTATTGTAGGGTTCTTAGGAATGATAGGGTAGGGAGAGTTATGTTTGCAGGGAAATGAAAAAGAGTAGGAAGGGTTAATACAAGCCCTTTTATATGGATAGATAAAATCATTACATACATAGTGTATGTATTATATTAGGGTAAGTAGATTAAATAATGGGCCCTTATAAAGAATGGGTCTTACATTATTTATTACAATACTAGTAAGAAGGGAATTGATCCTTCAAGAATAAATAAATTGAGCCATTACAAAATATTCTTACTTACAAGAAATATAAGGATCCAATTTAAAGAAATCCCTTATAGGAATTAAATCAAGAATTGGACTTTAGAATAAATAATTAATTCCAGGATAAGAAATATATATATATATATATATATATATATATATATATATATATATATATATATATATATATATATATATATATATATATATATATCAATTAGAAGAACGAAGGCCAATTAAATCAAATAAATTACCAAGTAGAAATAATTACCGGTCTCAAGGCTTGAACGAAATTACGGGGTGTTACAACGCGTGTGGGCTGGCGTGGAACCAAACCAGTAACCCCACGCGCACCGCCACGCGTGGTGACGGCGTGGACGGGCACCAGGTGCTTCGCGGAAATTTCACGCGAAGTGGTTTAAAACCCTCCCCCCACCTTATTTCTTCACAACCACGAGCTACAACCACCTCCAAGGTAAAAACACTCCACTCCAAAGCATTTCCTTGCAAGTTTTTCAACTTCTCTTCATTTTCCAAAGCCATTTCCAAGGTAAAGACACATCTTCTCTAACTCTTATTTGCTTGAATGCTATAGCTTATTCTCCATAAAGCATGTCTCCATGGGTTTTATTGTTTGAAGTTTTTCTTGAGATATTTTGCTATGAAATGACTTCTTAGACTTGTAATAGGCTTACATTGCTATTATACGGTGAAAATTCCATGTTTTGCAACCTCTTAGCAACTAGATCTCAAACACTTTGTGATTTGGGCATTTTCTTGTTGAGTTGAGATTCATGATGAAATAGAGAGCATGGTGTAATACCCCGCATTTTTTTCCTATTATTATTTTTTAAAATAAGGGGTTAATTTCTTATTTAGTAATTATTAAAATAGTTATAAGTATAAATTATTTTCGCATGGGCTTGGACTAATGTATTTTTGGACTACTTATTATTATTATTATTATTATTACTATGATTACTAAATATCCTTAGCCCAATATGCCTACATGGATATATATATACTATAATGTATGTTTCTTTTACTATGGGCTATAAATGAACCATTCTTATAAGTTCTTAAAATACTATAGCCCATAGTTATGAATTGTATTCCATTTCATAGACTAAGATTTATACTTGAGCCCAAAAACTACTAATTATAGTTTTGACCCAACTTCCATAAATGATGTAGCCCAAAAATGGGAACTTACCCTAAATGTAAATAGGAGCTTCCAAATAGGGTAACCTTAGCAGCCAAACACCCCTCCTGATCTCTCTTCTTCCTTTGCTCCTCTCGGCTAACCAACAACCATAGACCACCATGAGCTTCCATATCCCTCTCCTTCTTCGACATGGCTCCCTCAACACTCACATGATCGGCAGACCGTTCTCCGGCGTTACACTCTCTCGCTCGTCACAACAACGGCCAGCAAAGGATCCCGGTGAGCAGAGAGCAACTTCCTTCCCCTTTCTCCGACGCTACCTTTCTCCTTCATCGGCAACGCAACACTCGACGGTGGCAACTTGTCTCCCCGGCAATGCAGCAGCGGTGTGGGTGCGGTGGTCTCCGACGGGGCAAGGCAGCCGGCACCGCGACGGACACTCTCTCTCCCGTCCAGCGTAAACGTCATGCGGCAAGGGTGTCTCCAGCGACCTTATTCTCCGGCAAGCTCGCCGCTACGCGATGGGATCTCCCCCCCTGTTCGCAACAGCAACGACGGCGATCCACAGCTTCGGCATTCTCATCACCGGCCTCCACTTTTCTCCGCGTCGTAGCAGCAGAGTCACGGCGGTGCAAGCCGACGGTCTCCTTCCTTCCGTCATTGTCCCCCGTTCGAAGAAGCAAAGGGGTAGCGGAGCGGCTCGGCGGTGAGCTTTGGCGGTGTGCCGTGGTCCGTTCTCCACGACGTAGCAGCGGCATGGCGTGGTTCGGCAGTTCGTTCTCTCGGTGAGCCTCCCCTGTTTTTCCGGCGTAACATGGCAGGTCACGGACGGAGCGACCGTAGCTTCCGTCATACCTTCTCCCCGGCCTCCACTTCGTCTCGGCAATGGCGGCAACAAGCTGGTTAATGGAGGTGTTGGGCCGATTCGTCAGTTGGCAGCGGCATGTTCCGTTCTCCGGCTTCTCCTCTCGCCCGGCGGCTTCGCGATGGCAAACCAACGGCGGCATACTTCCCCTCTCTCTTGTTTCAGTATGGTATCCGGGAGTTCACAGAAAGAATAATAAACCTATGGTTGCATAATGTAGCAGATGAGGCAGTATGGCCTGGTGGTATGGCTCTCATTGGTTGAGTTGGAGGGCTAGGGTTTGACTCCTTGGCTTAGCATGGTTACTAAGGTAATGTTTTGGTTTAATTACTAAGCTTATGATTATAAGTACTAGTTATAATATTATAGTCTAAGTTTAGAATAATATTATTGGTCATAACTTGTCTTTAGCATTAGTTAGTAATTAGATTAAGTATAATTCATATGATCATATTATGTTAGCCTTGAGCATGGATTATAGGTTAGAATGGACCGACTAGGAAGGTTAATATCGTTGTTACTATTAATAGTTAGTGATGGTATTAGATTATATTAATTCTTCAGGTTCACGTTTATGAACCGAGCTTTGAGCTTAGGATTGACGTTGCTTTGGATTAAAATGCTTATGGATTAATTACGCTTCAAAGGTAACCACTATGTCCATCAAAATCTATTTTCTTCTCCTATTCTATATATGATGTTCTTGGTGTTGGAAATCCTGAAATTCCTTGATTATTAGCCTATTATTGATTGCGTTTATTGGATTCTTGGACTTGTGTCTTGATCCCTTGCCTAGTGTTGTTATGATTACTTGTTGGTTTGGGATTTCCATGTTATTTGACCTCTGTTGGATGAAATGTTGGCGTATTGTGATCTGATCTTTGTTTTCTGGAACCTTTCTTTGTATTCTGAGCTGAGTCTGATTCGGTGTGTGAGAATTGCCCTTGCGGGAAGCTCTAGCGGGATAATGTAACCGTTGGGGTCTTCTGTGAGAGTAAGGGTAGTGTTTGGTAGAAGTGAGTGATCCGTTGTTTGTTTCCTTCTTTGTTTTAAAGTTTGTTGGAGTATTCTATTGGATATTTGTATCTTGATTCTGAGTATTTATTCGTACCTCTTGGTCCTTTGTATGAGTCTATTATTTGGGAGTTGGTTGGTGTTCATATCTGAGATGAGCACTCTGAGTGATGGTTCTTGGGCTGAGTTGAGTATGAGATTGGGTTGTGGATCCTTGAGTATGTTTTGGAGGTTGATGGGTGATCTGACTATGCTACTACTGACTTTGGACTTCGGTCCCTGTGTACCAGTTATCTGGGTTGGGTACTATTGACTACTGACTTCTGACTTTGGACTTCGGTCCCTGTGATTGGGTTGATTACCCCTGTGATTGGACTTCGGTCCCTGTGATTGGACTGTTGGTCCCTGTGATTGGACTACGGTCCCTGTGATTGGACTTCGGTCCCTGTGATTGGGCTCATCACCCCTGTGTACCTGTGACACCCCAACCTCACACAGGCCGAGATAGACAAAATCTCAACAGAACATAGCGGAAGCGAATTTAAAACCTAAGGGGCGTCATGCCACATCTAGGTATACCACACAGTCTAGATGCACAGGCTAACCATAAGAAACGGACTAAGCTGTCATACATAAACGATAATCCTTAAATATATCTCAAAGCATCCAACAACTAAACCAAAGTATATAGAATTCTCAAAACGGCTCACAGGCCCTAAGCAGGCTCCTAAGCAATACTAAAACGAAGCAACGTAACTAAAAGCGATTAAGGCTTACCCGAAGACGAGCCGCAAGCTGCAAAACAAGGAGGTTAACAAAGCACAAACAATATAAACAAATAAGGCGTGTCCTCACCGCGATTCCTAGAATTCACACATCCTAGGATTCTCAAAACATCTTAATTCCTACTTAATCAAGTCCTAGAGTCTCAAAAGTTCAACCCTAGGATCTCTATTCAGACCTCAACACAGGCTCTGATACCAACTGTGACACCCCAACCTCACACAGGCCGAGATAGACAAAATCTCAACACAACAGCTGCCTAACCCAACCAAACAGAACATAGCGGAAGCGAATTTAAAACCTAAGGGGCGTCATGCCACATCTAGGTATACACACAGCCTAGATGCACAGGCTAACCATAAGAAACGGACTAAGCTGTCATACATAAACGATAATCCTTAAATATATCTCAAAGCATCCAACAACTAAACCAAAGTATATAGAATTCTCAAACGGCTCACAGGCCAAAGCATAAGTCTAAAAAACATAACTACTATCTAAGCCTCCTCAAACGGGTGTATCTCTATCGCGCTCACGCAAGGACTTTAAGGCAAACCTGGAAAACACACAAAGAACCATTAGCAAAAGATTGCTAAGTAACCACCATTCACACCCGCAAGGAAGTATAGATATACATATAAGTTGTAAATAGGTTTACACACCCATATAGAATATAAACACCAACAAACTGTTCAATAGTTCAAATCGGATACTCAACAATGATAAACTGAACGAATCATCAACCAAGACTCATCCAAACGAAGCCAATATCAACAAGGATATATACAATACAAGTCCATAATCAAGATACCAACTGAACACAACCATAAGGAACAATCAATCATATGAGAACAACGAGATATCAACAGAATAACAAGGACTCAAACCAAAGAACCGAAAGGAAATCTCAACACCAACCCCAAATCCTCACACCAACCATCATACCAAAACCCAACCACAGACATAAGTCCGAATCCAGAAATCTGGTACGCAGGGGTGATGAGCCAATCACGGGACCGAAGTCCAATCACAGGGACGTAGTCAATCACAGGGGTGAATCGACCCAATCACGGGGGTAATGAACCCAATCACAGGGCCGATCAATCAGGGACGTAAGTCCAACACAGGGGAAGTCCAATCACAGGGGTAATCAACCGCAATCATACCCAAGTAGCACAGTCCAATCACCCAACAACCACCAAGAGATACTCAAAGATCCACTACCACATACTCATACTCAACTCAGCCAAGAACCATCACTCAGAGTGTTCATCTCAGATATGAACACCAACCAACTTCCAAATAATATAACAAGGATTCCACCAATCAAATAATAGACTCAAACAAGTGGATACATGAATAAATACTCAGAATCAAGGTAAACATATTCAATAGAATACTCCAACAAACTTCAGAACAAAGGAGGAAACAAACAACGGATCACTCACCTCCACCAACCACTACCCTATTACTCTTACAGAAGACCCCAGCGGTTACATTTTCCCACTAGAGTACCCCGCAAGAGTAATTTCCCACACACCGAATCAGACTCAGCTCAGATACAAAGAGATACTCCAGAATACAAAGATCATATCACAATACACCAACATTCACTAATCAGAGGCCAAATAACATGGAAATCCAAACCAACAAAGCTCATATACATCAATAACAAAGGATCAAGACACGAGTCTATGAATCCAACCAACGAAATCAATTATAGGCTAATAACCAAGGATATTCAGGATTTCCAATCACCAAATAATATCATATAGAGCGAGAGTGTAAAAATAGATTTTGATGGACATAGTGGTTACCTTTGAAGCGTATTTAATTCCAAAGCATTTTATTCCAAAGCAACGTCAATCCTAAGCTCATAAGCTAGGTCCATAACCGTGAACCTGAAGATTTAATATAATCTAACACCGTCACTAACTATTAATAGTAACAACGATATTAACCTTCCTAGTCGGTCCATTCTAACCTATAATTCATGCTCAAAGGCTAATGTAATATGACCATAAGAATTATACTCAATCTAATTACTAACTAATA
>CP025658.1:22805294-22840407 GCA_003576665.1 Ipomoea trifida | reverse complement strand
CTAAAACAAGGGTGTGACTACTAATACAAATCTAAACTTAAACTATAATACTATAACAAATTACCAAAACTATAAGCTTAATAATAACCAAAAGAGTTACCTTAAAACAAGCTGCTTAGCCTCAAGCTCGAACTCACGCCCTCCGGCTCGATCAAACAACACCACACCGCTACGCTACGCTGCCTCTTGGTGCTATGATACGCACCCGCCAAACTAAGACCTTCCAGTCACTGCCGGCCATTCCGACGGAGCCGCAAGGGAGAAGAGACGGAACGGCGAGGTCCGTTGCTGCCTTCCGCTTGCTCTGCTTCTTGCTTCCAACGGAGGAGAGGTAGCCGCCAAGGAGCTCCGCCTTCTTGAACGCCGCTGCCTAGTTCCACCGTCACCGTCGACCACGCAAACAGGGGGGGGATCACCACCGTTGCAGCTCTGCTCATGGTAACGTCAACGAGAGAGAAAAACCGAGGCCGCCGGCTACTGCTGCGATCGGCGAGCTACTACGACGTGAGGGTAGGGGATGACCGGAGAGGGAAATGTTGCTGCATTGCTTCGCCCAACGCCGCCACGAAGCTCCTGTTCGGATGCCACCAGCTACGCTGCGGCCGTCGCACCGGTTGCCATGCTCTGCTTCGCCAAAGTTGGAGCTGCCCGGAGACGCCGTTCGGGGAAGCCAAGGTCGCCGGTGTTGGAGGTCACTGTTGGTTTGCCGCTGCTTCGACGTCAAAGCCCACAACCTCGCCGGCGTGGTGCCCTTCCCTTGCGCAAGGAGCTCCGTCGAGAGAGAGGTGCAGAGAGGA
The DNA here is from genome assembly GCA_003576665.1 of Ipomoea trifida. NCBI lineage: Eukaryota > Viridiplantae > Streptophyta > Magnoliopsida > Solanales > Convolvulaceae > Ipomoea > Ipomoea trifida. The sequence goes on along the minus strand of CP025658.1, from coordinate 22,839,610 downwards.
TCGACGATGTAACCATTTCCTTCTTTGGCTGCTGATGTCGGTGCCACACTCCACTGGAACGGGAAGATGAGGGAAAAGAATGGGAAGGTTAGGGGCAGAGGCGGTTGCAATGGTGGTGTAGGTACTGGTCTTGCCGAGAGAGGCCAAGAGAGGAGGAAAGAAGCTGCTACCTTAACTCCTTTACTATAATATACTATGCCCTAATTAGTAACTCTAGGTTTCCTATTTGAGCATGGATCAAAAATAGATGTTGGGCCAACTTTGGTCTAAGATTTAAAATAAAAAGAATGGTTATGCATATAGATTACTTGGGCTAGATCATACTTAGAAAGGCTTCTAGTTTGGGCTAAAACATATTAGGAATAGGTTATATAATTTGGACTAACTCAATTGGGTCAAGACTATAAATACCATAGTTTATAATTTGCTTTAGAGTAGCTCTTTGGGTCCATGGCTTTATGATTAACATAGTATGGGCTCTAATCATATCAATAAAATATATATATATATATATATATATATACAAGAGTATGTAATCCCAAGCCCATAGGAAAATAATTATACTTGTAATTATTTAAATAATTACTTAATAAGAAAATAACCCCTTATAATATTCAAAAGAGTAGTAGGAATTTTCGGGGTGTTACAGTACCGGTTTTCCGGGTTTGACTTCTGACTTTTGACTTCTGACTTCTGACTTCTGACTGTGGGTTTGACTGGGTATGATGGTTGGTATGAGGGTTTGGAGGTTGGAGTTGGGATTCCTTCTTGGTTGGTATATTCGTGAGTTCCTTTGTTTATTCGGTTGATATCTTGTTATTCTTGGTTATGATTGGTTGGATTCTTTATGATTGTTGTTCAGTTGGTATCTTGTTATGGATTCGTTGTATTGTACTCTCGTTATTGGATATTGGCTTTGTTTGGATGAGTCTTGGTTTATTATTCGTTCAGCTTATTGTTGTTGAGTATCTGTTTGAACTATTGAATAGTTTGTTGGTGTTTATATTCTATACGGGTGTGTAAACCTATTTACAAACTTATATATATATATATATATATATATATATATATATATATATATATATATATATACTTCCTTGCGGGTGTGAATGGTGGTTACTTAGCAGTCTTTTGCTAATGGCTCTTTGTGTGTTTTCCAGGTTTGCCTTAAAGTCTATGCGTGAGCGCGATAGAGATATACCCGTCTGAGGAGGCATAGCTAGTGGTTATGTTTTTAGACTTATGCTTTGGCCTGTGTGCCGTTTTGAGAATTCTATATACTTTGGTTTAGTTGTTGGATGTTTTGAGATATCTTTAAGGATTGTCGTTTATACAGTTCCGTTTTTATGGTTAGCCTGTGCATCTAGGCTGTGTTATCTTACCTAGATGTGGCATGACGCCCCTTAGGTTTTAAATTCGCTTCCGCTATGTTATGTTTGTTGGTTGAGTTAGGCAGCTGTTGTGTTGAGATTTTATCTATCTCAGCTTGTGTGAGGTTGGGGTGTCACACATGGGTAGTAAAGTTTGACCTTTATTGCTCCTTAGACACTACATTGCTATACCCAACATTTTATTTGGTGAAATTTGAGCTTTCATGTTTACTTCATTTTCAACCTCAAACTAGTCTTGAGGAAGAAGATGAAGTTGACTATTATGTGACGTTTTGAGTAGGAATTGCCTCTAGAATGTAAAGGGTTGCTATATGATCATTGTATTAAGAAAATAAAATTGTTGGGAAATTGTTGAAATGATTATGCATACAATGAGGAAATTTGACTTGATAACATGTGTTATATTCATGAAATTTGTATTAAGATTAGGAAATGTTTTCCTCTTGTGGTATTTTTGTTGCTTATCTTATAGGAAAATGTCGTCTCAACTCTCATTTGCACAAAGAGTAGCCCAATGAATTCAAAAAGGCAAGGCTCTAATGGGTGAAACCAGTAGGGATCACGAAGGGACGGGGTATGTAGAAGTGCCCACCGGGAACCAAATACTCTCAATGACACCGTCAATGAGGGACCAGTATATGCAACTTCTCCAACTCCCGATCGTGCAATGGAAATATGTTGATTTGACTGTTCTAGAAGCATATGAGTGCAAGTATGGGCTCGAAAGGCTTATTCACGAACCCTACTGGAACAACCTACTAAGTTGGAGACAAGACACCTTTGCTCTATTAATCTACGAGTTTGTTGCAAGCCTGAAAGTCACGAGAGTAACAGGAGATCTTTACAACCCGACCATCAAATTCTGGCTATTCAATGAGGATCATAACATTTCGACCAATACCTTGGGAGTACTCTTAGGCTTTTATGAAGAAGAGGATCAAGCAAAGCACTGGTACCAAAGGCTAAACTATGACTTTGGTGACAGGGACATCCCAAGGAAGTATTGGGCGATGATTGCCAGACCAGGGATTGATTGGGTAGGGTCCAGAGTCAGGGTTTCTCAAATTGTGAGAGAAGATTTAAGAGTGCTATGGAAGATAATCGCACACTCCTGGGGAGGAAGACCAGAGACGTATGATCGAGTCTCTAAAGCAGACTTATTTATGATGTGGAACATGGACACTAGCAGTTCAGTGAACATGAGCATGATCTGCAGAAATTGGCTTCTTGCCCAACAGCAAGAATCGGCAAAAACCATCTTTGTAGGACCATTGGTGACAAGGCTTTGTATTGCTTTGGGTCATCAAATGAAGATTAACTGGTTTGAGCACAAAGTGCAGGGGGTACAAGTCGTTCCTTTATCTCCAAGTGATGTCGCGGGCCTAAATTTGAGGCATTTGGCGCGAACGAGGGAGGACGAAGAGATGGAAGGAGATCATTCAGACACGCCAATGACATCCCCAGACTTTTCCCACCATATCGGGACCAACACATTTTTATGCTTCCACTTATCGTCTTCTTCCCCCGAGGCAGGTTGCTTTCCTTTATCACGATTACCGTCCCCAGTCTGGCTCGAGTTCCCGCCCTGCCATGGCAGACCCTAACGCCATTGGTTTAGAGGAGTCGACGCACTTCTTTGGATGATAGCCTCCATTTCCTTTATTAAGAAAGCGCACTCTTCAGTTGAATGAGTGGTCGATCGATGCAACCTACAATACTTGCCAATTCCTTAACTCTAGCCAGCGGTTTGGGGCGTATAAGTTGGTCTTACCTTAGGTGGCGGAGGTTGAGCCTAAACTTATTGTACCACGACCGGCTGTTTGCGAAACGGCATGACACCCGATCTTTCAAGGTTCCGGCCAGTCTCTTGGTGGCCTAGCCTTCTCTTATCAAACTTTCCAGCCCTTTGCTCATCCACACAACGCTTTTTAGGTTGAGATGACCCTCCTTCTTGGATTCTTTTCTACTTGATTGCATCCTCAACGCCAGCATGCCGATTGGCTCTCTGGATAGCCTGAGCGTACGAGGTCGGCCATTCAGTATGGAGTTTAGTATACAACCCAACCTCAAGTTTTATATGAACAGGATCACCATTGTGTGATCATCCAGGTCATCGACCGCTTGAACCTCCTTTTGCCATTAAGCCAGGAACGATCGAAGAGGCTCGTTAGGATCCTGCTTGATTCCGAACAGATACATGAAGTTTTTCTTGGGACGCAGGTTGGCAACATAATTGGTTATGAAAAGTTCAGCCAACTGCCCAAAACTGCTCAGTGAATGCTCGTGCAACTTCATGCACCACCTTTGTTTCGAACCGATTAACGTAGTTAGGAAAGCCTTGCACATCAGAGGGTCTTCGCCTCTATGTATTTCCATTCGAGCTTGGAAACTAATCAAATTCTCCTTGGGATCGCCTGTTCCGTCATATGTTAAATTCTCAGGTAACTTGAACTTGGTCGGGGTCTGGTAGGCCATATTTTCTCACGAGTGTGAGTGGTTGATTGCTTAGCATTCCTTTGCTAATGTTCTCCTAAACTGTTTTCCATGTATGAAGTAGTCTGAGCCGAGAGCGCGCTTGTGATAGATCCGCCTCATGCTATGCTTAGACTCGTGAACTGTTTTAGACGTTTTCGGGCCTGTGTGCCTTAGTTTATGGTTTCTGTATTGACTATTATAGCTATCTTTATTTTATGGATCAGTGATTATGGATTTTAGCCTGTGCATCTAGAGTTGGATTTTCCTAGATGTGTCATGACACCCGTTTGAATATTAGAATGCTTCCACTTTATTATGATGTTAGTCTTGAGATTGCTAGCTTTTATATTAAGTTTATGCCTATCTCAGCGTGAAAAAGTTAGGGGTGTCACAGTTGGTATCAGAGCCTGTGTTGAGGTCTAAGTAGGGATCTTAGGCCTTGAACACTTGAGACTCTAGGACTTGATCAGTAGAAGTTAAGGAAACGTGACTCCTAGGACGTGTGAGAACTAAGACTCACGGTGAGGACTCGTTTTACTTGTATCTTACTTATATTTGTTTGCTTTGTTGCTTGTTTGTTGTGGCCGTGTTCTTATTTCTTTTACGCGAATTGGGAAGGCCGCCAGTACCGCACGTATCTTTTCATAGCTCGCATACCTTTTCCGTAGCAACCATGGTGCCACCCAGGAGGCGTGAGGATGTCCCGACGTGCTGTTCGGCGAGCAGTTGATGCAGAATCTCCAGCAACTGACGCAGATTACGCAGTTCCTAGGAAACACGATGGTCCAGAACAATCAGCGTGGGCAACCGAACCTAGTCCAGAAGGTGGCAGGGTAGCACCCACCCTTCTACGCCAGACAAGAGGATTCGGTGGTGCTCGAGGGGTGGATTCGCTCCTTTGACAAGATCCTAAGGGTGGTGGAGTGTCCGGAAAGGCGGTGAGTCGAGATGGCTAGCTTCTACTTGCAGCAAGAGGCCGACCTCTGGTTGGTCCACGAGGGTCCAGTGATGAGGCAGGAACCCGACTTCGGTTGGGAGACCTTCAAGGATAAGATGCGCACCCGCTTTTACCCCACGCACGTGAAGGCAGCTATGCAAGAAGAGTTCTTGCACCTTAAGCAAGGTTCTCTGTCATTGTAGGATTATCATAAGCGTTTCCTTGAGTTGGCTCGTTTCACCCCGGTGTTGGTTCCGACGGAGGAAAGCAAGATTGAAAGGTTCGTGGCCGGGCTGAACTTGGACACTTGTATGGCGTTGGTTGTATTCAAGTTCCATATGTTGAGTGAGGCCTACAGCAGCGCGGCAGACCACTACCGGGTGTTGACCATCCGGCGAGGAGTAGAGGACCGTCCTAAGAGACCCGAGGAGGGTAGTGCGTCAGACTCTAAGAGGCATAGGCCTGGCTGCTCCGGTTCGGGGGGAAGCTTTAAGAGGAGTGGTACTAGCAGTGGAGACACATCTCACCCTGGTTTGGGGCAAGAGCCTAGGAGCGACGGAGCCAAAGAGCGGCACTTTCACTGCAGGAGGTGCGGGAGAGACCATCCTAGGAGAGATTGCGGAGGGCATTTGGTTGAGTGCTTCAGTTGCGGTCAGAGGGGACGTAGAGCGTTCGAGTGCGTGTTTGGGAAGGGAGGATCATCCCACCCCGGGCCGGGGGTGACCCTAGGGATGCAGACTTCAACTCGACCTCCGAAAGAAACCAAGGGCAAGAGTGGGAGCAAGCCGGGAGGTGGTCGTGGGCCGCAGACTAGACCGCAGCAAAGGATGATCTTCGTCATGGGCCGAACTCAGACTGAAGCTAACGGGCTGAATGAAGGTAACCCTTAAGCTTAATGTCTAGTCGCATTGCATGTAGACATATAGTTTGGGGGTAATTTTAGGTTGTCTTTAGTCTGTTGAACCTTTAAGTGAACCATGCGAATTGCGTAGAAGGTTCAATTAGCATTTAGGTGGTAAAGCCTGAGAATATGTCCCCAAGTTGCGAAGTGGGAAGTTCGTCAGATCGAGGTCAAGCAAAAGAGAGAAAAGAAGAGGAGAAAGAGATGGGGACAGGAAGGTATCGTCATGGGTGCATGAGGGGGGGACTCGAACCGTAGTGATGCGGAAGCAGCAAGGGATCGAACCACCCGATCACGACGACCTATTGGTCCCAGGGCGCAAGACTCGATTCTTGTCTCGAACCAAAGTGAGCTTGAAGGTGCGGAAGAAGGGCGCAGAGCAGGTCACACCGCGGAGTGTTTCCGCGTGGCCTTACGGAAGAGCGAGGCGGCCCGGGTCGATCCGCGAAGGAGTTCCGCGTGACCACGTGAAGTAGGGTGGCGATGCAAGTTAGTCCGCGAGGGTGTTCCGTTAGTAGGGAGGGCAGTTCCGTATTTTCCTCTTCCCACCCATATTAAAACCCTACAATTCTTTCCCTTTTGTTCTATCGGGCCATTTCCTTCCGTCTCTTTTCGTTCCAATAGCAGTACCGCAGCCCAGGACTCCGTGAAGCTTTTCCGTCGAAGCATCAGGCAAGGCACGCCGTCCGATCGTCGTTAGGCGTCAGGGTCACAGTGCATTCCTTCGTGATCTCTGGTGCACTTCAGCTACACCAGCAGTCCAGTGAACCTCCAACCCGAAATGCCTAGGAGAAATCTGCCTAATGAGGAAAAAGGTCAAGGGAGTATTCAATACTCTGTCGTTGATGGTAAAGCTCTTGATCCCTTACATTTTTCGCCCGAGCTTGTTGATATGCTAAATTTTCAAGGGTTGTTGGAGCGATTTTTGTTTATTGAGAATGTAGTCTACCCCGATTTGGTCAAGGAATTTTACCAAAATATGCGGGTTAAAAAGGTTAACCAAGTGCCCGTGATCACATCAATTGTGAAGGGGGTAAAGATCGCCCTTGATCCACCTAAGCTTGCTAAGATTCTTAAGTTACCATTAGGGGGCGTGTGCCAGTATGTTAGGAATTATTGGATTGAGACTCCGGAGGTAGGATTCCGTGATTATCTGCGGTATATGTTGGGGCACGAGGAAGGCATCACCCCTGATGCTAGGCCCATTAAGTATGACTTGTCTGGAGAGCAGAAGATTCTGACTATGTTCGTAGGAGAAAGTTTGTTGCCCAACAAGAACAATAGCAAACTGGTGGCTTGCCTAGAGTGCACTTTTGCCTATTTCTTGAAGCACAAGATTAAGTTCAACCTTGTAACACCCCGAAATTTCCTACTACTCTATTAAATTCAAAGGGGTTATTTTCTTATTAAACGATTATGAAAAACGATTTCTTAAATATAATCATTTTATTATTGGGCTGGGAATAATGTATTTTCTTTGGACTACCTATATTTATTATTATATTATATTAAAATGTTCTTAGCCCAAAATACCGATATATGTATATATATATATTCTATAGTATATGGTTTTTATTATGGGCTATGGACCCAAAGAATTATTTTAACTAGATTATAAAAATGGTCTATAATATTACTCTAATCCCATGAACCATAATTCTTATTAATGTATATGATATCTATAAATTATTCTTGAGCCCAAAGACTATTAATTATGGTCTTGACCCAACCTTCTAATTTGACCCAACATTCTAAATTGATTTAGCCCAAACTAGATAGCCCTTCCTAAAATGATCTAGCCCAAAAACCCAAAAGGGAAACCTACCCTAAATAGTAACTCCATGATCATCACTCAGCAGCCTTCTCCGTCTCTCTCTCGTAACCTCTTCTCGGTCTCTCTCTCTCTCACTCACGACTAAGCCGCAACCGGACGACGGCAATGGGGATGACAAGCAGCGACGATGAGCTCCGGCAGTCCCCCATGGTGATTGTCGCCTTCATGAGGCAAGGGTAGAGGGCAGCTTCCCGGTCCTTTCCGGCAGTACGTGTGTGGCCGTGATGTTGATGGGCGAGCTCGCGGGTGGCTGTGGCGCGAACCATAATTCTTATTAATGTATATGATATCTATAAATTATTCTTGAGCCCAAAGACTATTAATTATGGTCTTGACCCAACCTTCTAATTTGACCCAACATTCTAAATTGATTTAGCCCAAACTAGATAGCCCTTCCTAAAATGATCTAGCCCAAAAACCCAAAAGGGAAACCTACCCTAAATAGTAACTCCATGATCATCACTCAGCAGCCTTCTCCGTCTCTCTCTCGTAACCTCTTCTCGGTCTCTCTCTCTCTCACTCACGACTAAGCCGCAGCCGGACGACGGCAATGGGGATGACAAGCAGCGACGATGAGCTCCGGCAGTCCCCCATGGTGATTGTCGCCTTCATGAGGCAAGGGTAGAGGGCAGCTTCCCGGTCCTTTCCGGCAGTACGTGTGTGGCCGTGATGTTGATGGGCGAGCTCGCGGGTGGCTGTGGCGCGAAGCAAAGGCAACGCAACAGCGGCGAAGATGGCGGACAGCCTCGACGGCACTCTCTCCTCCTCGACGTTTTCCATGCAGCGGCGGTTCCAGTCTCGTCCCTATGACACCCCAACCTTACACAAGCTGAGATAGATAAAAACTCAACACAACAGCTGCCTATCTCAACTAAAAACATAACAAAGCGGAAGCGAATTTAGAACTTAAGGGGCATCATGCCACATCTAGGAAAGATAACACAACCTAGATGCACAGGCTAACCAAAAGAGTTCAACTGTAACTGCATAAACGATAAATCCTCAAGTCATGGTTCAAACAGCATCCAACAACTAGTCAAGAGTATATGAAAATCTCAAATGGCTCACAGGCCCAAAACACAAGGTCTAAACAACATAAACTAAGTCTAAGCATCGTCACAAGGTAGGCTCTAACGCGCTCGCGCTCAGACTTACTCCATACCTGGAAAACACGCAAAGAACCATTAGCAAAAGACTGCTAAGCAACCACCATTCACACCCGCAAGGAAGTATAGATATACATAAGCTTGTAAATAGATTTACACACCCATATAGAATATAAACGCCAACAAACTGTTCATTAGTTCAAATCGGATACTCAACAACAACAAACTGAACGAATCATAAACCAAGACTCATCCAAACGAAGCCAATAATCAACAACGAAAGTATAAGACAACGAATCCATAACCAATATACCAACTGAACAACAACCATAAAGAAACAACCAACCATAACCAAGAACCATAAGATATCAGTCGAATAACCACGAGGAACTCACGAATACAGAACCAATAAGGGACTCCCAATTCCAACCTCCAAACCCTCATACCAATCACCATACCAAACCCAACCACAGTCAGAAGTCAGAAGTCAGAATCCAGAAATCTGGTACGCAGGGGTAAAAACCCAATCACAGGGACCGTAGTCCAATCACAGGGACCGAAGTCCAATCACAGGGGTAATGAACCCAATCACAGGGACCGAAGTCCAATCACAGGGACCTAAGTCCAATCACAGGGGTAATCAACCCAATCACAGGGACCGGAGTCCAATCACAGGGGTAATGAACCCAAATATAGTCAATATAGTCAATAGTAGCACAGTTAGTTCATCCAACAAGTCCCAACGATACCAACAAACAACCATCACATACTCATACTCCAACATCAACCCCAAAACAACCAAACAAAGTGTTCATCTCAACTATGAACACAAGCCAACTCCCAGGTAATGAATTCAAAGAATTAATAGACCAAGAGTACAAAAAGGGAAACCAAAGACATGAATCAATCTCCAAGATATGGTAATAAATACCCAACAAAAGGCATGAATAAATACTCCCAAGACATGGTAAAATACCCAACAAAACATTCCAACAATATTCAGAACAAAAGGGGAAACAATCAGACAACAACAACCAAAACAGTCTCTGGAAGCAGATTCCCAGAGACCTTGCGGAACACTTCAACGGAACACCGTCCTCCGCCGCACTCCTCTGCAAGAAGGAGGCGGTTCTCCTAAACGGAACACCCTCAGCCGTCCAACTCTACCGCCTTGGCCTTGCGGAACTCCCCGGCGGATTACATTGTGCCGCCGAGGACCTCCGCAAGGTCAACTTTCGATCCCAGATTCCAGAACACTCCCAGACACGAAATGATCCATTTCCAGAGAGCAAAATCAGACCAAAATACACCAATATTGCATCAAATTAGAGGCCAAAAACATGGAAATCCAAACCATCAATGATCATACAACACTAGGCAAAAGATCAAGATGAAATCCAACAAATAGATCCAACAAAATAGGGCTAAACACAAAGAATTTTCAGGATTTCCAACACCAAGAACATCATATAGAATAGGAGTGTAGAAAATAGATTTTGATGGACATAGTGGTTACCTCCAAGAGCTTTCTTCCCCCTAATCAAGCCTCAAGCAAGCTCACAATGCCCCACCACCTTCTTGATCATCTTTTACCCAAAGAACCCCGAAAGAACATACATAAGAATATGCATAAAGACTAGCAAAACCATAAAATGCAAGGTAGATTCTTAGCTAGATGCACTTACCCAATCCTAAACAAGCTTAAAGGAGCAATCTTGACTTGAAAACTTGAAGGAGAAATGAAGATCAATTTTGGGAGGAAATGAAGAGGAAATGGCGTGAACAATGAGTGTAGGGAGAAGAGGGAGTGAAAACCTTTAGGGATTTTTAATCTTCAATATATATACTAGAATACATATAATGTATTAGGGTGAAAGACTTTAATGTGGAATTGGCTCAAATCATATATTATATTACTTACAAGAATTTAATATATATACAAGATTAATAAGTTGGGCTAATGATTTCATCCCTTACAATTAAATAGATATATATTAGAATAAAGAAGCCATAAGATGTCTTAAAGACATTATACTATAAATATTAATAAATTGGGCCATGTAGGAATAATTTAATTATAAGGATTGTAAGGATCCAAATTGAATAAAATCCCTTACAAGAATAAATTCAATAATTGGGCTCTTGATTAGAATAATTAAATTAGGCTCAAGAATTATATATATATATAGATTTTGGTTCAAATGCGGCCATGCTCTCCCGTGTGGCCGTGCGGTCACACACCACTCAATGTTACGAAATACACCACTCAATGTTAAGAAACACACCACACTGAAACACAATGAAACACACCACAATGTTAATAAACACACCACAGTGCATATTTGTGTGGTGTGTTTCTTAACATTGAGTGGTGTATTTCGTAACATTGAGTGGTGTGAACCGCACGGCCGCACGGGAAGACACGGCCACACCTGAACATGACCCTATATATATATATATATGTATTAAATTGAAAGAACTAGCCCAATTAAAATAATTAAATTGCCCAAGGAATTAATTATCGATCGAAAGGCTTGAACGAATTTACGGGGTGTTACAGTCCCCTCTCTGTTTCTTGCGGCGTCAACCACCGGCAGCCACCACCACCCTTCTCCCTTCCCCTTCGCCAGTAGCGGCGAGGCAGAGCAGCGGCAAGAACGAACTCCGACGTGGACAGCAGCAACAGGAATCGACACCAGCTCCTCTCCCGTTCTCTGTGCGCGAAACAGCAGTGAGAGCAAGCTCTCTCTTCCCCGACGCATTGATAGGTTCGACGATGGGGTCCCGGCGGCGGTGTTCGGCGCGACTTTCCCTCCCTGTTTTCTGGAGGCTTCGGACGGCGGCGTTAGATCTAACGGTGGCAGACGGCGGTGATGACGGGTCCGTGAGCCCGTGCCGTGCCCTCAGCCCTTCGACGTTCGCGGAGCTCCCGGGCGGCACCCTCTTCTCCGCTTATGGTGACCGAAGGCATGCAATAAGAGTAATAAGCTTGTGGACGCGTAACGTAACACCAAGAGTGCAGTGGCGTAGCGGTATGGTGTTGAGCTAGAGGACGCAGGTTCAAACTCGGGGCTAAGCAGCATGTTTAAGGTGATGTTTTGGTTTATTAGTATTAAGCTTATAAGTTTTAGTATTTGTTATAATATTATATCTTAAGTTTAGATTAGTATTAGTGGTCATAATTGTGTTTAGTATTAGTTAGTAATTAGATTAAGTATAATTCATATGGTCATACTACATTAGCCTTTAAGCATGAATTATAGGTAATAAGTATAATAGACCGACTAGGAATGTTGATATCGTTGTTATAGTAGTCATAGTAACGGTATTAGATTATGTTAATATTCAGGTTCACGGTTGTGGACCTAGCTTATGAGTAGAGTTGATGTTGCTTTGGATTATTTACGCTTTTGGGATTAAATACGCTTCAAAGGTAACCACTATGTCCATCAAAATCTATATTTTTACACTCTCATTCTATATGATATTATTTGGTGATTGGAAATCCTGAAATTTCTTGATTATTAGCCTATTATTGATTGCTTTTGTTGGATTCATGGACTTGTGTCTTGATCCTTTGTCTAGTGATGTATATGATCATTTGTTGGTTTGGATTTCCATATTATTTGGCCTCTGTTGGATGAAATGTTGGTGTATTGTGATCTGATCTTTGTATTCTGGAACATTTCTTTGTATTCTGAGCTGAGTCTGATTCGGTGTGTGGGAATTGCTCTTGCGGGGCACTCTAGCGAGATAATGTAACCGCTAGGGTCTTCTGTAAGAGTAAGGCGGTAGTGGTTGGTGGAGGTGAGTGATCCGTTGTTTGTTTCCTCCTTTGTTCTGGAGTTTGTTGGAGTATTCTATTGGATATGTACATTGATTCTGAGTATTTATTCATACCTCTTAGTCTACTATATGAGTCTATTATTTGGTCGGTTGAATCCTTGATTATATTATTTGGGAGTTGGTTGGTGTTCATATCTGAGATGAGCACTCTGAGTGATGGTTCTTGGGCTGAGTTGCGTATGAGTATGGAGTGGTGGATCATTGAGTATCTTTTGGAGGTTGATGGGTGGACTGACTGTGCTATGACTGACTTCTGACTATTGGACTTCGGTCCCTGTGATTGGGTTGATTACCCCTGTGATTGGACTTCGATCCCTGTGATTGGGTTCATTACCCCTGTGATTGGACTTAGGTCCCTGTGATTGGACTTCGGTCCCTGTGATTGGACTACGGTCCCTGTGATTGGACTTCGGTCCCTGTGATTGGGCTCATCACCCCTGCGTACCAGTTATCTGGATTTTGACTCTTGACTTCTGACTTTTGACTGTGGGGTTGGCTTGGTATGATGGTTGGTATGAGGGTTTGGAGGTTGGAGTTGGGATTCTTTCTTGGTTTATTTGCTTGTGAGTCCTTGGGTAGAATCGGTTGATATCTCGTTGTCCTTGGTTATGGTTGGTTGTTTCTTATGGTTGTTGTTCAGTTGGTATCTTGGTTATGGTTCGTTGTTGTCTTATGCTTTCGTTGTTGGATATTGGCTTTGTTTGGATTAGTCTCGATTTATGATTCGTTCAGCTTATTGTTGTTGAGTATCTGTTTTGAACTATTGAACAATTTGTTGGTGTTTATATTCTATATGGGTGTGTAAACCTATTTACAAGCTTATGTATATCTATATCTCCTTGCGGGTGTGAATGGTGGGTTCTTAGCAGTCTTTTGCTAATGGTTCTTTGCATGTTTTCCAGGTATGGAGTAAGTCTGAGCGCGAGCGCGTTAGAGCCTATCTTATGAGGATGCTTAGACTTAGATTATGTTGTTTAGACTTTGGTTTTTGGGCCTGTGTGCCATTTGAGATATCATATACTCTTGACTAGTGTTTGGATATTGTTAAACATGACTTGAGGATTTTTATCGTTTATGCATGACAGTTTAGTTCAGTTCTTATGGTTAGCCTGTGCATCTAGGTCGTGTTTATCTTACCTAGATGTGGCATGACGCCCTTAAGTTTTAAATTCGCTTCCGCTATGTTTTGTTGTTGGTTGAGATAGGCAGCTGTTGCGCTGAGATTTATCTATCTCAGCTTGTGTAAGGTTGGGGTGTCACAAACCTGCCTAGTTTGATGGTTTCACACATGGAATTTTTCAAGACGGTGAAGCGTCGCAACTTACCGTATGGGATGGTTTTGAGTTGGATATTCCAAAACAAGAAAGTACGGGTGACCGGAGAGTTAGCCAAGCAACCGGTTCATGGTGTTTTTAATGCCCCGAATCTTCAGCACTATGAATTATTCCAGGTAGAGGGGAATGAGTACATCACTGTTCACGAGCTGAGCAAGATGCCACCAAATGAGAGTAGGGTGCTTATAGATCGCTATCACATTCTCTACAAGAAGCTGAAGGGCTTGATTGCTCCTGAGGAGGATGAGCAAGCAGGAGACGAAGACGGGGACGAAGAGAGTTTTGAGGAGGAGTCCAGAGACGAGGAGTCGGAGGACGAGATCGACCGAGAGCATCGGAGGAAGGAACAACACGATCCTATACATTCTGCGCAACCCGTCGATCTCGTGCTTCTCTAGCTACAAGAGATGCACCGTATGGTTGAAGCAAGGTTCTCTTCCTTAGATTTGAGGGTGGATCGTGGCTTTCAGCAGTTGGGTTTCATCGAAGCTAAGCTGGGCATTGAGGTTCCGCCTGAATACTTGCATTCCGGTCCGTTCCAAACTCAGCAGTTCGTCTCGTGGTGGTTTTCCAGGTTAGCGGGTTGTTCCACTTTTCCCATATTAGATCCCTCGTTTATGTTTTGCCGTAGTTTGATCAAGGTAAAAAGGCTAGCTTAGTTTTTGCATGTTGTACATGGGTTGGGATAAGTTGGGAGTTTAGGAGTTAGAAGTTTAGTATGCTTATAGAGTTCATGTTTTTCTAGGTAACCTTTTCGTTAATCCTTGGCCGAACTTACAACCTTCCATTCCTTTCTAACCATTTGATTCTTGTTCCCGTGAGCTTTGAGCTTCAGGGACGAAGCTCCTTATAAGGGGGGGTAGAGTGTGATAACCCAGATTTAATTCCAAGTCTTAGACCTCGGTAATTATTTCTACCGTGAGATTTATTTTATTTAATTGGGCTCCGTTCCTTTAATAAAGATATATTTCCTATTCTAGTTTATTTATTTAATCAAATGGCCCAATTCCTTGATTTAATCTTATAAGGGATTTTCCCATTTGGACCTTTTATTCTTAATAAGTAAAGTAAATGTTTAATGGCCCAATCTTTGAAGGACCATGTTCTACATTCATCAAATTAATATTTTGAATAAGCTCATTTCCTTATTCTAACACCCTAATGATATATATAATGTGTATGTAATGATTTTCCCAAAGTTCATATAAAAGCTTTACAATAATAATCCCTAGCTTTTTCTTCCTCCTGCAAAAAGAATTCCCACCACCCTCTCATTTCCTTAGAACCCTAAACATACACTATCTTCCACCTTAGCAAGACTTCAAGAAAGGTTGCTCTTTTAGGAGTTATGGTGCTTGGGTAAGTATAAATCCTTAGGTAGATTGCTTTCCTTCTCATGTTTTCATAGTCTTTCTACAAGTTCTTATTATCTCTTCTTTGGGGGTAAAGATGATCAAGGAGGTGAAGGAGACTTGAGGGATTGAGCATAGAAGTGGGGAGTGTTTGGATTGTTAGAAGTTTCAAGAGGTAATCTTCCATGTTACACTAAAACCTACTTTCACTCATGAATCTATGGATATTATTTGGTGTTTGGAATCCTGTGGAATTTCTTGGTGTATTAGCCTTTGTTTTGTTGATCTGTGAACCTATCTGGTGGATTATTGGACTTTTGTTCATTATCCTTTCATTGTGATGAGTATGAGTATTTATTATTATGGATTCCATGTATTCTTTGACCTCTGAGATGTGTAATCTGTGTAATATGATCATATTTTGTATTCTGGAAATGAGTACCGTGTATTCTGTTCTGGTTTGGGAGTTGGTGTGTGGGAAATGCACTTGCGGTGCACTTGGGCGGTATAATGTGTCCCGACCAAGGGTTCTGAATGTGTGTGACGGTAGGAGGTGGCGGAGAGTGGTGTGGCGGACCAGGGCGTTCCATCCCTGTGATCCGTAGGTAGGAGTGGTTTGGGGTGGCGGACCAGTGTGTTCTGTTACCTTGTTCCTTTAGTTCATTTCTAGTTCTGTTCCAGTAGCTATTTTATTGGTGTGTTGACTCTGTTGATTCATCTTTGATTTTGGAATGTGTCATGAACATATTGTTGGGTATTCCATTTTGGTTGTTGAGTATTTATTCATGATCTTTGGTCATTTATCTTGACTTGCTGAGTTAGTATGGTTGGTTGATTCCTTTGTTATTATCCTGAGTATGTACTGTGTTCATATTATGAGTTGAGCACTGTTGGTGGAGTAATTTCTCTTGGGAATGAATCTGAATTTGGTATGTAAAGACCTTGAGTCCTTTTGAGTATCTCTTGGCTTGTTGAGTCTTTAATAACCTTGGGAAGTGGTTAGTGGAATTACGGTTTTATTTATGGATGGTGTTATGAGAGGAATTGTTTGGGCTTTGTGCCTCTGTGGTAATGGTCGGGCTTTGTGCGTCTGTGGTAATGGGCATTGTATGCCTCTGTGGTTGGGTTTCGTGCCTCTGTGGTAATGGGCATTGTATGCCTCTGTGGTTGGGCCTTGTGCCTCTGTGGTAATGGGCATTATATGCCTCTGTGGTTGGGCTTTATGCCTCTGTGGTAATGGGCATTGTATGCCTTTGTGGTTGGGCCTTGTGCCTTTGTGGTAATGGGCATTATATGCCTCTGTGGTTGGGCTTTATGCCTCTGTGATGTGATAATGGTATGGTGGTTTGGTCTGGTGGTTTAGTGGTTGTGGTTTGGATCTTATCCTTTGCATTGTGGTTTTGGGGTCACTCTGAGAGAGTAATGTGAGATTGTCTTCGGTTGGTTTCATTTGTGGTTATTCTGTTGGACTTGTGATTCAGTTGGTATCTCGTTATAGACTTGTTGTCTTATGCCTTCGTTACTTGATATCGGTTTCATTTGGAAGAGTCTTTCGTTTGTGACTTATTCAGCTTGTTGTTGTTGAGTCATCTGATTTAAATAAAGAACAATTTTGTTGGTGCGTATATTCTATACGTGTGTGTAAACCTATTTACGAACCATACTATACTATGTATTTTCTCACGAGTGTGAGTGGTTGATTACTTAGCATTCATTTGCTAATGTTTTCCTAAACTGTTTTCCAAGTATGGAGTAGTCTGAGTCGAGAGCGCGCTAGTGATAGATCTGCCTCATGCTATGCTTAGACTAGTGAACCGTTTTAGACGTTTTCGGGCCTGTGTGCCTTAGTTTATGGTTTCTGTATTGACTATTACAACTATCTTTATTTTATGGATCAGTGATTATGGATTTTAGCCTGTGCATCTAGAGTTGGATTTTCCTAGATGTGGCATAACACCCGTTTGAATATTAGAATGCTTCCACTTTATTATGATGTTAGTCCTGAGATTGATAGCTGTTATATTAAGTTTATGCCTATCTCAGCGTGAAAAAGTTAGGTGTGTCACACCGCCTAGTAGTCAATTTCCTCATCATCCTCCACCACCTCGAGAGGGAGGTCTCTCTACTATTCTTTCACCAACTTTTCTGGTTGTCAGCAGTTGGGACGGTCACTCCTAGGTACATACAAATCCTGACTCCGTCCCCCTGCAAATCTATGCGCACCTAGGTCTCGCTGGTGATCGCGAATCCTAGACTACCGCTACCCAGGTCGCCGCAGATACTACGAGAAAGGAATCGGCCCCCTGATTGCGAATTTAACATGTTGGTTGGGGAAGAAACGCCTGCACTACAAAAAAATGTGAAAATAGCGACGGACCGATTCCGTCGCTAAATAGCAAAAATCCGTCGCTAACGGTGTAGCGACGGATTTGTGACGGAATTTATCCGTCGCTAAAAAGCTCGTCGCTAAAACTTAGCAGCGCAATTTTCTCCCGGCGCTAAGTAAAATAAATCCGTCGCTAAATTCCTTCCAGCGACGAATTTGATGATAAAATTTGTGATGAAATAACGACAACTTTTGTTGCTAAATCTAGCAACGGATATTCCGTCGCTAAATCAAGATAATATCCGTCGCTAATTTCATAGTTTGAAGATCTGGTGACGAATTTGAAAGGGAATAGCAACGGATATTTCCGTCGCTAATTTGTTTTTTTTTAAAATTATTTATTTTAATTAAAATCGTTTAAAAAATTATTTATTTTAATTAAAATCACTATATTTTTAGTTTAATTGTTAAAGCTTGAAATCCATATCAACACACTATATCGACACTATTATCATCAACACTTCCTAATACTATCAAATTACCATCAAACTTTATTTCAGAATAATAAAATTAAACTATTACCAAACTTTATAGAAAAACAATACTTTAAATCACAGTTTAATACAATAATATAAATCATCAGAACACAATACTATCAAATCAAAAATGCAGTTACATAACAAGTTTGGACCACCAGGTTGAATCATGCGAGCAGCTGCTGTGATACCCCAACCTCACACAGGCTGAGATAGATAAAACTTAACACAATAGCTGCCTATCTCAACCAAAACCAAACATAGCGGAAGCGAATTTAAAACTTAAGGGCGTCATGCCACATCTAGGTATAAACACAGCCTAGATGCACAGGCTAAACATAAGGATAAACTAAGCTGTCATAAAAAAATAATCCAAAATAAATCCTCAAACATAATCCATAATTATCCAAAAGTACCCAAAAGACTAATCAAGAGTATATAATAATATCTCAAGGCACACAGGCCCAAAACCAAAATCTAAACAAGGTAAACTAAGTCTACGCATCCTCAGAAAGAGAAACTCTAGCGCGCTCTCGCATAGACTACTCCATACCTGGAAAAACACGCAAGAACCATTAGCAAAAGAATGCTAAGCAACCACCATTCACAATTTCACACCCGCAAGGAGATATAGATATACATAAGCTTATAAATAGGTTTACACACCCATATAGAATATAAACACCAACGAACAGTTCGATAGTTCAAAACGGATACTCAACAACAATAAGCTGAACAAATCATAAGCCAAAATTCATTCGAATAAAGCCAAAGTCCAAAGATGAACGAATAAGACAACAACGAGTCATAACCAAGATACCAACTGAACTCAAGTATAAGGAACAATCAATCATAATCGAGAACAACGAGATATCAACCGAATAAACAAGGACTCATAACCAAAGGACCGAAAGAAAACTCCCAACACCAACCACCAAACCTCACACCAATCATCATGCCGAACCCAACCCCAAACAAAAGCCAGGTACACAGGAGAAAATAAGGACAAGGTTCGAAATGGGCAACGAATTTCTCAATCAAGGGAATATCAAGTTCTTACAATAAAAAGAGAAGGAACGAAAAGAACTTGACTTCGAGAACAGATAAGCGCAAGATTGAAAACATATGAGGAGTTTTCCCAACGATAGGGTATTTAGCTTATTCGAGGAAAAGAAAGAAATTAGATTCCAAAAGGGATTAAGAATAAGGTTTCGAAAGACAGAGACGGTTTGTCAATGATAAGGTATTCAATTCCTTTAAGAGAAGAAAGGAGTTCAATTCCAAAAGTAGATTAGGATGAGACTTAAAATAAACTGAAAGGATGTCTCAACGAAAGGATGTACAATTCCCAAGGGAGTGAGAGAAATTCGGTTTCAAGAGACGATAGTAATAAGGTCTAGAAAGATGGAAAGGATTCTTTAATGATAGGGTATGCACTTTCTCAAGGGAAAAGAGGAATTCAGTTCCAAGCGAAGATGAGAAAGAGATTAGAATAGGTAGAAGGGATGTTTCAATAAGAGGGCATCTAGAGTTTTAAGAACAAAGGAAGATTTAGTTTCCAAGAATAGATAGGAATATTGATTATAATAAAGAGAGGGGATTTCCTAAGGGAAGGGTAATTAGGGTTTCAAGGAACTAAGAGAAATTCGGCTTTAAGAAGATCAAGGAGTCTCTCAACTCTAAACGATTTCTTCGGGCTGACGATTCGATTAAGACACTCTGACTGATTGATAGATCTTGGCTTGCTCCCCACGCAACCCGAATCTGAGATTCGAATAAGCTCTACATGCAAATTACGGTTCGCATAAACCTTATCACTCCAAAAGAGGCTGAAGGTGATGAGTTGCTGATGACTGGTTGGTACAGAACGAAAGAATTCTGAGGAAGCTTAATGAAAAGATAGGTTCAACTAGAAAGGTATCGCCCGACTTTGAAAGGAGATTCGCTTATGGGTAATAGTGATCTTTAGAAACCGAGGTTACTTCCTTGAAGAGCTTGCACGAGAAACCACGTTCAAGGTGCACCGAAAAGGTTACACGAGGCCCTTCTTTCGCAATTACTTCTTAGTACCTTCGCACCTCATGAAAGCGGACAACTTGATAAAGGCGTTTCTTCTTATCTTCGGGGATCTTTGAGCATCCAAGTTTCCCTTTCTATTTGACTTAATCTTCTTTGCTTTGGAGGTTGAAACTTCCAACTTGTTCCTTTGCTGCCGCTTTAGGGTAGGTAGGACTACCTTAAGGTCCGCGAATCACGACCTCGAGTTATAATTCTTCATGCAACGTTAACTCCGAGTTTAGCTCGCACGAGACTCTTCATTGCTGATCCGGAAGCTTCTACTTGGCGTGCTTTAACTCTTTCCTTGACGCGTCAGCACCCGCCATTGTCGTTCCCTCAAGGCCGAGGGTCTTCGAGTCTTCAGTCTTCAAGCTCCAGTTGCTTTCTTCATCTTGTGTCGAACTTCAGCTGCACGAACCCGTTCTTCAAGTCTTGAGGTTAACGAAGATCTTGCAAACGATGCTTCACGCGCGAGGACGCCGTTCCCGAAGAACGTAGATTGCTGCCGTTGACTCTAAACCGCGAGTAGATTAGTCTTCTTTGACGAGCCGCCCATCTTCTGGTTGCTTAGACGTACACGGTGTCATCCATCGCTCACATCAACTAACTACTCATTCCTAATCTAAAGCAGGCTCCTAACCAATACTAAAACGAAGCAACGTAACTAAAAGCGATTAAGACTTACCCGGTAGACGCGCCCGCAAGCTGCAAAACAACAAGGTTAACAAAACACAAACACTATAAACAGATAAGGCGTGTCCTCACCGCGATTCCTAGAATTCGCACATCCTAGGATTCTCAAGCACCTTAATTGCTACTGATCAAGTCCTAGAGTCTCAAAAGTTCAACCCTAGGATCCCTACTTAGACCTCAACACAGGCTCTGATACCAACTGTGACACCCCAACCTTACACGAGCTGAGATAGCTAAAAACTCAACAAAACAGCTGCCTATCTCAACTAACAACAGAACATAGCGGAAGCGAATTTAAAACCTAAGGGCGTCATGCCACATCTAGGTATAAACACAGCCTAGATGCACAGGCTAAACATAAGAAACGAACTAAGCTGTCATATATAAAATAGAATAAAATCCTCAAGTCATAACCATAAGTGCCCAAATCACTAATCAAGAGTTATAAAGTCTCAAATGGCTCACAGGCCAAAGCATAAATCTAAAAACATAACCACTATCTAAGCCTCCTCAGACGGGTATATCTCTATCGCGCTCACGCAAAGGCTTTAAGGCAAACCTGGAAAACACACAAGGAACCATTAGCAAAAGACTGCTAAGTAACCACCACTCACACCCGCAAGGAAGTATAGATATACATATAAGTTTGTAAATAGGTTTACACACCCATATAGAATATAAACACCAACAAACTGTTCAATAGTTCAAACCGATACTCAACAACAATAAGCTGAACGAATCAATAACCAAGACTCAGTCAAACAAAGCCAATATCCAATAACAAAAGCATAATGCAATAACGAACCATAAACGAGATACCAACTGAACAACAACCCAAAAGGAACCAACCAAACTCAACGAGAATAACAAGATATCAACCGAATAACACAAAGGACTCACAACAACCCACCAAGAAAGAACCCCAACTCCAACCTCCCAACCAAAGCCAAACCAACCACCAAACCAAGTCAAACCACATATTCAGAAGTCAAAAGTCACGAGTCAATCCCGGAAAACCGGTACACAGGGGTGATGAGCCCAATCACAGGGACCGAAGTCCAATCACAGGGACCGTAGTCCAATCACAGGGACCGACAGTCCAATCACAGGGACCGAAGTCCAATCACAGGGGTAATCAACCCAATCACAGGGACCGAAGTCCAAAGTCAGAAGTCAATAGTAGCACAGTCAATAGTAGCATAATCAAATCCAACCAACAACCACCAACAACATCAACCAAACCACCATCACACCCTCCTACTCCAACATCAACTCAAAGCAACCAAAACAAAGTGTTCATCTCAAATATGAACACAAACCAACTCCCAGATTATGAATCAAAGAATCAATAGATCAAGAATACCAAAAATGGGAACCAAAGACATGAATCAATATTCCAAGCTATGGTAACAAATACCCAATAAATGACATGAATAAATACTCCAAGGACATGGTAAAATACCCAACAAAACAATCCAACAATAATCAGAAACAAAGGAGAACAACAGACAACAACAACAAAGAAACTGCTCACTGGAAATCAATTCCCAGTGAACTTGCGGAACACTCTCACGGACCACTGCCTTCCGCTAGCCTCCTCCGCGAGAAGGAGACGGCCTCCCTCGGCGGACCACCCTCCTCCGCCCAAGCCAACCGTCGCCACCTTGCGGAGCACCATCACGGGTTACATTGTGCCGTTCAGGTCTTCCGCAAGGCCAACCCAAAACCCTTCCCAGACAGTTTCTGCTCAGACCAAAAATACCATTTCCAGAATCCAAAATCAAACCAAATACACTCACATTTCATCCAATTTAGAGTCCAAAAATAGGGAAATCCATAACATCATTGATCATACAACACAAGGCAAAAGATCAAGATGAAAACCAACAAAATACATCCAAGAAATAGGCCAAATAACAAGAAATTTCAGGATTTCCAACACCAAGATCATCATATATAGAATAGGTGAATAAAATAGATTTGATGGACATGGATGGTTACCTTTGAAGCGTAATTAATCCAAATGCATATTAATCCAAGGCAACGTCAATCCTAAGCTCATAAGCTAGGTCCATAACCGTGAACCTGAAGAATTAATATAATCTAACACCGTCACTAACTTACTATTAATAACAATACTAACATTCCTATTTGGTCCATTATAACCTATAATAATCCTATAATCCATGCTCAAGGCTATTATAACGTGACCATATGAATTAATACTTAATCTAATACTACTAGTACTAAAACAAGAATATGACCAATACTAATCTACATTTAAACCATAATATTGTAACTAATACTAACTATAAGCTTAATACTTAATAAACCAAAGCGTTACCTTAACTGGGAGTCGAACCCACGCCCTTCAACTCAGCATCCAAGCATCATACCACTAAGCCACGTTGTTCTTTGAGTTATGTTGTGCGACCACCAAGCTAATACTCCTCCGCTGAACTCCCGGCCATCATCGTCGAAGCCTCCTTGCCGAACCGTTCTGCCTCACGCTTCGCATGGAGGAGGGAAGTCCGTCGTCGCGCTCCGCCTCGGCTTAACGGAAGAGGGTGACGGAGGTGTCATCACCGCCGAGATGCCCCGCCACCTAACATGCCGCTGCCGCTCTGTTTCGTTGCGCCCTCGTCGAGCTCCACCCTTGCCGCTGCTACATGATGAAGATCGGAGGAAAAGGGCGCTGCGTTGCGCACGGGAGAAGCCTCCGTCGCTACAGCTCCGACTCGTCGCCGCCGCCCTCACCCCTGCTGCATGCCAATCGCTCACTCCTGCCACAGCCACGAACCACCGCGGAGTCCCAAGGTGGTAGCTTGATGTTCGCTATTCGTAGATGAGCTGCTCCAACGCTGCTGCGCCGTAGAGCTCCACCGCCGGAGTCCGCCCACAATGTCGCTGCTGGAGATCAGAGGAGACAACCGCCATGGCCGAGCCCGCTACCGTCGCCATCTGGAGAACGTCGGAGAGAGCTTCAGGTCGCAACGTCAGCCACCTTCGCTGGAGAGGGAACCCGTCGTCGCCTACGGAAGCTCACCAGTCGGTTGTTGCTTTATCACCGAAGGAAAGGAGAAGAACTCGCCGACATAGAAGCTCCTACACCGGAGACTGCCATAGCTGCAGTTCGATGCCGCCGCTTGACGCTTCCCAACTCTGACGTTGACCAAGAGAAGCGAGGGAGAGAGGAAGTTACGTCACGTTGTTGCCGCCGGTGACCGTCGCACCCCACTGCTGCTCTGGAGGAACGTCGTCGACTTCGGGGAATCACCGTCGCCACTGCTGAGTTCCTCCATTCGACGTCGTGACCAATGTCGTTGTTGGTTAGAAGCTCGATCGAAAGAGGGAGAGACGAGACGCAGAGGAAGAAGGGAAAAAGCTGCTACCATGTATCACTTGCTAAAAAAAGAATACATTATACTATAGTTGGTAGCTTTAGGTTTCCACTTTGGGTTTGGGCTAGATCAAAGTTAGAAAGGTTGGGTCAAAATTATATATGTATTGGATGTAGGCTAGATTAATTGTGGAACTTGGGTCAATTAAACACTTGGGCTTATACACTAAGGACTTAAGACTAATCGTTGGTGCGTATATTCTATACGTGTGTGTAAACCTATTTATGAACCATACTATACTATGTATTTTCTCACGAGTGTGAGTGGTTGATTACTTAGCATTCATTTGCTAATGTTTTCCTAAACTGTTTTCCAAGTATGGAGTAGTCTGAGCCGAGAGCGCGCTAGTGATAGATCTGCCTCATGCTATGCTTAGACTAGTGAACCGTTTTAGACGTTTTCGGGCCTGTGTGCCTTAGTTTATGGTTTCTGTATTGACTATTACAGCTATCTTTATTTTATGGATCAGTGATTATGGATTTTAGCCTGTGCATCTAGAGTTGGATTTTCCTAGATGTGGCATAACACCCGTTTGAATATTAGAATGCTTCCACTTTATTATGATGTTAGTCCTGAGATTGATAGCTGTTATATTAAGTTTATGCCTATCTCAGCGTGAAAAAGTTAGGTGTGTCACACCGCCTAGTAGTCAATTTCCTCATCATCCTCCACCACCTCGAGAGGGAGGTCTCTCTACTATTCTTTCACCAACTTTTCTGGTTGTCAGCAGTTGGGACGGTCACTCCTAGGTACATACAAATCCTGACTCCGTCCCCCTGCAAATCTATGCGCACCTAGGTCTCGCTGGTGATCGCGAATCCTAGACTACCGCTACCCAGGTCGCCGCAGATACTACGAGAAAGGAATCGGCCCCCTGATTGCGAATTTAACATGTTGGTTGGGGAAGAAACGCCTGCACTACAAAAAAAATGTGAAAATAGCGACGGACCGATTCCGTCGCTAAATAGCAAAAATCCGTCGCTAAACGGTGTAGCGACGGATTTGTGACGGAATTTATCCGTCGCTAAAAAGCTCGTCGCTAAAACTTAGCAGCGCAATTTTCTCCCGGCGCTAAGTAAAATAAATCCGTCGCTAAATTCCTTCCAGCGACGAATTTGATGATAAAATTTGTGATGAAATAACGACAACTTTTGTTGCTAAATCTAGCAACGGATATTCCGTCGCTAAATAAAGATAATATCCGTCGCTAATTTCATAGTTTGAAGATCTGGTGACGAATTTGAAAGGGAATAGCAACGGATATTTCCGTCGCTAATTTGTTTTTTTTTAAATTATTTATTTTAATTAAAATCGTTTAAAAAATTATTTATTTTAATTAAAATCACTATATTTTTAGTTTAATTGTTAAAGCTTAAAATCCATATCAACACACTATATCTGACACTATTATCATCAACTTCTCATTTTTCATGTTTCATATACAAATTTCATAATACGAAACACAAGTAATACTACTACTAGTAATAATAATAATAATAATAATAATAATAATAATAATAATAATAATAATAATAATAATAATAATATAATAATGATTTCATTTTTAAATAAAAAATTCGCCAAAGACCTTCTGTTCTAGTGGCATCCGGTGTCCTGGTTAACACTCCCACATGGATGATGTGCTTCATTAGTACTAAAAAAAATAAATAAAAAATTCAAATGTACAAAAGGTAACAAAAGTCGATAAAAACATATTACTAAATAAATTATAGCTATTTTAATCATTTTAGTAAATAATTTGAGTACATAATAATAATAATTAATATTAATAATAATAATAATAGTAATTAAAGAAAAACGCTAATAATAATAAATGTGAGAAGCACAAAATGGGAAGAAAAAATTGTAATAATAATAATAATAATAATAATAGGTAAAAACGGCAAAGATATAATAATAATAATAATAATAATAATAATAATAATAATAATAAAATGTGAGAAGCACAAAATGGGAAGAAAAAACTGTAATAATAATAATAATAATAATAATAATAATAATAATAATAATAATAATAATAATAATAATAATAATAATAATAATAATTAATAATTAAAAAAACGGCAAACATATAATATCAAGAAAATAATAATCAATAACAAAAACAATAATAATGTTGTTCATAGCTCATAGGGGCTTGTGGGTTGCGCGCAACTGGAGGGAAGGCGCAAAAGGGAAATAGAAAGCATGTTGCTGTTGGTTGGAATCGATGCTGAGACCTCCAAGTAATGCACTGTTCACGCGCATCATCCCATTCCTCCATTTGGAGAGAATGGTTTTTCCATTCTCCAAATTCTCCAAATTCCTTAAGAAAGATGGAGAAAGGAGATGGAAATAGATTTTGGAAGAACAAATTTAGTAAACACATCTTCCATTTTCCATTTTTCTACCTCTCCAATTTTCTATTTTTCTGGAAAATTCTCCATTTTTCCACTTTACTAAACAACCCCATTATGTTTGGTTTGGGGAATGGTGCTATACACAATTTTTTGACTTGACAACTCACAGTTTTGGTCCTATTTGTTGGTTCACCTAGTTCAGGACTGGAAGCAAACCATAACTCATGCATGCATAAGCAAAATTAAAATCCTACAACAAATATTGGACATATTGGCAGTCACAAAAAACATGCCAACATACTGAACAAGCTGCATTTCACAAAGAGGTGGTTTTACAACTAACTTGTCACACACAAAAGGCATAATGATACCTAACGAATTAAAGTAAAGGAGCGACGATAGCAAAAACAGCAGGCTAAATCATTATAACTAATACTCACAATGGCAATGTTGTTTCCATTGAGCAAGATCTGATCAAGCTTTGTTATTCGTCGTCCTTCAAAGGTGATCTGACTGCAATATAAGGCTCAGTAAATATTGAACAAAGAAATCTTTGAGTGATCAATTATGTTATAGTATGGACAATGGATAACTTGACATGATAAAATTTACTGCTAAAATTAGCTACGGATTTAATGACAAATTTTTTTCCGTCGCTAATTTTCAATTTTTTTAAAATAAGTAAATTCGTCGCTAAATTGTCGCTATTTCGTCGTTAAATTAACAACGGAATAATCCATCGCTAAATCCGTCGTTATTTCCGCGTTTTTTTGTAGTGCTGGGTGATACTGAGATTGAGGCCCCGACTGCCAAGAGGACTGTAGTTGGCCCGGAGGCTAATCCTAACGAAGCTATTCCACAAGGGTAAGTTCCCTGTGACTTAGTGGCTAGACAAGGTGGTCTTCCCAAAAGACCTAGGCCCTGTTTGGTAAATGGTTATTGGCTGATTGGGTTGGTTGTTTGGGTTAGAAGGTATGATTTGTTGTTAATATTAGCTGATTGTAGAAAGTTGTTTGATAAATTGGCTGTAAGCTGATAGCTGTTTGGTATAATTTCTTTTCTCAAAAAGCAAATTGAAAAGGCTACTTTGAGTAGCCTTTTGAATTTTAGCATTTTGGAGTTGCAAAAAGCTTATTAACCAAACAACTAATAGTGGTCAAATAAGCCAAAATTGGCTGATAGGCTGATTATTTACCAAACAGAGCCCTAGACTCCATTGAAGGGTGTGACGCCTAAAAGCTGTGCAGGGGAGTTGCCCAACGCACCTACCACGTATGACTTCCATAACGACTGTGTAATACCCGGTTATTTTACTATATAATTATATGAATTTATTATTATATATTATGTTACCTAAAATTATTTTGATGGTATTTTATTAATATTATTTTAAAGATATTATAGTTTCCTAATTCATATTATCTTATGAATATTATATTGAGTAATATTTTTCCCAATCTGAGTAATCCTAATATATATCATACGTAGTATGTACGTATGCCCCATCATTTATTTATAATTAAATTCCTAATCCTAATTATATTTTCTCTCTACATATATATTATCTTATCTGAGATAACCCTAATTCCATATATTTTTCTAAACACTCTGTGTCGCCACTCCCTTCTCTCCCAAACAAATAAAACCCTAATTTTCTCCCTATTCATCATCAAGTAGTCTCAAACTAGCAGACAAGGATCATCAAGAATTTCTAGTGGGTGCAGTAGAGTTTTGGCTCTAGAATAAGTATCACCAAAATTATTTCTTTTCTCAATAAAAATATTATTCTTCCTAAGTTTCTATTGTGAGTTGTGTATAAATACATTTTGTATGGTATATACTTGTATGGTGATTTTATGGTATTAAGAAATAAGGGTTCTATTCATTGTAGCCACTATTTAATTTGAGAAAATTCTGACTGGCGCAGTTTGAAATCAAAATTCATGAAAAATACTTTTTGAACTTCGATTGGCATGAAATTTTATTTAGAGATCATAGACTTATGATATTTGATGTATATAAAATTATATTTTTAAAGATATGCTTCATTATTTCTATTTTTAAAGATATGCTTCATTAATTCGATTGGCAATGTGTTGTCAGTTAAATTTCTGTGCAGCGCAATATTGAGAAAAATTTCAAGAAAAATACTTCTAGACCTTGGATTGACCTGAAAATTTTTGTGTATAATCTAGACTTGCTGTAATTATTATCTGGAAAGTTTTGTGTTAAAATATGCTACCGATTTTCCACAGAAAATTCTACAATCCATGGAATAATTTCTGAAATTTCTGTCAATTTCTCTTTCTTGTGTCTTGTTGATTATTTGAGCCATTGAGAAGTGTTTATTTGAGATTATGTGCATATGTGTTGGTTACAGAGGTTGGAATATTGGAGACATGTGAATATTTTTTAGAAAATGCATACATTTGTATATGAAATTCAAGTGAATGTTATTAGTAGTCTATGTTTTAGTTGACTACAAAGCTTGTGATTGAATTTTGAAAATCTACCATCTTGGAATGACATATGAGAAATATTGTTATCTTTATTTTTATAAAGATGGAGGATAAAAGGTTTATTTGGGTTGTGATGCCCTTAATGAATTATAAGATGTGTAGTCTCCCGTTATGAGATTTTGGATACTTGGGTTAAGACCCAGTTGGTTGTATAATGAGCAGTAGAAATGTATCCTGTCTCCATATGACTTTTAGTTTTGTTATTTTGAGGAGTGGTTAGCGGAGTCTACCACTAGGGTATTTACCCTGTTGAGTAGTAGTCATTAGAAACGTATCATGACTACTAGAACTAGTTACTACCCATTGGACTTAGAAACCCATTGGGGGTGTGCACACTTAAGGTATTAGTTCTGTTCCACTTAAATGGGATTTTTGTGTAGTGTTCAGTAGAGTGATTACTGTTCACTAGGGCTTATTAATTAAGACCCTGTCCATTATTTGAGATTGAATGGGATTTTGTGTAGTGTTCAATAGAGAGATTATTGTTCACTAGGGCTTGATGAAACAAGACCCTGCCCATTATTTGAGATTGAATGGGATTTTGTGTAGTGTTCAATAGAGAGATTCTTGTTCACTAGGGCTTGATGAAACAATACCCTGCCCATTGTATTGAGATTGGTGTTCCTCCATGTATGTACATGTGTATATTAACAATGACTTTGAAAGATATATTACTTTCGAAATGTTCCTAAAATTTCTATTGTGAGAGATATTGATTTGGAAATTATGAATTAAGAGTATTTTTGAGAAATTATGAGTTTTGGAAGTTTTCAGTATTTTTGGAGAACTGTGAATCCTTAGAATATTGTGAGTATTGCTTATTTGCATATATATGTTCCAATAGTTTTAATGTAAACATTTATACAAATTATTATCTACAAGTTGTGCTCCTATGTGTTATGTGTAAGTAGTTATTTTACGGGTTGAATTAAATCTTACTTAGCTTTGTGCTAACTTTGGATACTCTTTGAGTATATTTCAGGTGCATCTGCATGAGCATGGATTATGAGAGCGATTCGCCACTTCTTAGATAGTTGGTTAAAGTTTCATTTTTATAGAAAATCTAGAAGTTGTTTTTAGACGGGTGTATTTAATTTGTTGTATTAGTATTAGCCTGAAGATATCTTTGTAAGTTGTAAACCATAGACTTAGTGTTTGGGTATAGAGAAATACCTGAGCGTGGTGGTAACACCCATTTCCTTTTGTTTAGATGTTTGAGCTTCCGCAATATTATTAATTATTAATGATTTTAATAGAGATATTGTAAGAATTTTGGATATGGAAATGGGGGTGTTACAGACTGTCTGCGTTCTTATACTTAGTTATTTCTTTGCTTACTCTCTTTCCCTTCTGCGTAGGCCTTGATTTCCAAACTCACCCTCCGTTACCACCAGAAGGTCATTTTATCCGAACTGGAGGTCATGCACGTTGCCCACGCCAAGCACCACAAGCGAGAATATGAGCTAAACTTGCAATCCTTACCCTAAATGAACCCTAGATATATAAACGTTGTGTTTCCATTTTCAGCCTCCCCAGCCGCCTTCTCTCACTCTCTCTGTCTCTCTCTCTCTCTTTATACCTCCTTTTCCTCTTGTCGTTGGTGGCAGCGGAACAGCGACGAACTTTGATGACTTTTCTGTTAGACTTAATTTATCACATAATGCAATAAGCAGGATCGTACTAACCTCTAGCTCTTAATCAAATGCACTGACTGTTTGTAGTAGCGAAAGCAAAACACATCTCTTGATCGGTAGACCGTCAGCCATATTTGCCTCATACTTGACTCAGAACCCTAGATGGTGTATTGGTGTCTACTGAGCAGTATGAGTACCGTGACTGTATGTGCTATATAATGAATAATCATGTATCTCATCAATCCAGGTTTATATAGGCACAGAGTCTGATTGGATAACAACTCTTAGTTATTTAATCCAACTAAACTTCTTAATAAGCCTAATTAACTTGCACCACTTAAATTAAGGTCTTAATATATAATATGTGATATATATTATTTAGGAAAAATTTCACATTCTCCCACTTGGTGCAAGTATTAGCACAACCCTCATCAAAGAACAAAACACACGAAACATAATGATATGTCCTCTATTTACAAATAAAAGTAGTATCCATTATGGTCACATGCATTTTAATTCTCCAACTTAGACTCCTCATGAATAAACTCAATGTTTATTCTCAGTAACTTAAGGGATATTTCTCAAAATATAGTATGTGCACACTGAAGAGAAGAAACCCATCCAAAAAACTGTATGATCTCTGAAATCCTTAAAAGCATGCCTTAAGTAGAGATCTCTTAATGTTAGCATAATGCTAACTGTATTCCATGACTTCTTTATAACTGAACTTAAACACTATCTCTAACAACTAAGAGCTCAGAGTTGACACGTCTGTCACTCCCACTCATTGAAATAGCCAAAAGACAGTTAAGTCATAGAAGCATTCCAATAACTTAGATAATGAACCAAAACTTTAAGTCCATACATTTGGAATCTTAACATACACCATAACTTCCCAAATAATCTCAAGGTCCACTTTAAAAAATGAACTGAAACATTATGAGTCTTACTTTTATGTCTCACAAAATTGTTTTGAGCCTTACAAACAAAAAATGGCCCAGGAACAATTTTGAAGAAACTAGAGACTCTATTAAAGCTAAAGAATAACAGTGCACCATAAGATGATTTTGTTCTAATAAACTCATTAATATTTGTTACAACATTTTCATAAAAATGTTGAACAACCAAATGTTCCATGATTTGAACTTATGAATTTATACGAACAAATACAAGATTTAATACTTGTGGAATAGTATGGACTTAGTGTTTGACATACAACCCAATTTGTATTGGGATGTACGTAAACAATACTTAAATCCATAATCTTTAGTGGAGCATCTTAATGATCTTTTCTAAATGATCACTTCCACTGTTCTTCAGCATAATTAATGATATACGCGTTTATAATTGATTTGACCAACTAATAAATGAAGATACAATTCCCCACCATTAGTTGGGCATACTAAATAATCAATATTTGGTTCCAATTAAAGTCCAACTAAATAATGAAGATATAATTCTCCACCATAGTTGGACATACTAAAAGAAACAAAATACACCTTCCAAAACCAAGTTGGAATTTGGCTCGAAAGATACATTTTGTTCCTTGGAAACCAAAAAAATAAGTATATCATATCACGTAACTTACTATAGTTAGTCCAAATAGTCAAGTAAGTCTCGTGGATTAATTAACAACAGTGGCTAAATTTGGGGAAGTAACTAAATACATGTTTTGCCAGTGCAAACCATGAAACTTAGAATTATAATTGAACTAAATTAAAAAATTCTAAGCAATTGTGATAAAATTATTATCTTACGGGTTGAGGAATTTAGAGATATAAAACTTGCTCGTGGGCTAAAGTTTTAATCCTATTTAAATCCAATTAAGAAAACCCTTATGATAATGTTTTTATCTCAATTTACTAAATAGCTAGAAGAATCTAGAGACATAAAACTTGCCTGTGGGCTAAAGTTTCAATTCAATTAGATTCAACTGAAAAAATTTATTTATGATGAAACAATTGTCAAATGAGTTTAAGAATCAAGTAACATAAAACTTGTCTATTGTGACACCCCAACCTCACACAAGCTGAGATAGATAAAACTCAACACAACAGTTGCCTATCTCAACCATCAAACAAAACATAGCGGAAGCGAATTAAAACCTAAGGGGCATCATGCCACATCTAGGTAGAAAACACAGCCTAGATGCACAGGCTAACCATAAGAACCGAACTAAACTGTCATGCATAGAATAAAATAAATCCTCAAGTCATGATCAACAACATCCAAACACTAGTCAAGAGTATATAAGAATCTAAAATGGCACACAGGCCCACAAACCAAAGTCTAAACAATGTAAACTAAGTCTAAGCGTCCTCATAACGATAGGCTCTAACGCGCTCGCGCTCAGACATACTCCATACCTGGAAAACACACAAAGAACCATTAGCAAAAGACTGCTAAGCAACCACCATTCACACCCGGAGATATAGATATACATAAGCTTGTAAATAGGTTTACACACCCATATAGAATATAAACACCAACAAACTGTTCAATAGTTCAAAACAGATACTCAACAACAATAAGCTGAACGAATCATAAACCGAGACTAATCCAAACAAAGCCAATATCCAACAACGAAAGCATAAGACAACAACGAACCATAACCAAGATACCAACTGAACAACAACCATAAGAAACAACCAACCATAACCAAGGACAACGAGATATCAACCGATTCTACCCAAGGACTCACAAGCAAATAAACCAAGAAAGAATCCCAACTCCAACCTCCAAACCCTCATACCAACCATCATACCAAGCCAACCCCACAGTCAGAAGTCAGAAGTCAAGAGTCAGAATCCAGATAACTGGTACGCAGGGGTGATGAGCCCAATCACAGGGACCGAAGTCCAATCACAGGGACCGTAGTCCAATCACAGGGACCGAAGTCCAATCACAGGGACCTAAGTCCAATCACAGGGGTAATGAACCCAATCACAGGGACCGAAGTCCAATCACAGGGGTAATCAACCCAATCACAGGGACCGAAGTCCAATAGTCAGAAGCCAGTCATAGCACAGTCAGTCCACCCATCAACCTCCAAAAGATACTCAATGATCCACCACTCCATACTCATACGCAACTCAGCCCAAGAACCATCACTCAGAGTGCTCATGTAACGCCCCGTAAATTCCTTTCAAGCCTTTCGTTCGTTAATTAATTCCTTGGGCAATCTAATTAATTCTTCGGGCAATTTAATTTATTCCAATTGGGCTAATTCTTCCTATTAAATATATATAAGTATATATTGCACTCCTTGAGCTTAATTTGATTATTCTAATCAAGAGCCCAATTAATTGTATTTATTCTTGTAAGGGATTTTATTTAATTTGGACCCTTGCAATATTTGGTATTAAATATTCCTACAAGCCCACACTCTTGATTATATATTATATATAAACATATATTGATCCTAAGACATTGCTATGGGCTAATTCTTGTAATTAAATTGTGAGGGGTGAATTTAATAAGCCCATCTTACTAGTCTTGATTATATTAATTCTCCTACACCCATTATTCTATAAGATTACTTAAGCCCACATCATTTAAATGTCTTACACCCTAAATATTGTATGTATTCATGGTATATAATTTGAAGATCAAA
>CP025658.1:22791435-22804836 GCA_003576665.1 Ipomoea trifida | reverse complement strand
TTACCTAAGACTTTCACTCATTTCTTCCTCCTACACTTCTTCATGCGCCATTTCCTCTCTAAAATTCCCTAAAATCATCTTCATCTTCCCTACAAGATTTCAAGCCAAGATTGCTCTTTAAGCTTTGTTGGGAGTGGGTAAGTGCATCTATCCTAGGATTCATCTTGCATTTTGTGTTTTAGATAGCCTTTTATATAAATCTTATAAGTGTTCTTTTGGGGATTCTTGGGAAAAGATGATCAAGGTGAAGGTGGGGCTTCTTGAGCTAGCAAAAGGCTTATTGGAGTAGGAAAAGCTCTTTGAGGTAACCATCCATGTCCATCAAAACTATTTATTCCCTTATTCTATATATATTGATTTGGTGATTGGAAATCCTGAAAATTCTTGTTGAATAGCCTATTCTTGGATGTTTCTTGTTGGATTCCATTTGATCTTACCGTTAGATCTAACGCCGCCGTCCGAAGCCTCCAGAAAAAAGGGAGGGAAAGTCGCCGAACACCGCCGCCAGGACCCCATCGTCGAACCTATCAATGCGTCGGGGAAGAGAGAGCTTGTTCTCACTGCTGTTTCGCGCACAGAGAACGGAGAGGAGTTGATGTCGATTCCTGTTGCTGCTGTCCACGCGGAGTTCGTTTTTGCCGCTGCCTGCCGCTCGCCGGCTACTGCTTGCCTCGCCGCTACTGGCGAAGGGGAAGGGAGAAGGGTGGTGGTGGCTGCCGGTGGTTGACGCCGCAAGAAACAGAGAGAGGGGACGAGACTGGAACCGCCTGCATGGAAAACGTTGAGGAGGAAAGAGTGCGTCGAGGCTGTCCGCCATCTTCGCCGCTGTTGCGTTTTTGCTTCGCGCCACAGCCACCCACGAGCGTCGCCCATCAACATCACGGCCACACACGTACTGCCGGAAAGGACCGGGAAGCTGCCCTCTACCCTTGCCTCATGAAGGCGACAATCACCATGGGGGACTGCCGGAGCTCATCGTCGCTGCTTGTCATCCCCTATTGTCGTCGTTCGGTTGCGGCTTAGTCGTGAGTGAGAGAGAGAGAGACCGAGAAGAGGTTACGAGAGAGAGACGGAGAAGGCTGCTGAGTGATGATCATGGAGTTACTATTTAGGGTAGGTTTCCCTTTTGGGTTTTTGGGCTAGATCATTTTAGGAAGGGCTATCTAGTTTGGGCTAAATCAATTTAGAATGTTGGGTCAAATTAGAAGGTTGGGTCAAAACCATAATTAATAGTCTTTGGGCTCAAGAATAATTTATAGATATCATATACATTAATAAGAATTATGGTTCATGGGCTTAGAGTAATATTATAGACCATTTTTATAATCTAGTTAAAATAATTCTTTGGGTCCATAGCCCATAATAAAAACCATATACTATAGAATATATATATATACATATATCGGTATTTTGGGCTAAGAACATTTTAATATAATATAATAATAAATATAGGTAGTCCAAAGAAAATACATTATTCCCAGCCCAATAATAAAATGATTATATTTAAGAAATCGTTTTTCATAATCGTTTAATAAGAAAATAACCCCTTTGTATTTAATAGAGTAGTAGGAAATTTCGGGGTGTTACACTCTACCCCCCTTAAAAGGAGCTTCGTCCCCGAAGCTCAGAAAATCGTTTAGGGGACAGAGAGTTAAAACTAGTACGATAGTACATATAGAGAAAATATTTATAATATATGGCTAGTTTTGAAAACTTAACCCAATGGGAAGAGAAAAGGAGAGGTTTATGGTTTAAGGTTCAACGACAACGTCGGGTAAGAATAGAATCAAGGGTTATCAAGGTTACAACTTAGGATATAAGGTTGTCACCTTGCACAAGATATTTTCAAGAAGTACACAAGAACAATTTTTTTTTTTAGAGGATGGGAATGATTTTGCAATAGAAAGGGATGTCAAGTTCTTTAAGGAAAGGAGAAAACCCCGGCTTCGAAAGAAGATAAGAATAATTAGGTTCAAAGGGGCCAAAAGAATTTCTCAATTTAAGGGAGTATCAAGTTCTTTTAACAACAGAAAACAAATGAAAGGAACTTGGCTTTGAGAAAATATAGGAACGAGATTTGAGAACAACGAAAGAGCTTTCAAAGGGTAGGATATTCAGTTTTTACTCAAGGGAAGGGTAGAATTTAGATTCCAAGAAGAAATAGGGAAAAGGATTAGAACAAAGAGAAGGGATTCCTCTACAAAAGGATAATTTGGATTTGCAAGGAACAACGAAGGGTTCGGCTTTAAAAAGGATAGGAAGTCTCTCAACTCTAAACGATTTCCACGGCTTGACGATTTGACCACGACACTTTGACCGGTTGACGTGATTTAACCCTGTTTCTGACGAAACGCGAGTACCGAATGCAGATAACTCTACTTTAGAATATCCGAGGATTAAGATAGCCTTTAGGTTCACTTCGGTTGGTCTTGATATTCGGTTGCTTCGGTCGTTTGCTGGCTTGCTTAGTTTATCCCTTTATTTATTTCTTGCCACCGAGATTCCTTCCTTAAGGTGCTTGCACGAGACTCTTCATGGCCGATCCGAAAGCTCCTACTGGCGTGCTTTAACTCTTTCGTGACGCTTCGGCCTTTGTAAGTTTCGTTCCCTCACAGCCGAGGGTCTTCGGGTCTTCAGTCTTCGAACGCCTTTCGCTTTCTTCGCCTTGCAATCGAACTTCAGCTGCACGAAACGTGTTCTTCAAGTCTTGAGGCTGTCAGTGAAGATCTTGCAGACGATGCTTCACGCGCGAAGACGTCATTCCCGAAGAACGTAGATTGTTGTCGTTGACTCCAAGTTGCGAGTAGATTAATCTTCTTTGACGAGCCGCCCGATCTTCAGATTGCTTAGACGCATACGGTGCCATCCATCATTCACATCAACTAACTACTCATTCCTAATCTAAAGCAGGCTCCTAGGCAAAACTAAAACGAAGCAACTTAACCAAAAACGATTAAGACTTACCGGGTAGACGAGCTGCAAGCTGCAAACAAAAAGATTAACAAAGCACAAACAATATAAACAAACAAGGCGTGTCCTCACCGCGCGTCCTAGAATTCACACATCCTAGGATTCTTAAGCATCTCAATTTCTACTGATCAAGTCCTAGAGTCTCAAACGTTCAACCCTAGGATCTCTACTCAGACCTCAACACAGGCTCTGATACCAACTGTGACACCCCAACCTCACACAAGCTGAGATAGATAAAACTCAACACAACAGCTGCCTATCTCAACCATCAAACAAAACATAGCGGAAGCGAATTAAAACCTAAGGGGCATCATGCCACATCTAGGTAGAAAACACAGCCTAGATGCACAGGCTAACCATAAGAACCGAACTAAACTGTCATGCATAAAATAAAATAAATCCTCAAGTCATGATCAACAACATCCAAACACTAGTCAAGAGTATATAAGAATCTCAAATGGCACACAGGCCCACAAACCAAAGTCTAAACAATGTAAACTAAGTCTAAGCGTCCTCATAACGATAGGCTCTAACGCGCTCACGCTCAGACTTACTCCATACCTGGAAAACACACAAAGAACCATTAGCAAAAGACTGCTAAGCAACCACCATTCACACCCGCAAGGAGATATAGATATACATAAGCTTGTAAATAGGTTTACACACCCATATAGAATATAAACACCAACAAACTGTTCAATAGTTCAAAACAGATACTCAACAACAATAAGCTGAACGAATCATAAACCGAGACTAATCCAAACAAAGCCAATATCCAACAACGAAAGCATAAGACAACAACGAACCATAACCAAGATACCAACTGAACAACAACCATAAGAAACAACCAACCATAACCAAGGACAACGAGATATCAACCGATTCTACCCAAGGACTCACAAGCAAATAAACCAAGAAAGAATCCCAACTCCAACCTCCAAACCCTCATACCAACCATCATACCAAGCCAACCCCACAGTCAGAAGTCAGAAGTCAAGAGTCAGAATCCAGATAACTGGTACGCAGGGGTGATGAGCCCAATCACAGGGACCGAAGTCCAATCACAGGGACCGTATCCAATCACAGGGACCGAAGTCCAATCACAGGGACCTAAGTCCAATCACAGGGGTAATGAACCCAATCACAGGGACCGAAGTCCAATCACAGGGGTAATCAACCCAATCACAGGGACCGAAGTCCAATAGTCAGAAGCCAGTCATAGCACAGTCAGTCCACCCATCAACCTCCAAAAGATACTCAATGATCCACCACTCCATACTCATACGCAACTCAGCCCAAGAACCATCACTCAGAGTGCTCATCTCAGATATGAACACCAACCAACTCCCAAATAATATAATCAAGGATTCAACCGACCAAATAATAGAATCATATAATAGACTAAGAGGTATGAATAAATACTCCAGAATCAAGGTAACATATCCAATAGAATACTCCAACAAACTCCAGACAAAGGAGGAAACAAACAACGGATCACTCACCTCCACCAACCACTACCACCTTACTCTTACAGAAGACCCCAGCGGTTACATTATCCAGCTAGAGTGCCCTGCAAGAGCAATTCCCACACACCGAATCAGACTCAGCTCAGAATACGAAGAAATGTTCTAGAATACACAAATCAGATCACAATACCAACATTTCATCTAATAGAGGCCAAATAACATGGAAATCCAAACCAACAAATGATCATATGCATCAATAGACAAAGGATCAAGACACAAGTCCATGGATCCATCAAAATAATCAAGGAATTTCAGGATTTCCAACACCAAATAATATCATATAGAATGAGAGTGTAAAAATAGATTTTGATGGACATAGTGGTTACCTTTGAAGCGTATTTAATCCCAAAAGCGTAAATAATCCAAAGCAACATCAACTCTACTCATAAGGTAGGTCCATAACCGTGAACCTGAAGATTAACATAATCTAATACCGTTACTATGACTACTATAACAACGATATCAACATTCCAAGTCGGTCTATTATACTTATTACCTATAATCCATGCTTAAAGGCTAATGTAGTATGACCATATGAATTATACTTAATCTAATTACTAACTAATACTAAACACAATTATGACCACTAATACTAATCTAAACTTAAGCTATAATATTATAACAAATACTAAAACTTATAAGCTTAATACTAATAAACCACTAATACTAAACACAATTATGACCACTAATACTAATCTAAACTTAAGCTATAATATTATAACAAATACTAAAACTTATAAGCTTAATACTAATAAACCAAAACATCACCTTAAACATGCTGCTTAGCCCAGGGTTCGAACCTGCGCCCTCTAGCTCAATACCACAACACCATACCACTACGCCACTGCACTCTTGGTGTTACATTACGCGTCCACAAGCTTATTACTCTTATTGCATGCCTTCGGTCACCATAAGCGGAGAAGAGGGTGCCGCCTGGGAGCTCCGCGAACGTCGAAGGGCTGAGGGCACGGCACGGGCTCACGGACCCGTCATCACCGCCGTCTGCCACCGTTAGATCTAACGCCGCCGTCCGAAGCCTCCAGAAAACAGGGAGGGAAAGTCGCGCCGAACACCGCCGCCGGGACCCCATCGTCGAACCTATCAATGCGTCGGGGAAGAGAGAGCTTGCTCTCACTGCTATTTCGCGCACAGAGAACGGGAGAGGAGCTGGTGTCGATTCCTGTTGCTGCTGTCCACGCCGGAGTTCGTTCTTGCCGCTGCTCTGCCTCGCCGCTACTGGCGAAGGGGAAGGGAGAAGGGTGGTGGTGGCTGCCGGTGGTTGACGCCGCAAGAAACAAAGAGGGGGACGAGACTGGAACCACCGCTGCATGGAAAACGTTGAGGAGGAAAGAGTGTCGTCGAGGCTGTCCGCCATCTTCGCCGCTGTTGCGTTGCCTTTGCTTCGCGCCACAGCCACCCACGAGCTCGCCCATCAACATCACGGCCACACACGTACTGCCGGAAAGGACCGGGAAGCTGCCCTCTACCCTTGCCTCATGAAGGCGACAATCACCATGGGGGACTGCCGGAGCTCATCGTCGCTGCTTGTCATCCCCTATGCCGTCGTCCGGTTGCGGCTTAGTCGTGAGTGAGAGAGAGAGAGAGATCGAGAAGAGCTTACGAGAGAGAGACGAAGAAGGCTGCTGAGTGATGATCATGGAGTTACTATTTAGGGTAGGTTTCCCTTTTGGGTTTTTGGGCTAGATCATTTTAGGAGGGGCTATCTAGTTTGGGCTAAATCAATTTAGAATGTTGGGTCAAATTAGAAGGTTGGGTCAAGACCATAATTAATAGTCTTTGGGCTCAAGAATAATTTATAGATATCATATACATTAATAAGAATTATTGTTCATGGGCTTAGAGTAATATTATAGACCATTTTTATAATCTAGTTAAAATAATTCTTTGGGTCCATAGCCCATAATAAAAACCATATACTATAGAATATATATATATATATATATATATATATATATATATATATATATATATATATATATATATATATATATATATATATATATATATATATATATATATACATATATCGGTATTTTGGGCTAAGAACATTTTAATATAATATAATAATAAATATAGGTAGTCCAAAGAAAATACATTATTCCCAGCCCAATAATAAAATGATTATATTTAAGAAATCGTTTTTCATAATCGTTTAATAAGAAAATAACCCCTTTGTATTTAATAGAGTAGTAGGAAATTTTGAGGTGTTACATCTGTAGGCTAAATTTTAATCCAATAAGATTCATGACAACAATTATGATAAAACATCTTAAAGAAATCAATTTTCTTTTCCTTAACCCCCATGGGCAATTCAAGAAATATGACCCAAAGTTTGCATCATGAATTGACTTCATGATACAAATCATTGATAAAACTACTAAACTACATTCCGATACATAATTGCCTGTGGGCTAAATTATGATCGTAGTCCAGTATTTCACCCTAATTAACTATACAAATATAACGAAATTGCCTGTGGGCGAAATTTCATCATATTACATATAATTAATCACAAACAATATGTCCTAAAACTTTATGTAATCAAAATAAACCGCTTAATCTTTAATTTTAATTGATTAAAGGATGCTGTGGCTACTCCCTAACCAAATTAAGATTATCGGATCACTAGACATTTATCAAATCCTTACGTAATCTTTATGTGATTAAGATAAAGATATGTATAATGTAATCTG
Source organism: Ipomoea trifida (assembly GCA_003576665.1). Classification (NCBI taxonomy): domain Eukaryota; kingdom Viridiplantae; phylum Streptophyta; class Magnoliopsida; order Solanales; family Convolvulaceae; genus Ipomoea; species Ipomoea trifida. The sequence goes on along the minus strand of CP025658.1, from coordinate 22,797,626 downwards.
ATTAAGGATGTTGTGGCTACTCCCAACCAAATTAAAATTATAATATCAAAACTTAATAATCTTAGGTAGTTGAATATGTTGTGGCTACGCCTTAATCAACCAAGATTAAAAACTTGAGACTTCAGTAAATTAAAGATGTTATGGTTATTCTTTAATGAACCGAAATCAAATCACATTGGCAAGGAATACTTAAAATTTTGACAAATTATACCAAATCATGATGGGAAATTTCAAAAGTATATATACCCCATGAAAGTTTGTAAAATAAAACTTCACTAAAGACCAACTTATTAAGGAGACTAGTGGCCCAAGATGTTCTTAAGTCATGGCCATAAAACTAGTATGTCTCCCCAATTTATATATACATAATGTATAACTATTTGGGGTATAAACTGAACTGTAGGGTATAATTCAAAATTGAATAGTTCACCTATGATTAAAGCCTAAAATAAAATGGTGAACTAAATTAATGGTCCAAATGTGCTAAGTTCAAGCACTACCGTAACCAAAGTTTATGCATAAGTCCAACTTAATTAGGAACTAATATAATTCCATCCTAAATTTATGCATTGCTAAAGGCATAAAAATATATTGCATAATTTAAAATAAAATATTATGCGCTGGACAAATTAATATGCACAAAATTAGGCATTTAACTCATATATTCTAAACAAATTGCATAACTTAAAGACAATTTGAATATGAGCTTCCCAAAGTATAAACTTAATATTCAAATTCTAATGAGTCCAAACCAAAAGAGACCCAAAATTTTGAATAATGAAGTGATAAATATATACTTTGAAATTTTCAAACATTAAGCCCATTAAAAAATGTTTCAATGCATCACACTAAATTTATGAGAAATTGACCGAATTTACATATTCCAACAATATCTAACCAAAAGTATATATTTTCATTTGTAAATCAAAATCTCACAAACTCAATTGCATAATTAAACTTAATATTATGTACTTAATGTGATTGTATGCATCAAACTAACTGAAAAGGATGAACCGACTAGAATGTGTGAATTTACACTAAATATTATTTATTCATACTTAATCAAATATGGGCCTAACTTACTAAATTCATAATTCAAATAACTTAAAGAATTATAGAAATAGTGGCAATAGCCAATTGCTTAGCAAATATGTTTTCCAAAAATTACTAAATTGATTCAAAATCACTCTCCATAACCCAATTAATAATATTATTATCATTAATGGCAAGATTGCAAATAATCCAAAAGCAATAAATAGCCATAATAATATTATCACATTAAATATGAGACTAAATATGAAAAAACAATAGTTAAAACCGCTAATTGTAGAGACATTTTCGGATATAATTTTGAAACTCAATAAAATTTGAAGTCCGAAAAATACCAAGAAAATAATAATGACCAAAATATTTTCTTGACTTGGAACATTGTCACATGAACTTAATTGGAAACAATTCAGGATTTATAACTGAATACCATATTAATATTAATGGTTTCATTAATTAAAATATTTGATGGTAATAAGCAACATTATAACCATCATTAATATTTAACAATGACAACCAAATTATGGTAATATACCTTCTTAATGTTCCCATATGTGTTAAGATAAAATGTGTGACTAGTCCAAATCAGCGATTAACTGAAGGCTTGGTTAGGATTTTCGAGGCACATTAAAGAAAGAGAGTAACTGAAGACATAATACTACCGAAACTGAATGGTAAAAACGAAATGGGTACGATTTGGGTAAGGTTTATCCACCCTTAATGACAAAACTACCAAACTATATGCCGATACATAATCTCTGTGGATAAATTATGATCATAGTTTAGTATTTTATCCTAATTAACCCTACAAATATAACAAAATTGCCTGTAGGCTAAATTTTGTCTTATAACGCAGAGTTAACTATAAGGTTTCTTGCCAAAACTTTATGTGATTTATCCTTAATATGTAATTTCAGTAAATTAAAGATGCTTTGGCTATTCTTTAATCGACCAAAACTGAACAAAATCACAATGACAAGTGTATTTAAAGTCTAATCAAACAAATTAAACCAAAACATGATAGACAAACCTTAGGTATACTCCCAGGAAAGTTGGTTGGTGCTAAGGCTCCATTAAAAACCAACTCCTTAGACAGAGTAGGTCGCAAGGGGACTAGTAGCAATATGGAGATTTGAGCCAGCAAGGCGTGTAAGCCAGGGCTAGGGAACTAGTATTCCTCCCCAAGAAACTTCACTAAATCATGTGTTTTCATATTTGAAGTAAGGATAAATAGGGTAGTACTATGAAGATTTTTATGTACTTTATGTGCTTTGAAATCCTCAAAAAGAAGTACGAACGGAGTATTGACTGAAAGAGTAAGAATATGCATAATCTATTCTTAAAAGGCACTAAATTCACCTAAAAGACACTAAATCATGCATAATAAGCAATTAATTCAGTCCTAAAAGGCTCTAAATTCAGTCTTAAAGAACATGTTTTTCTAAAGGCATAATTATAACAATCAAGTAATATAATTAGTGCAATAAAAACATATATATATAGCATGCTCAGATTATGCATATTACAAACTCATGCTCCACAATTAAATATTTAAATTGTAATACTGAATACAATTTAAACCGAATATTCAATATTAAAATTAAAAATTCAAACAAATTTAAAACTTAATAATTTGTTGAAAATTGAATAATAGTTTCAATATTAACTTCAATTATACATTCAAATTGTGACACTTAATACAATTTAAACTGAATATTCAATATTAAAATTAAATTCAAACAAATTTAAAACTTCATAATCTGTTCAGAATTGAATAATAATTTTAATATTAACTATAGGCAAAATTCAATTGGATAACTTAATTGAAGAAGTCCAAATGTGATGAAGGTATATTTTATAATAATAAATAAATAAATAAAACCTAAAGGGAGCCAAAAACCAAAACAGGCCCAGAAAAAAAATATTTTTTTTAATAAAAGGAATCCAGGTCTGGCCGGGTTTGGGCCAGACCTGGCCCAATATGAAAATCCCTCATCAGCTTCTCCATTCCAGAGACCTAGCGCAGCCATGGACGGACGGGCGAAGCAGCAGCAACGAGAGCGGTCATGGACGGTCGAAGCAAAGCGATCGCCGGCGTCACTGAAGGAGAGCAGGTCAGCAGCAGCATCGTCGCCGGAATCCCAGCTCCGCTACCGCTGTTGCCATCGACTAACGCTAACGCCACCGTCTTGCGTCCACCCGCCTCAGCCGCGTTGCCATCAAGCCGCCGCCTTCACCGACTCCACCAACAATAATGGCCGCCGGTCGATCGAAATGCCACGACCTGGATGATCCATGAATGATGGTAACCGAATGGAGATGACAACGTTTTTTTTTTTTGGATGATTCGTCGTCTTCCTCCATCAATCATGGACCGTCGGCAAATCTAATGAATCCGGCGACTGAGATAGAGTCCGGCCGACGTCTACCTCTGTTTCTTAAGGTCGCCGGTGAACAGAAAAATCCGGCGAGTTGGCAGTAGCATTGAGAAAGATGCAATTGAAACTTGTATTTCTTAATGCTAAAAAATATTTTTAGTAGCCCAGGAATTTTATTGCTTTTGTTGTTGCTTAATGTGGAATATACTCAATTTCCAGCAGCCCAGTAAACCAAATTTAGATTGCAATAAAAATGCACATAATGTTGTTACAATTATATAACAGTATATGAACATATGCAAATATTATTGCAAATTAAAAATGCACATAATGTTGTTACAATTATATAACAGTATATTGCAATAAGCAGTTTGTGTCTTAATCAAATGCCCTGAATGTTTGTAGTAGCGGAAGCAAAACACATCTCTTGATGGTGTATTGTACTACTGACTCGGTTACAATGTAGTACCTACTGAAGCACACAAAGAGTCAGCATCGCCTCCACTGAGGCTCGAACCTGCTCCCTTCAACATGGGATGCAACCAAATGCCACTACCGGATGCTACTAGACCACAAGGTCAATGGCTCCAAGTTTATATCTAAATGGTATATTGGTGTCTACTGAACAGTCAATCCAAGTTTATATAGGCGCAGAGTCTGATTGATAACAACTCTTAGTTATTTAATCCAACTAAACTTCTTAACAAACCTAATTAACTTGCACCACTTAAATTAAGGCCTTAATATATAATATGTGATATATATTATTTAGGGAAAATCTCACATTTTCTTCTCCATTAGCAACGTCTTCCTCGTCTTCTCCCTCTCGGCAAGGCAGCAACAGTAGAGCAACGACAGTTGTATCCAACTAAGAAACTCCGGCGGTGGAGTGGCGGCGAGCAGAAAGGCAACACTACTAGGAGATTCAGCGTTCTCTATTATGACGAAACAGAGCCAAGACTTGGTTCTTATTAGAGGATGAATGATGTATATACTAGAAGGGTTAATTCTGTAATTTCTTTCGCTTGACGGTTGTAACTTCCATTCTTCCATCCTGTATAAAAAGGAAGGAAATATCCTTCTAAAAACAGATTTTGTTTTACCACCTTCCAGTTTGTTCATCAATGAAGAACCAAGACTCATCCAAACGAAGCCAATATTCAATAACGAGAGTATAAGACAACGAATCCATAACCAATATACCAATTGAACAACAACCCTAAAGAAACCAACCAACCATAACCAAGAACAACAAGATATCAACCGAATAAACGCAAGGAACTCACGAATGCACAAACCAAGAAAGAACTCCCAACTCCAACCTCCAACCCTCATACCAACCATCATACCAAACCCAACCCCAGTCAGAAGTCAGGTACGCAGGGGTAAAAACCCAATCACAGGGACCGAAGTCCAATCACAGGGGTAATGAACCCAATCATAGGGACCGAAGTCCAATCACAAGGACCGAAGTCCAATCACAGGGACCGGAGTCCAAAAGTCAGAAGTCAATAGTCAATAGTCAACAGTAGCACAGTTAGTCCACCCATCAACCTCCAAAAGATACCAAGGAATCCACCACCACATACTCATACTCCAAACTCAGGCCAAAACAACCAAACAAAGTGTTCATCTCAACTATGAACACAAACCAACTCCCAGGTAATGAATTCAAGGAATCAATAAACCATGAGTACAAAAAGAGGAACCAAAAGGCATGCATCAATACTCCAAAGACATGGTATAAATACCCAACAACAGGCATGAATAAATACTCCAAAGACATGGTAAAATACCCAACAAAACACTCCAACAATATTCAGAACAAAAGGGAAACAAACAGACAACAACAACCAAGACAGTCTCTGGAATCCAACTTCCAGAGACCATGCGGAACACAACGGCGGAACACAGTCCACCGCCAGCCTCCTCCGCACGAAGGGAACGGAGCCCTTCGGCGGACCACCCATCACCGCCCAACACAGCCGCCTTGGCCTTGCGGAACTCCCCAGCGGGTCACATTATTCCGCTGGGGTCCTCCGCAAGGTCAGTCCCACTCTCCCCAGTTCCCAGATTTAAGCAGACACGAAAGATCATTCCAGAATGCAAGATCAGATCAAATTACACCAACATTTCATCTAATTAGAGGCCAAAAATATGGAAATCCAAACCAACAAATGATCATAACAACACTAGGCAAAAGATCAAGATACAAGATCATGAAATCCAACAAATACAACCAAGAATAGGGCTAAACACCAAGAAATTTCAGGATTTCCAACACCAAATAATATCATATAGAATGAGAGTGTAGAAATAGATTTTGATGGACATAGTGGTTACCTCTAGGAGCTCTTTCCACCAAGCCAAGCCCAACAAAGCTCACAAAGCCCCACCACCTTCTTGATCATCTTTTACCCAAAGAACCCCAAAAGAAACACATAAGAACTTGCATAAAGATCACTAAAACTATAAGATGCAATGAATATTCTTAGCTAGATGCACTTACCCAAACTCAAACAAGCCTAAAGGAGCAATCTTGACTTGAAAACTTGTAGGAGAAATGAAGATCAAATTTGGAGGAATTGATGGTGAAAATGGCGTGAGAGTGTAGTGTAGGGAAGAGAGGGAGTGAAAACCTTTAGGGATTTTTAGTCTTGAATATATATAATCTTGTACATATTATATTCTTGTAAGTAAATATAATATATGAATGAGCCCATTTCTTATTAAGTCTTTCACCCTAATATAACATATGTATTGTAG
>CP025658.1:22756406-22768332 GCA_003576665.1 Ipomoea trifida | reverse complement strand
TGGGTATTTCTCTTGGATTTTTATGGATTATGTTTTGAGGATTGATCCAGTTCTATGATATGACAATTTAGTTCGTTTTATGTTTAGCCTGTGCATCTAGGCTGTGATATACCTAGATGTGGCATGATGCCCTTAAGTTTTAAATTCGCTTCCGCTATGTTTGGTTTGTTGGTTGAGATTGGCAGCTTTTATGTTAAGTTTTTAGCTATCTCAGCCTGTGTGAGGTTGGGGTGTCACAGTTGGTATCAGAGCCTGTGTTGAGGTCTGAATAGAGATCCTAGGGTTATATTACATTAGCCTTTGAGCATGAATTATAGGTTAGAATGGACTGACTAGGAAGGTTAATATCGTTGTTACTATTAATAGTTAGTGACGGTGTTAGATTATATTAAATCTTCAGGTTCACGGTTATGGACCTAGCTTATGAGCTTAGGATTGACGTTGCTTTGGAATAAAGTGCTTTGGAATTAAATACGCTTCAAAGGTAACCACTATGTCCATCAAAATCTATTTTTACACTCTCGCTCTATATGATATTATTTGGTGATTGGAAATCCTGAATATCCTTGGTTATTAGCCTATAATTGATTTCGTTGGTTGGATTCATAGACTCGTGTCTTGATCCTTTGTTTATTGATGTATATGAGCTTTGTTGGTTTGGATTTCCATGTTATTTGGCCTCTTATTAGTGAATGTTGGTGTATTGTGATATGATCTTTGTATTCTGGAGTATCTCTTTGTATTCTGAGCTGAGTCTGATTCGGTGTTTGGGAAATTACTCTTGCGGGGTACTCTAGTGGGAAAATGTAACCGCTGGGGTCTTCTGTAAGAGTAATAGGGTAGTGGTTGGTGGAGGTGAGTGATCCGTTGTTTGTTTCCTCCTTTGTTCTGAAGTTTGTTGGAGTATTCTATTGAATATGTTACCTTGATTCTGAGTATTTATTCATGCCTCTTAGTCCACTTGTTTGAGTCTATTATTTGATTGGTGGAATCCATGATTATATTATTTGGAAGTTGGTTGGTGTTCATATCTGAGATGAACACTCTGAGTGATGGTTCTTGGGCTGAGTTGAGTATGAGTATGTGGTAGTGGATCTTTGAGTATCTCTTGGTGGTTGTTGGGTGATTGGACTGTGCTACTATTGGGTTGATTACCCCTGTGATTGGGTTCATTACCCCCGTGATTGGGTTGATTACACCCCTGTGATTGGACTTCGGTCCCTGTGATTGGACTACGGTCCCTGTGATTGGGTTCATTACCCCTGTGATTGGGTTCATTACCCCCGTGATTGGGTCGATTCACCCCTGTGATTGGATTACGGTCCCTGTGATTGGACTTCGGTCCCTGTGATTGGGCTCATCACCCCTGCGTACCAGATTTCTGGATTCGGACTTATGTCTGTGGTTGGGTTTTGGTATGATGGTTGGTGTGAGGATTTGGTGGTTGGTGTTGAGATTTCCTTTCGGTTCTTTGGTTTGAGTCCTTGTTTATTCTGTTGATATCTCGTTGTTCTCAATTATGATTGATTGTTCCTTATGGTTGTGTTCAGTTGGTATCTTGATTATGGACTTGTTGTTGTCTTATATCCATTGTTGATTATTGGCTTCGTTTGGATGAGTCTTGGTTCGTGATTCGTTCAGTTTATCATTGTTGAGTATCCGATTTGAACTATTGAACAGTTTGTTGGTGTTTATATTCTATATGGGTGTGTAAACCTATTTACAACTTATATGTATATCTATACTTCCTTGCGGGTGTGAATGGTGGTTACTTAGCAGTCTTTTGCTAATGGTTCTTTGTGTGTTTTCCAGGTTTGCCTTAAAGTCCTTGCGTGAGCGCTATAGAGATACACCCGTTTGAGGAGGCTTAGATAGTAGTTATGTTTTTTTAGACTTATGCTTTGGCCTGTGAGCCGTTTTGAGAATTCTATATACTTTGGTTTAGTTGTTGGATGCTTTGAGATATATTTAAGGATTATCGTTTATGTATGACAGCTTAGTCCGTTTCTTATGGTTAGCCTGTGCATCTAGGCTGTGTGGTATACCTAGATGTGGCATGACGCCCCTTAGGTTTTAAATTCGCTTCCGCTATGTTCTGTTTGGTTGGGTTAGGCAGCTGTTGTGTTGAGATTTTGTCTATCTCGGCCTGTGTGAGGTTGGGGTGTCACAGTTGGTATCAGAGCCTGTGTTGAGGTCTGAATAGAGATCCAAGGGTTGAACTTTTGAGACTCTAGGACTTGATTAAGTAGGAATTAAGATGTTTTGAGAATCCTAGGATGTGTGAATTCTAGGAATCGCGATGAGGACACGCCTTATCTGTTTATATTGTTTGTGCTTTGTTAACCTCCTTGTTTTGCAGCTTGCGGCTCGTCTTCCGGGTAAGCCTTAATCGCTTTTAGTTACGTTGCTTCGTTTTAGTATTGCTTAGGAGCCTGCTTTAGATTAGGAATGAGTAGTTAGTGGGTACGAGACGATGGATAGCACTGTGTGCATCTCAGCAATCAGAAGGTAGGCGGCTCGTTGAAGAAGACTAATCCCTCGTGGTTCGGAGTCAACGACAACGGTCTACGTTCTTCGGGAATGGCGTCTTCGCGCGTGAAGCACCGTTTGCAAGATCATCATTAACCTCAAGACTTGAAGAACGGGTTCGTGTGGCTGAAGTTCGACATAAGATGAAGAAAGCAACTGGAGCTCGAAGACTGAAGACTCGAAGACCCTCGGCCATGGGGGAACGACAATGGCGGGTGCTAACGCGTCAAGGAAGAGTTAAAGCACGCCAAGTAGAAGCTTTCGGATCGTCCATAAAGAGTCTCGTGCGAGCTAGACTCGGAGTTAACGTTGCATGAAGAATTATAACTCGAGGTCGTGATTCGCGGACCTTAAGGTAGTCCTACCTACCCCTGAAGCAGCTACGAAGGGACGAGTTAGAAGTTGCAATCTTCAAAACAAAGAAGACCAAGTCAAGTAGAAAGGGAAACTTGGACGCTGATAGATACTGAACATAGATACTCGGTCGATGTTACTTAGCAAGCAGTCGGGCATAACTCTCGGACTCGGCAGTCGGCAGTCGGTATGTGACCATTTGGTTTCCTTAACACTCTTCCATAACCCCCAGAATAATTACACCATTATTACCCATTAGTTATTCCATTTATTTCACATTATTTCCCATTCATCACTCATAAACTCCCCAAATTATCCATAACCCCCAAGTTAACTACCCATTTAACTCTCATTAAAACCCATAAATACTCCATTATGGTGAAAGCCTACACTACTCACCTTACTGCTATAAAACTGACGTGAAGGACAAGAGTCAAGGGGGCTCTCCATTTTCTTTAAGGAGAGAAGTCTGACGAAGGGAGAGGATCCACATCTATTGAGTCTAGACGAGAAAACACAATTCCATGTACAAAATACCCTACAAAAATAGTGAAATTCCGGCTTGGCACCGCCCAAAAAGGCCCGTGGTTTTTACCTTTCGGTTTCCACGTCAAAATTCTTGTGTCTTGTATATTCTTTCCGCTTTTTATTTATTGTTCTTGTAATTTTCCGGTAGTGTTGGCCCGCCGGCCGATCGCCTGAAGATCGGGAAACCATCACTGGCGCCGTCTGTGGGGATCGATACAAAAAGCCGTGTGTTCCTACCATTGTAACGATAAGATCATGTAGTCGGATTGCGGAAGAAAGGGAGTCGGTGCCTCCGTCACGTTGATCAGAAAATGCTGCATATATATCAAAGGTTAGAAACTCTAGACGAATGTGATAAAATTTCTTGGAGGGAGGTTTTATTCATTCTGTACGCTAGAGAAGATAGGTAGGCAACCATTTCAAATTATTTTCTTCAAAGCTTTGCATGAGAATCTGCTGGTGGAAATGTTGAGGTAATAAAATATCTAGTAAGCATAAACATGCTGTTCATCAATATACCCTCAGACTGAAGGACTCGGTGGAAAGGGAAATTTTATTTTAAACGTCCTGAAAAACGGGAGAGACCAGGGGTGATAAATGCTTGCAAGACAAGTGAAAATGATCCTAAAAGATGGATAAGACCCTGAAATAAGGGTGAGAATGATCCTGAAAAATGAGTAAGAATTGCTATGGAAAGCGAGTGAAAGCCGGAGTCGATCCACTAGACGGAAGAGAATAATCAGTTATAAGAAATATGCGTCAAAATTACCATCTCTAGGTGCTTTGGTATACAACAAATCTTGGTTTTCTATTTCCATACATTTATGTACATGGGAATACTTGGGTGAAGATTAGAATCCAGAAGGTATGGAATTTTATTTTTTGAGAAAGTTAAGTTAGATTGATTATTTTGAAGGCCCCCTCTACGTACATACATATTAGCAAAGGAGAATGATGGAATAAATGATGGCAAGATTCTCGAGCATCAATCTTGGCTACTAATCCAACTATAACGGCACAAAGGCCACCAATTCCGGCGACCTCTGCCTGCACGACTCTGCCGAGTCCGCTTGAAGAAGGCGAGTGATGGTGCACTGAATAAGAAGTTTTCCCACTCCGCATAATGAATGTTGCAAAAGACATGGAATTCTGATATGCAAAAGAGAGCGGTCGACCGTTATCAAAGAATGTAGGAGAAAGTATCTGCGAGCGACTTTTGGGCCGTAGTGCATATAGGCGGTTGGCTATGCTGAAGAAGTGGCGCGACAAAACTCAAAAGAATAACACAAGTTCAGTACTATACATATTTACCATCTCAGGGCGCCTCTATACTCGGCGTACGTGACAGAGCAGTAAGTCTAGGAATTCAGACGCTCAACGATCTAATTACTTGGCAAAGTTAGGAGGCACGGTATGAAAACTACTCCCCTATCTTTTATCATCATAAATATTACGTGTACAAACTGCATATGGAGCACCTCGAGCGCCGACCGACTGTGTCGGGGAGGCGGAGTTTATCGAGAAAACAAAAATTATCCTAAAAAACAGGCCTATTTTCCCATAGTCGGCGGCAGAGTAGTCTTGAGCAGTAAGCCGAATCATTCTTAAATTCTTATGAATTTTCATTATAGGGATATGTCTATGAGTGCAAATAGAGTTTTTGATTTTTCATTGCAAAGTAATTATCATCTCTGTGTATATGGAAAGATGGGTGTACGTGCTTAAATGCAAAATAAGGTAAGTGGCAGGATGAGAAGGAGTGCATGGGAAGGTGTGGTAGAGAATTTAAAGTAAAAATTGCCAAGGCAAATTATGAGTAATTTTCGAAAGTCAGTTGTGTAATGTTGTTTGCAAATAATTTGCATGGAGCAAGTGTGGAGGAGAGGTGCATTTTCAACAACCAAGATCATATTCCAGAATGAAACACGAAGCTAAGCAGAGATAGAGTATGGACCGTTACGGCCGAGCCGATGTATCTTTGAAGTGCCTAATTACCTTGAGTGGTCGGCAACAGTAGCAAAATTCCAAATTTTGAGTGATTTGTTATGTAAATTGTAATATTTATTGTACATGCTGCAAAATGTATTTGTATTATCTAAAAAAAAAAAAAAAAAAAAAAAAAAAAAAAAAAAAAAGAAGAAGAAGAAGAAGAAGACCTTCCGGTCAATGAAGTAGTCGGTCGAACCAGTATAGACTTGGGCGGTCTATCAGCCCTCTAAATTGGTACGACTGAGTTCAGGCTTAGTCAGCCTTTCTAAATGGTTTGAGTAAATAAGGCAGTGAATCTGCTTTAATGAGATGCTAAGTTGAGATAACTTAGTTGAGTCCTAAGTGATTTATGATCACCGTTGGACAAATGAGTTTGGCAGTCTGCCTGCCTTAAGACTTGGTTGAGATAACCTAAGTCTTCATTCGATCTCCGGATCACTTTTGAGTTCGGCAGTCTGCCTGCCTTAAGACTAGGTTGAGATAACATAAGTCTTTATTTGATCTCCAGATCACTTTTGAGTTCGGCAGTCTGCCTGCCTTAAGACTAGGTTGAGATAACCTAAGTCTTTATTCGATCTTCGGATCACTTTTGAGTTTGGCAGTCTACCTGCCTTAAGACTAGGTTGAGATAACCTAAGTCTTCATTCGATCTCCGGATCACTTTTGAGTTCGGCAGTCTGCCTGCCTTAAGACTAGGTTGAGATAACCTAAGTCTTCATTCGATCTCCGGATCACTTTTGAGTTCGGCAGTCTGCCTGCCTTAAGACTAGGTTGAGATAACCTAAGTCTTCATTCGAGTCTTTATTCGATCTCCGGATCACTTTTGAGTTCGGCAATCTGCCTGCCTTAAGGGTTGAGAAAACCCGTACGAAGAGTCCACGACTGAGGGACTCGGGAGGATTAAGGGTTGAGAAAACCCGTACGAAGAGTCCACGACTGGGGGACTTGGGAGGAGTAAGGATTGAGAACCCGTACGAAGAGTCCACGACTGAGGGACTTGGATGGTTGGACCGGAGTCCTGAAAAAGGAGTCGGTACTCGGTCAACCGTGCCTCCCTGAAAAGGGAGTGGAAAAAGAAGTTATAAGGCTGGTGTTTTGGTTCGACCGGAGTCCTGAAAAAGGAGTCGGCACTCGGTCAACCGTGCCTCCTTGAAAAAGGAGTGTGAAAAAGGTGCTATAAGGCTGGAGTTTTGGTTCGACCGGAGTCCTGAAAAAGGAGTCGGCACTCGGTCAATCGTGCCTCCTTGAAAAAGAAGTGTGAAAAAGGTGCTATAAGGTTGGTGTTTTGGTTCGACCGGAGTCCTGAAAAAGGAGTCGGCACTCGGTTAACCGTGCCTCCTTGAAAAAGGAGTGTGAAAAAGGGGCTATAAGGCAGTTGTTGTTTTGGTTGGACCAGATTCCTGAAAAGGGATTCGGCACTCGGTCAACCGTGCCTCCTTGAAAAAGGAGTGTGAAAAAGGGGCTATGCTATAAGGCTTGGTGTTTTGGTTCGACCGGAGTCTTGAAAAAGGAGTCGGCACTCGGTCAACCGTGCCTCCTTGAAAAGGAGTTGAAAAAGTGCTATAAGGCTGGAGTTTTGGTTCGACGGAGTCCTGAAAAAGGAGTCGGCACTCGTCAACCGTGCCTCCTTGAAAAAGGAGTGTGAAAAAGGTGCTATAAGGTTGGTGTTTTGGTTCGACCGGAGTCCTGAAAAAGGAGTCGGCACTCGGTCAACCGTGCCTCCTTGAAAAAGGAGTGTGAAAAAGGTGCTATAAGGCTGGGTTTTGGTTCGACCGGAGTCCTGAAAAGAGTCGGCACTCGGTCAACCGTGCCTCCTTGAAAAGGAGTGAAAAAGTGCTATAAGGCTGGTGTTTTGGTTCGACCGGAGTCCTGAAAAAGGAGTCGGCACTCGGTCAACCGTGCCTCCTTGAAAAAGGAGTGTGAAAAAGGTGCTATAAGGTTGGTGTTTTGGTTCGACCGGAGTCTTGAAAAAGGAGTCGGCACTCGGTCAACCGTGCCTCCTTGAAAAAGGAGTGTGAAAAAAGTGCTATAAGGCTGGGTTTTGGTTCGACCGGAGTCCTGAAAAAGGAGTCGGCACTCGTCAACCGTGCCTCCTTGAAAAAGGAGTGTGATAAACCGGAGTCCTGAAAAAGTCGGCACTCGAACCGTGCCTCCTTGAAAAAGGAGTGTGAAAAAGGTGCTATAAGGCTGGTGTTTTGGTTCGACCGGAGTCCTGAAAAAGGAGTCGGCACTCGGTCAACCGTGCCTCCTTGAAAAAGAGTGTGAAAAAGGTGCTATAAGGCTGGAGTTTTGGTTCGACCGGAGTCCTGAAAAAGGAGTCGGCACTCGGTCAACCGTGCCTCCTTGAAAAAGGAGTGTGAAAAAGGTGCTATAAGCTGGTGTTTTGGTTCGACCGGAGTCCTGAAAAAGGAGTCGGCACTCGGTCAACCGTGCCTCCTTGAAAAAGGAGTGTGAAAAAGGTGCTATAAGGCTGGTGTTTTGGTTCGACCGGAGTCCTGAAAAAGGAGTCGGCACTCGGTCAACCGTGCCTCCTTGAAAAAGGAGTGTGAAAAAGGTGCTATAAGGCTGGTGTTTTGGTTCGACCGGAGTCCTGAAAAAGGAGTCGGCATCCTCGTGCCTCCTGAAGGTAAAGGTGCTTACCGTTTGCACCTGCCTTGAAAAAGGAGTGTGAAAAATTGCTATAAGGCTGGTGTTTTGGTTCGACCGGAGTCCTGAAAATGGAGTCGGCACTCGGTCAACCGTGCCTCCTTGAAAAAAGGAGTGTGAAAAATACGAAGTCATACAACGGTGGTCGGTATTGGTTAGCTAAAAGCATGTTGAAGGAGTCAGCAATTTTTTTATTCGAAAGTTAGCTATTGAGTTGATTTTTGTGGTAAGACATTGTACTTTCCTGCGCCATGCTTCGCGAGACACAGAAAAGTGAGGGACTTATGATAGATACTGAACATAGATACTCGGTCGATGTTACTTAGCAAGCAGTCGGGCATAACTCTCGGACTCGGCAGTCGGCAGTCGGTATGTGACCATTTGGTTTCCTTAACACTCTTCCATAACCCCCAGAATAATTACACCATTATTACCCATTAGTTATTCCATTTATTTCACATTATTTCCCATTCATCACTCATAAACTCCCCAAATTATCCATAACCCCCAGGTTAACTACCATTTAACTCTCATTAAAACCCATAAATACTCCATTATGGTGAAAGCCTACACTACTCACCTTACTGCTATAAAACTGACGTGAAGGACAAGAGTCAGGGGGGCTCTCCATTTTCTTTAAGGAGAGAAGTCTGACGAAGGGAGAGGATCCACATCTATTGAGTCTAGACGAGAAAACACAATTCCATGTACAAAATACCCTACAAAAATAGTGAAATTCCGGCTTGGCACCGCCCAAAAAGGCCCGTGGTTTTTACCTTTCGGTTTCCACGTCAAAATTCTTGTGTCTTGTATATTCTTTCCGCTTTTTATTTATTGTTCTTGTAATTTTCCGGTAGTGTTGGCCCGCCGGCCGATCGCCTGAAGATCGGGAAACCATCAGACGCTTAAGATCCCCGAAGAAAAGAAGAAACGCCGTAAGCAAGTGGTGTATGGCTCCGTGAAGTGGATCTCGTGTAATCTTTTCGGTGCACCTTGAACGTGGTTTCTCGTGCAAGCACATCAAGGAAGTAACCTCGGTTTCTAAAGATCACTATTACCCATAAGCGAATCTCCTTTCAAATCGGCGATACCTTTCCAATTGAACCTATCTTTTCATAAAGCTTCCTCAGAATTCTTTCATCCTGCACCAATCAGCCATCAGCAGTTCATCGCCTTCAGCCTCTCTTGGAGTAATAAGGTGGTGCGAATCGTAGGTTACATGTAGAGCTTATTCGAATCTCAAGTCAGCCTGCGTGGGGAGCAAGTCAAGATCTATCAATCGGTCAGAGTGTCGTGATCAATCGTCAACCCGAAAAGACCGCTTAGAGTTGAGAGACTTCCTATTCCTTTTAAAGCCGAATCCTTCACAGTTCTTCACAAATCCTAGGTACCATACCCGTTAGGAAATCCCTTCTATCCGTTGTAATCTTCATTCCTATATCCTTGTGGAAATCAAATTCTCCTCGGTTCCTTGAAATCCCAATTACCCTTCCACTGGGAAACCCCCTTCTCTTTATTCTAATCAGTATTCCTATCTATTCTTGGAAACTAAATTCTCCTTGATTCTTAAAACTCTAAAATACCCTCGTATCGAAAATCCCGTCTACCTGCCCTAAATCTCTTTCTCATTTTCGCTCGACACTGAATTTCTCTTTTCCCTTGAGAAAGTGCATACCCTATTGCTAAGGAATCTTTTCTATCTTATTAGATCTCCTTGCTATCGTCCCTTACATTCAAATTCCTCTCACTCCCTTGGAAATGGTATATCCTTCCGTTCAAACAACCTTTCAGTTTATTTCATTCTTCTCCCATTTCAAGATTGAATTTCTTTCTCCCCTTGACAAAGTTGAATGCCCTACCGTTGACAAATCATTTCGCCTTTCCAAAACCCCGTTCTTAATTCCTTTCGGAACCTAATTTCTTTCGCCTCTCGGAGTAAGATAAATACCCTATCATTAAAGAATCCTTTCTATCTTCCTGGACCTCATTACCATCGTCCCTTGAAACCGAATTTCTCTCATTCCCTTGGGGATTGTATATCCTTTCGTTGAAACATCCCTTCAGTTTATTTTAATTCTCATTTGGATCTACTTTCGAAATTGAACTCCTTTCTTCCCCTAAAAGAATTGAACACCCTGTCATTGACAAATGGTTCTGTCTCTCGAGACCCCATCTAAACTCTTCCCTTTCCTCGAGAAGGTTAAATATCTTACCGTTGAGAAACTCGTTCTGCGTTTTCAACCTCATTCTTATCTTCTTTCAAATCGAACCTTTTTCTTACCTTGAAGAGTTGAATACCTTACCATTGGCAAACCGTTTCTGTCTTTCGAAACCTTATTCTTAATCCCTTTTGGAATCTAATTTCTTTCTTTTCCTCGAATAAGCTAAATACCCTACCGTTGGAAAACTCTTCCTGCGTTTTCAATCTCGCGCTCATCTATCCTCGAAGCCAAGTTCTTTTTCGTTCCTTCTCTTTTTATTGTAAGAACTTGATATTCCCTTGATTGAGAAATTCTTTTGACCTCTTCAAACCTCGCTCTTATTTTCTTTCGAAGCCGTGATTCTCCTCTCCTCTTTAAAGAACTTGACATCTCAGTAACCATTCCCATCCCCTCGAACGTTGATCTTATTCGCTTCTTGAAAATATCTTGTGCAGAGTGACATCCTTACTTTCTAAGTGTAACCTTGATAACTCTTGATTCAATTCTCAACCAATGTTGTTCTTGGACCTTACACCCTAAACCTTTCATTCCTTGTTTCAGTTGGGTCAATTTTTTTTCAAACCGGGCATATATATACTATATAAATATTTTCTCTATATGTACTATTGTACTAGTTTGTAACTCTCTGTCCCCAAAACGTTTTCTGAGCTTCGGGGACGAAGCTCCTTTTAAGGGGGGTAGAGTGTAACACCCCGAAAATTCCTACTACTCTTTTGAATATTACAAGGGGGTTATTTTCTTATTAAATAATTATTTAAACCATTATAAGTATAATTATTTTCCCATGGGCTTGAGATCGTATATTTCTATATGATTTAATATTATATTAATACTAGAAGTCCATAACTTCTATTTGATATATATATATATGTATTCCACACCATATTGATTATTATTGTTGAGCCCACCTATTTTATATTCACTTAAGACTATACTATAGCCCATGATTATAAATCTATATTTTGATTTATAGACTATGATTAGTTGGAGTCCAAGCCATATAAGCTCAAGTGTTTGTTGATCCAACAACCCAATATGGCCCATGCTATTTTTAGAAACCTAGCCAACTAACTATAGTATAGGATTCTAGGTATGGCAGCCAAAAATACATCTCTGCTTCACCCTTACCTCTCCGCCTCATTCTCGATGAATCACCGGCCAGCAACAACAAATGGAGACCTCCGGCCAACAGCTCCTCCTTCCGGCGCTCCCTTTCTCTTTCAGCAAAGAAGAAGCGTGTAGAGGGTGAGCTCGGCAATAGCAGCGGCAGAGCGTCAGCGGTACAACTCCCGTCTTCCCTTTTTCCTCCCTGCTTCTTCATCGGCGACGGAGCCAGCAGCTCACGGCAGCGGCTTCCCTCTCTCTCGTCGACATAGATGGCCACGGCGATCTCTCCTCCTTCAGCAGTGGTGTGCGGCGGCGAAGACGGCTGAAAGCAACTCCAGCAATGGCGACTGAGCAGAGGCGTCGCGGCGGAGTGGACCTCCCCGTCACCCTTCCCCGTCGGCGAACAGAGTAAGAGCCCTCCCTGTTTCCCCGTTCTCCGGCTAGACGAACGGCTCTTGTGGCGTGATCGACGTCAGAAGGAGTACAATGACCGACGTGCGTAACAGCAGCAAGTCTCGGCGACGGAGCATCAACGGTGGAAGGTGACAGAA
>CP025658.1:22623683-22709607 GCA_003576665.1 Ipomoea trifida | reverse complement strand
CCTAGATGTGGCATGACGCCCTTAAGTTTTAAATTCGCTTCCGCTATGTTTGGTTTGTTGGTTGAGATAGGCAGCTGTTGTGCTAAGTTTTATCTATCTCAGCCTGTGTGAGGTTGGGGGGTGTCACAGTTGGTATCAGAGCCTGTGTTGAGGTCTGAGTAGAGATCCTAGGGTTGTAATCTGAGACTCTAGGACTTGATCAGTAGAAGTTAAGATGTTTAAGAGTTCTAAGATGTGTGAAATCTAGTCCGCGCGGTGAGGACTCGTTTACTTGCTTTTGTTTATGATTTGCAGGTTGTTTGTTGTTTGTTGCTGTGAGCTCGTTCTCACTTGCTTTCTTGCGTGTTTGGTTTAGACCGACCGCAGTGTTCTCTTCGTCTTCTGTTAGTATCTCCCTCTGCTAGCGACCATGCCGCCACGACGACGCGAGGATTACCCGGAGGTGCCCTACGCGGAGCAGTTGATGCAGAATCTCCAGCAGCTGACCCAGATTACCCAGCTTCTTGGCAACGCGATGGTTTAGAATAACCAGCGCGGGCAGCCAGACTTGGTTCGGAGGGTGGCGGGGCAGCACCCACCCTTCTTCGCTGGAGAGGAGGACCCCGTGATCTTGGAGGAGTGGATCCGGGCGCTTGACAAGATCCTCGAGGTGGTGGAGTGCCCACCAGGTCGCCAGGTCGAGATGGCGAGCTTCTACATGAAGGAGGAAGCTGACTTGTGGTGGGTCCACGGCGGCCCAGCGATGCGCCAGGAGCCCGACTTTGGGTGGGAGACGTTCAAAGATCGGTTGAGAGCTCGCTTCTATCCAGCTCACGTCAAGGCGGCGATGCAGGAGGAGTTCTTGCACCTCAAGCAGGGGTCGAGGACTGTGCAGGAGTACCACCGACGCTTCTTGGAGTTGGCTCGTTTCGCGCCGACGTTAGCCCCGACTGAGGAGACCCGGATCGAGCGGTTCGTGGCTGGGTTGAACTTGGATACGCGCATGGCCTTAGTCGTATTCAAGTTTCATATGCTGAGCGAGGCCTACAGCAGCGCCGCTGATCATTACCGTGTGCTGACTATCCGTCAGGGGATCCAGGACCGCTCCAAGCGGCCAGCTGAGGGTGGAGCTTCAGACTCCAAGCGGTACAGGCCCGGGAACTCCGGGATGAGAGCTGGCTTTCAGCGAGGAGGTGCTAGCCACAGCGGTGGATCTCGCCCTAGCGTTGGGCAGGGTTCAGGGGGCAATGGAGCGCGCCCTCGACGCTACGACTGCAGACGCTGTGGGAGGGATCACCCCGGACGCGACTGCGAGGGGAGGTTGGTGGAGTGCTACAGCTGCGGGTTGCGAGGACATCGGGCCTATGAGTGCACAGCAAAGAAGGGAGGACCACCTCAGTCTCGACCGAGCGCAGCATAGGGAGCCCCAGCAGCGACCCGACCCTCTCGAGAGGCCGAGGGTAGTGGAGGCAGCCGGCCGAGTGGAGGCCGAGGGCAGCAGGCGGGGCCGCAGCAGAGAAAGATCTTCGTGATGGGCCGCACCCAAGCTGAAGCAAACGGACTTGAAGAAGGTAACTTTCGAGCTTAATCTTTAAATAAGTGGTTTAAGTGCTTTCCGAGTCTTTCGTTAAATGTTTGTAGTAGTCGAACCGTTAAAGTGAACCATAGGCGACCCCTCGTTAGTTAGAAAGTTTTAAGACGCGTTTCGTTAAGAAGTTTGAAGACCCGATCGTATTACAAGTGTTGGGAGGTTCGTGAAGTCGAGCCAAGGGAGCAAAACGCAAGGAAAAAGGGAAAAGAGCCAAAGGACCTAACCAATGTGCACAAGGGGACTCAAACCCACGCCTAACGTTTAGACACAAGGAACTACGCCATCCAGCTGCTTTGGTTCGTAGTGTTCCAGTCTCGAAGTCTTTGTTTTAATCCTAAGGGCCCAGCAGTGACGGTGCGGTGGAGAAGCACGGAACAGGGGTTTCCGTGAGGGAGTTCCGCGTGTACGTGCGGAGGTGAGCAACGGAAGAAGGTGTTCCGTCGAAGCGTTCTGCGAGAAGAGTGGATAGCAACGTAACGGAGTTTAGTCTCCCGTTGGTGCAGTTCGCGAGTTCAGGGGCACATGCGTCTTTCTCAGTTTTAGGCGAGTTATAACCCTAAGACCATCCGCTCCAGTCTTCCGCATCCTCTTTTCTTTTCCCGCAACAGTTCGCGAACGGCAGATCGGCAGAGCGCACAGGTCCGCAGACCCCATCCGCCACAGTCCGCAATTCTTCTCCCGTCGACCGCAACAGCGCACGCACGTCCGCCGCTCCGGTCCGCAAGTCTTCCGCAGAGGTCCGCAACATTCGACCGATTTTTGTTCCTTCTACATCAACCCAAGTTCGAACCTCAACATCAACAAGAATGTCAAGGAGGAATCAAGCCGAGGAAGGAGAAGGATCGAGCAACATCCGTTACAACATAATTGATGGTAAAGCTCTTGACCCGTTGCACTTTTCGCCCGAGATTGTGAACATGCTAAATTTTCAAGGTTTATTGAATATGTTCTTGCGAATTGAGAATGTTGTGTACCCCAACTTGGTTCATCAGTTCTATCAGAATATGAAGGTTAAGACTACTAACCAAGTGCCCGTGCTCACTTCGATAGTGAAGGGCGTAAGGATTTCTTTCGATCCACCTAAGTTGGCTAGAATGCTTAATTTACCGTTGGGAGGAGTTAATGAGTACGAGCGTACTAATTGGGTGGAGACACAGGAGGTAGGGTTCCGTGACTATCTGAGGTACATGACAGGGCAGAATGAGAATATTGCTTTAGATACCCGCCCCGACAAGCACAACCTGACGGGTGAGCAGATGATACTGACTTTGTTGGTTGGAGAGAGTCTGTTGCCCAACTGGAACAACAGCCGACAAGTCACAGCCATAGAGTGTGCCTTTGCATACTTTCTGAAGCACAGGGTGAAGTTTGATTTGCCTACTCTGATGATCTTGCATATGGACTTCTGCAAGACAGTTAAGAGGCGCAACCGGCCTTATGGGATGATTCTGAGTTGGTTATTTCAACAGAGGAGGGTCAATGTCACTGGGGAGTTGGCAAGGCAACCGGTTCACAGCGCGTTCAATGCGCCGAGATTGCAGTTTTCTGGGCTGTTCCAGGTGGAGGGGAATGAGTATATTACCGCTCATGAGCTGGGTAGGATGCCAGCTGCCGAGAGCAGGGAGCTGATCGAGCGCTATCACATTCCACATAAGAGGTTGCGAGGTTTAGTCGAGCCTCAGCAGGCTGAGCAGGCAAGTGATGAAGAGGAAGAGGAGGAGGCTGAAGAAGAGGCCGAAGAAGAAGAACCGGTGGGTGAGGCTGACCGAGAGCACAGAAGGAAGGAGCAGCACGATCCTTTGGCTCCTACGCCACCAGTTGGCCCCGTACTCCGACAGTTGCAAGAGATGCAGCGTATGGTTGAGGCGAGGTTCAATTCGTTGGATCTGAGGGTAGATCGCGGTTTCCAGCGCTTGGGCTTCATCGAGAACAAGCTTGGTATTGAAGTGCCACCGGAGTATCTGCCGTCTTACCAGCAGCAGTATCCCTACCCTTACCCGTACCCTTATCCGTATCCACCCCACGGTCCAGGTAGTTCGTCTCAGGGAGGCCATCCAAGTTAGTTGTCATTCTTTCCCGTTAGTGTTAGCTCTGTAGCAGAACCCGGTAGTCTAGACGAGTAGTTTAGTTATGTTTTTGCACGATAGTTTGGGTTGGGTAAGTTATAAGCTTAGTTGCATGTTAGTATGCTCTTGAGTTTAGGAGTTGTTGAGCAATCGTTCTTTTCAAATCTTCCGTTGAATCTTCGTTTCCTTTAAATCGTTATGTTTCTAGTTCCCGTTAGCTTTGAGCTTCGGGGACGAAGCTCCTTTTAAGGGGGGTAGAGTGTAACACCCCGTAAATTCATTTCAAGCCTTCCGATCGTTAATTAATTCCTTGGGCAATTTAATTAATTCCAATTGGGCTAATTCTTTCAATTTGATATATATATACACTTGTATATATATATTTGATGCCTAATTTAATTATTCTAATCAAGAGCCCAATTAATTGAATTTATTCTTGTAAGGGATTTTATTTAATTTGGACCCTTACAACCCTTGTAATTAAATATTCCTACAAGCCCACATTCTTGATCATATACTATATAATATATATATATTGTTCCTAAGACATTCTATGGGATAACTATTGTATTTAATTTGTAAGGGGTGAATTTATTAAGCCCAACTTACTAGTCTTGATTATATTTATTTCCTACACCCACTATATTATAAACTACTTAAGCCCACATCACTTTAAATGTCTTACACCCTAAATATTGTATGTATTCTTAGTATATAATTTGAAGATCAAACTACCCTAAAGATTTTCACTCCTTCTTCCTCCTACAAGAACTCCACACGCCATTTTCATCCTAAAATTTCCTAAAATTGATCTTCATTTCTCCTACAAGTTTCCAAGTCAAGATTGCTCTTTTATGCTTGATTAGGATTGGGTAAGTGCATCTAGCCTAGAATCTACCTTGCATTTTGTGTTTTAGATAGTCTTTTTGCATATTCTTATAAGTGTTCTTTTGGGGTTCTTTGGGTAAAAGATGATCAAGGTGAAGGTGGGGCTTTGTGAGCTAGCTAAAGGCTTGTTGGAGTAGGAAAAGCTCTTTGAGGTAACCACTATGTCCATCAAAATCTATTTTATTCACCTATTCTATATATGATGTTCTTGGTGTTGGAAATCCTGAAATTTCTTGTTATTTGGCCTATTTCTTGGATGTATTTTGTTGGTTTTCATCTTGATCTTTTGCCTAGTGTTGTATGATCAATGATGCTATGGATTTCCCTATTTTTGGACTCTAAATTGGATGAAATGTGAGTGTGTTTGGTCTGATTTTGGATTCTGGAAATGGTATTTTGATCTGAGCAGAAACTGTCTGGGAAGGGTTCGGGTTTGGCCTTGCGGAACACTGAGGCGGCACAAT
Source organism: Ipomoea trifida (assembly GCA_003576665.1). Taxonomy (NCBI): domain Eukaryota; kingdom Viridiplantae; phylum Streptophyta; class Magnoliopsida; order Solanales; family Convolvulaceae; genus Ipomoea; species Ipomoea trifida. The sequence goes on along the minus strand of CP025658.1, from coordinate 22,704,619 downwards.
GTAATCCGTTGATGTGCTCCGCAAGGTGGCGACGGTAGGCTTAGGCGGAGAAGGGTGGTCCGCCGAGGGAGGCCGTCTCCTTCTTGCGGAGGAGACTGGCGGAAGAGTGAGCTCCGTGAGTGTGTTCCGCATGACTCCTGGGAATTTGTTTCCAGTGAGCAGTTTCTCTGTTGTTTTGTCTGTTGTTCTCTTTTGTTTCTGATTATTGTTAGATTGTTTTGTTGGGTATTTTACCATGTCTTTGGAGTATTTATTCATGTCATTTATTGGGTATTTTATACCATAGCTTGAAGTATTGATTCATGTCTTTGGAATTTCCATTTTTGGTATTCTTGATCTATTGATTCTTTGATTCATTATCTGGGAGTTGGTTTGTGTTCATAATTGAGATGAACACTTTGTTTGGTTGCTTTGAGTTGATGTTGGAGTATGAGGTGGTGATGGTGGTTTTGTTAGTATCGTTGGAGGTTGTTGGTTGGATTTGACTGTGCTACTATTGACTATTGACTATTGACTTCTGACTTTGGACTTCGGTCCCTGTGATTGGGTTGATTACCCCTGTGATTGGACTTCGGTCCCTGTGATTGGACTCTCGGTCCCTGTGATTGGACTACGGTCCCTGTGATTGGACTTCGGTCCCTGTGATTGGGCTCATCACCCCTGTGTACCGGTTTTCCGGGATTGACTCTTGACTTCTGACTTCTGACTATGTGGTTTGACTTGGTTTGGTGGTTGGTTTGACTCGGTTGGGAGGTTGGAGTTGGGGTTCTTTCTTGGTGGGTTGTTGTGAGTCCTTTGTGTTATTCGGTTGATACCTTGTTGTTCTCGTTGAGTTTGGTTGGTTCCTTTTGGATTGTTGTTTAGTTAGTATCTCGGTTGTTGGTTCGTTATTGCATTATGCTTTCGTTGTTGGATATTGGCCTTGTTTGACTGAGTCTTGGTTATTGATTCGTTCAGCCTATTGTTGTTGAGTATCGGTTTGAACTATTGAACAGTTCGTTGGTGTTTATATTCTATACGGGTGTGTAAACCTATTTATAAGCTTATGTATATCTATATCTCCTTGCGGGTGTGAATGGTGGTTGCTTAGCATTCTTTTGCTAATGGTTCTTCGTGTGTTTTCCAGGTATGGAGTAGTTATGCGAGAGCTCGCTAGAGCTTTTCTATCTGAGGATGTTTAGCCTTAGTTTGTGATGTTTAGACTATGGTTGTTGGGCATGTGTGCCATTGAGACATTATTTACTTTTGGCTAGTACTTGAGTTTTGATGATTATGACTTGAGGATTTTATTCTATCTTATATATATGACAACTTAGTTCGTTTTATGATTAGCCTGTGCATCTAGGCTGTGTTTATACCTAGATGTGGCATGACGCCCTTAAGTTTTAAATTCGCTTCCGCTATGTTTGGTTTGTTGGTTGAGATAGGCAGCTGTTGTGCTAAGTTTTATCTATCTCAGCCTGTGTGAGGTTGGGGGGTGTCACACATGTGTTTGAGGTGGACTATTATGACTCTATATATTTAAGTTAGATTATAACTCTGATCTCTATCTTAGTCTCCCTGTGATTCCCTCAATATATAATATATATATACTTGAAGTCTGTATCTTTGCAAATCTATACTATTACTAAAAACAAAATTCCCCATTTTAACTTCTCGCGCAAAACACTCCTATATTATTAAGGTTTGTGTAATATTGTAAAATAAGGTAATACAATTCCTATTCGTACTACAATTGTACATTAAAATATGATAATACAATTTCTAATACAATATATTCTTTTCTACTTTTCTATTCATAATACAATTCTAGATTAAAAATATTAATAGTAATAATACAGTACATATACTCCCCTGTAACGTAATATTGTAAAATATGGTAATACAATTTCTTCGTACTACAATTCTAAATTAAAATTAATAAGGTAAAAATGATTGCGGCCTCTTATTTTTAATTTTTTTTTTGGGAATTTGTCAGTTTTATTGTTTAATGTAATCTTTAATATTCAATACAAATAACAGACGTCTGTGCTTGTGATCTTCATCTTTGGTTATCCTATTGATTGAGATTGATTATTTGATTACTTTGTTCACATTGTTTAGAATTGTGTCTATTTAATTTGTTATCCGAAAAAATAGCATTAAATCACATTATCTTCAATGTCTCCAAACACAGCTATAAAAACACTTCTCACTTTACATTTTCAAATACAGCACAACCCTGTTTAATTAACGTATTCTGTCTACATTGCAATTGTTGCAAATATAATCCTCGATCTTCATGACACCTCTCTTCATTACGGAGAATGATTTATCCCTTATGAGAGCAAGCACTGCTATCAAGGTAAGGTAGTGTGTGCGTAGAATGTGTTTTCAATGACAGAGGTATGGATGTATATATATAATCTGTGTATAATACCCACGGAGTATAGCGGGTATAAATTTATTTTTTCTCTATTCTAATTCTAGATATTAGAAAGGTAGAGAAGTTTTTTGCATGCTCATATTTCCTAGGGAATATGTTTCTAAGTTCCAGTCTAAATTTAAGGAAATATTGGAGTGCAATTGGTTAGCCAAACGGTTAATCGAACCATAACCAAAGTTTTTAAAATGTTAACCGTTAATCGAACTGAACTTTGTATTACCAAATTAACAGAATCGAGTTTTTTTGGTTAACCGGTCGGTTAACCGAACTTTTTTAAGCTAAAACTTTAAATCCTAAAAGTAATACCTATAATAAAAAATCCAATTGAAATAATACATATAATAATAAATCCATAAGAAAATATACAAAAACAATACTATAAGTCTATAACAACACTACAAATTTATTGAGATTTTACACAGTAGATTATATATATAATTTTGGTTAACCGTAATTTTAGAAAACCTTTAACCATTAACCGAACCGAAATTTTTTTTGTTAAAAAACGGTTAGCCGAATTTTGTCGATTTGTTCGTTAACCAAAAATTTACTAAAGGTTCACACCCTTAAAAGACAATGTATATTGTATCAAAAAATTCTTAGTTATCATGAACTTTTACACATATAAGACCAACAACAACAAGTTCATGATAAAGTTTAACTATGCTACCATAGTTAAGGAGTACAAACAAATCAACTTTTCCAGGATCATGTATCCTCTAAAATCTTTTTCATCTTTGAAATCCAATGAAGATTTTAATGATAAGGAGCTTATCGGTTAGTTTTCTACAATCTGTTTTCTACATGTATTGTTTTTCTTATGTATTAGTCACTTAATTATAACCTCTCTTTTTTTAAATGTAGATGCTATATTGCTAGGGGTAGGGTCAAAGAAATATATTCGACTCTTGGAAAAATAGTTGCAGGCAAGCCTTCAAGGTTAATTGATTTTCTCATAGAAGATGCAAGGTAAGAATATATGTATATATAACACTGTTAGCTTTTTTTGTTTCATATTACTTAATATAAGAAAATTTTTTAATGGATAATATTTTTAGTATTTGTTAAATATTTATAGGGGCGATCAGTTGAAGTGTACAGGGTGGGACGATCAGTTTTCAAATATTGAACCATGGTTCAAATAAAAAATTAACGTTCCTCTAATAATAATGTTGCAGTTTTGTAGAGCCAAACACTGCATAAACAGAGAGTTTTTTTTTTTTTTTTTTTTTAATTTGAACTATTTATTTTCTCTGAATTATTTATGACATTTTTATTTGCATCTTATTTTTTTCTGAATTTTTTATGACATTTTATTAATATGCAGTTGGTGATATAAAGTTGTCAAGCTCTTACGATGCTACTCAGATACTTATCAATGAGGATTTACTTGAGTTCCTACAAGTTAAAGAAAGGTAAGTTTTATCTTCACTTAGATATTTATACTTATTTTTTTTACATAGACTAATTAATTTATTGAAAGTGAGGGTTGTAGATAAGGATGGCAATGTGCCATTGCTTCTATGGGATAGAGAGTGCAACGAACTAATAGGCATGACAACCGTGCAGCTAAAGGAAAAATATCTGGGAGGTATGTATTAAATCTATTTTCCAATTTTTTTTTCTCAAATGTTTAATTTTTGATTAGCTTATTCACCATATATGTGAATTGTTTAGTTAATTAAGAAACTGCCACTGGAAATTGAAGCATTATGTGGTATTGCAATGGTTTTCAAGATTGTTGTCAGAAGGAGTAATTTGATAATCTTCATAACGCTTTTGTGGTTATGAAGATTATCAATGATCGTACATTGGTTGATGCACATTATCCCGAGATACTTGATATCCCAGACAATGACCATACATCTAAGCAGGAGACTAGTGGAGATGGCGAGGATTTAGACGAGGCATTTTAGATGTATAGTTTGAATTGTTGTCTTACTCTATAATAATTCAATCATAACTAAATATTACAGTAAACATTTGTCTAATATTCTTTTTATTTTTAACAGCAGGTATTCTTGTCAGAATATGAAGCAAAAACTCCAATTGCTATCAATATTTCTAGGCTTGAACATATGGATAACAATAGCAATCCTGTCAAGAGATGTCTATTAGCAATCCTGTCAAGTGTCAACTACGCTTAGAGCTTCTTGGTTCCAATGTTTATTGTATAGTGTGTTAATAGGTTAGGTTATTGAGCATGCAAAAGATTATGGTTTATGTAAATTGTAAACTTTTTTATTTTTTTTTTATTTTTGAGAGTAATTGTAAACTTTTTTTTAAGAATTTATTTATCTATTAGATTAGTTCTTCTGTAATTTGTAAAGTTTCTTTTTTTTTTTTTCTTCACTTACACAGTTACCATTCTATATTGTAAATACATTCTTACCTAGTCTTACAAATCATATATTGTAATCTGATGTAAATTTAATTTTTTTTTGAAAGCGATGTGAATTTAATTTAATTTAATCATATATTGTAATCATCCTAATTCCTATTAGACATGTATCATCATTCATCAACCTTTTTTGAAAAACAAATAACCAATTCGATTAATGTAGAAGAGTATAAATAGAGTTAGGAGGGACAGAGTCCCAGTACAATGTATCAATTCAATCAGCGAAAAAGTCGATGCGGCAAGAGTATGTGCTATGACATTGTGTAATCTTGGGACTAAACTAACTACACAGCTGTGAAAAGACGTTATCGATGCCCTGCACGCCTGGATGGCGTAACCTGCGTGTGAACGAATTGAGTAGTCTTGCAAAAGATATGAACGAAGCTGGGAACAATCAGTGAACACCTCTACTGAATGCAGACCCTTGTCTCGTAGCCACGTGAGCGCCACTCTGCAAGCCTCCGCCTCCGCCATTAATGGAGAGAAGCACAGCGGCAGAGCACTTGCGCAGGCCGCCATGAACACCCCACTTGCTGAGAGCAGAACCGCGCCAAATGACGCCCTGAACGTAGTCGAGCAGAAACCAACATCGAAGAAGCACTTTGGCGCCTCGGTTTGAGTCTGGACTAGCGCTGCTTGTGTGGTCGTGTGTCCGGTTGCAGTCGGCTGGTCGTGATGAACCTCTCCCCAAGCCAGAACCGCGGCTGTTGCTGTATGGCTGACCTTTCTTGGCAATGGTAAGTAACCTTCCCACACTACCGAATTCTGGGCACGCCAGGTATAATAGAGCGCTGCTACAGCCTTCCCAACATCTCCTTCAGAAAAAGCATTCAACATGGATGAGAACCACATGCTAAAGGTGCTACCAGCAGTAGGTATAGTAGGTAAATTAAATTCATGCCACACTAATTGGGAATAACCACACGATACTAATGCATGTAACACACTTTCATGACCTTCACCACACTTTGGACATGTTGGGTCTACATCTACCCTTTTTATAAGTAAATTAGTGGTGACATGTAGAGTATCACTAAGGGCTTTCCAGAGGAAGGTTTTCCATTTTGGGGGCACTTTTAATTTCCATAAGGCAATCCAATCATCAAAGCCCTCCTCTGTACCAATAAAATTTCCCATGACAGATCTATAGCCACTTTTCACAGAATAACATCCCTTTGGGTCCCCATGCCAAAACCACGTATCCTCATAGTCTAGCGACATTGGTACCCTGGTAATACGCAAAACATCCTCTGGGGTGAAGATATCATTTAATATAGAGATGTCCCAGGAACCACTCTCCTCATCAATTAAACCAGACACATGAGAGCCACTTAGATTTGCAGGCATTGGAGTTTGAACCAAAGGGGATAGATCATCAGGCAGCCACGGGTGTCCCCATATTAGAGTGGATTTCCCATTTCCAACTCTGCGCCTCACACCACTACAAATTAAGCCGTGAGCAGTCATGATACTCCGCCAACATAAACTTGGGCAACTACCAACAGAAGCATCAATGAGTGAGGTTTTGGGGTAATACCTCGCTTTATAGATCCTTGCAACCAGAGAGTCAGGCATAGTGAGAAACCGTCAAGCCTGCTTCCCTAACATAGCTAGGTTGAAAGCTCTTAGGTCCTTGAAACCTAACCCTCCAAATTTCTTAGGCATACACAAGCGATCCCATGCTTTCCAATGAATCCTTCTCTCAGATCCCGAGCCCCACCAAAATCTATTCATCGTTCTTTCTATTGATAGACATACAGAATCAGGAAGCAAAAAAGACACTCATTGCGAAAGTAGGCACTAATTGAGCCACACTCTTCAATAAGATCTCCTTACCTGCCTGCGAGAGAAGCTTTTTATTCCATGCCCCAATTCGTTGCTTGATCTTATCCTCAATATATGAGAAAGCCGCCTTCCGATTTCTGCCCACGAAAGCTGGTAAGCCCAAATATTTGCCAAAGTTTGGGGCTTGAGCCACCCCCAACACCGCAGCCACCTCTTGTCTATGGGCATCATGTGTATTCCTACTAGAGCAGACACTAGACTTGTGATAATTCACAGCCTGGCCAGACATACTCTCATGCAAACTTAGACAATGCTTTACCGCACCTGCCTCCTGGGCATTCGCTCGAAAGAATAGAAGGCTGTCATCCGCAAAGAACAGATGGGAGACTGGAGGAGCCCCCCTAGCGACCCTGCAGCCCTTGATAGCACCTTCCGTCTGAGCCTTCTGAAGTAACAGAGAGAGTCTCTCTGCACAAATAATAAATAAATATGGGGAAAGAGGGTCTCCCTAGCGCAACCCGCGAGATGGTACAACATTACCAGTAGGGGCACCATTAACCAAGAAACTATAAGAAACTGTAGAGACACATAACATGATCAAGTTAATCCATTGAGGTGCAAACCCCAGAGCCTCTAACATTCTGCGTATGAAGGGTCACTCCATACGATCATATGCTTTTGCGATGTCAAGTTTGAGAGCTCCCCAACCAATTAAACCACACTGCTTTCTATTGAGGTAATGCCCCACCTCGGCAGCGACCAAGATATTATCAGTGATGAGCCTACTAGGAATGAAGGCACTCTGAGATTCAGATATGAGATTGCCTAACAAAGGCTTCATCCTATTTGTTATCATCTTTGTCATGATCTTATACACCACATTACACAAAGCAATAGGTCTCAAGTCAGCCACACTCTCAGGCACTTTTTTCTTGGGAATAAGGACAACATTTGTTGCATTAAGGCCCTCCGGGAATGAACAAGTATGCAAGCAGTTAATCACAAATTCAGACACATCCCCACCCACCACATCCCAATAATGCTTGTAGAACCCCGGATTCATCCCATCCGCCCCAGGAGCCTTATCCGGGAACATTGAAAACAGGGCCTCCTTCACCTTAACAGTCTCAAAGGGATGCAGCAGAGAATCATTATCAGATTGGGAAACACGGGGGACTATAGTACTGAAAAAAGCCTCATCTAGAGATGACCCAGAAGAATGGAAAATGTTATTGAAATAACTCAACACAACAGACTCCAGAGCCTCTCCCTCCACCCACGCACCCGCATCATTCTTTAATCTAGACAGAGAATTCTTCATTTTTCGAGCAGAGGCATACCTGTGATAGAACTTCATATTCGCGTCAGCACCCTTCAACCAATGTTTTTTTACCCGCTGTCTCCAGAAGGAGTCCTCCTGGGCTTCAAGGCATGTTATTTGATTCTCCATCCTCTGGAACTTAGCTAGGGATTCCGGGTCACGAAGACCTCTGAGCCTTACGCAGGTGCTTCAGCTGCTGCCCGAAATTGTGGAACTGATCACCACCCCACCTCTAGAGCATCTCCCCGCAGAACTGTAAGCAACTCATCAACCCACCAGCTCTACCATCCTCCCAAGCAGGGACGTATCCAGAAATTTGTTTCAGTGGGGATGAAAAATTAAAATAAAATAGATAGTTAAAAAAAAGGAAGAAATACTTAAAGAAATATAATCATAAATATTGTTGGATATTGGCGATAAATAAAACATATAAAATCTTTATAAAAATATTTATAACAAATTAATTTGATAAATTAATTCAAATAAAAAACAAATTATAAATTACATATCTCATTATTAATATATATATATATATATATATATATATATATATATATATATATATATATATATATATTACATATTAAAAAATTCATAAAGCTTTTTAGAAGCAATAAGGGAATTGAACCCCCTAACATTTCTTAGCATGAGAATACATCTATCAACTAGTCAACATAACATCTTGTGTATATTAATCTATTTTTAGTTATATATAAGTATATAACTATATATACCATAAAAAAAAAAAAGCTAAAAAAGTGCAAGGCTTCCCACAGGATTCAAACTGGCAACCTTTGGCAAAGCAACACACAGCTCTACCATCTAGTCTAGCTAGCTCTTTGTTTATTATATCTGTTTTTATATATTTATATCTAAAACATGTATATATATATATATATACATATATACATACAAGGCTATATAGGGGGGGGGTGAGTGGGGGCAGCTGCCCCCAGGGTGGTTCCGTCACTGCTCCCAAGCATGTTCCACCACTCCCCTACATCCCTCATCAAGCAACCAAGCCATCTCGAACTTGAAAGCCTTGCGTGTGCCCCCCGTCTCACCGCATTATTAGACAATCTCAGGAACAATGCGGAGTGATCAGAAGAGCGGGTTATAATATTCTTCACGGTAGCATCCTCCTGCAGGCCTCTCCAATTAGCATCAGCTAAAACTTTGTCTAATCTCTCTTCCATCCAATCATTCATCAACCTTATCGTCACCTTTTATTGCAAAATAATTAATATTTGATTTTATCCCTTTAATGATGTGAATTTCACCAATTAATTATTGACTATCAATTTTACCTAATAAAATTCATGATTATGGAATCACTCTATTCGTATCCCATTTTAATGGAAACACAATACAACAAATAATGCATATAACTTGGCTAATGTCAAGCATATGTATAACAATATATAGAATTTATTAGCGAAATGGTTCCTCGACTATTGCGAAATTATCAATTTGGTCCTCGACAATTTTTCGTGCCCAATTAAGTCCCTCGACTTTGAAAATAATAACCAATTTGATCCTCCGTTTATTTTGCCGTTAAAATTGGGACCAAATTGATAATTTTTCTATAGTCAAGGAACCAAATTGGTAATTTTTTTATAGTCAAGAGACCAAATTGGTAGTTAATTTTTTCACTGAAATGGTCCCTTGACTATAACAAATTTACCAATTTGGTCCCTTGACTATAGCAAATTTACCAATTTGGTCCCGATTTTAATAGCAAAATAATTAGAGGACCAAATTGGTTAAAATTTTCAAAGTCGAGGGACTTAATTGGGCACGAAAAATTGTCGAGGATCAAATTGGTAATTTCGCAATAGTTGAGGGACCATTTCGGTAATAAACTCCAATATATAATAAAAACATAGCATTCATTAATAAATAATGGTTTCAAGTATAGGGCTAGATCTACTATACTAATAAGAGCCAAAGAGAGTTAGGCCTAAAATGGGTAGAAAAAATGGCGGTAATCAAATGAATGGTTCAGATGAATTATTTAATCAAATAGATGGCTAAGATAATTCAGATTAATATTATTCATAGAGATTACCTAATTTAACCATACTTTTATGATTTTCCGTTAAGTTTTCCGTTAAATATTCTCTTCTCTGTTAATATTCCGTTAACTTTTAACTCACCCATTAATTTCTATAAGAAAGGTCTTAGGTTCGAACCTCATCTCAATCAAATTTGACATAATTAAGTTTTTCACTCTATTTTACTCTTATTAAATTAAATAAATTAGTAGCTACAACAAAAAATGATACATATGTATTTCTTTAATTTAGAATTATGTGTCTACAATACCTTTATTTGAAAAAATTATTCATTATCAAAAAAATAAATTAAATAAGAGAAATAATTTCATTAGTTATATTGTCTTTATTTTCTCTCATGCAAAGATTCTTTAATTCAAATTTATCAATTGATATTCATTACATTGTCCATTATCTTATTTTTACAATATCTTGTAATTAAATATCAAAGTTATAGTACAAAATAATGTTATATATTTATTTACCAAATATTTTATTAATACTATGAATTTTTTTTTAAATAATTTGAAGCTAATTATATTAACTACTTGGAGATTGGTTGACAAAGAGAGTACTCAAATAGTCTAACAAATTGAAGCGGAATCACTCTATTTTACTCTTATTAAATTAAATAAATTAGTAGTTACACCAAAAAATTATACATATGTATTTCTTTAATACCATGAAAAAAAAAAAAAGAATAGTTTGAAACCAATCATATTAACTACTTGGGGGATTTGTTGACAATGAAAGTACTCAAATAATCCATTACCCAGCAAATTGAAGCGAGAAACTATCTTTTAATATCTTTGGAATACATAATATTTTAAGTTTTCAAATTTTTATTAATTTATTTAATCTTTTTTTTTTTCTTAAACTAGGAAATCTTTATCCACAATAACTCATTCAACAATAATGGTTGAACCAAATGAACCCCAAGCAGAGCACCTAAAGGAAAGTCCATAGCTCCTATATCATAATCTCATTGCATGACGTTGTCATCTATGCTACCAAAAATAACCGAATTGCAAATAACACACAACCAACAAAAAGGAAGAGAACAAATAGTAAAGATGAAGACAATGACAATGTTACTCAAAAGAGAATTAAGAACACTTTAAAAAAATTCAAATTAAAAGTAGTACGGAGTATTTATTTAGACTATCATTTTTAGACCAAATATTTAGACTATCGATTTTACAAGGTTGCAAACATTTATTTTAGTAATAATTATAATGAATTTTCTATATTATCTTAGATTCATATACTTTGAGTTAGATATTTAAATAAAAAAATTCGACATTCAATTACCCATGTATAAACTTCTCCTATATAATCTTGCATTGATATACTTTTAAATATTTATTTAAATATAAACATTGGGCATTAACCCATTCGCACAATGCGCGTATAAAACTAGTAATCTAATACAAGTCCAACATCCAAATGGATCACGCCATACATGTTTGCAAAATACATTAAAATCTAAATATATAATGTTGTGCACACTGAATCATGATTGAGTTTTTACCCAAAAAAATTTTAGAATTAGTTTTATTAGTTAATTATGATATTAGGTTTAGTTTCTTAGGAATATTTTATTATTTATGTTTATTTTAATTTGTTAGGAATAATTTTGTATTTGTTTAGTTGTTTTTTTAGGTATATTCTTGAAAATAATTCAGCAATAATACTAATTACTAAACTCTACTCTATAAATATGGAGATCAATTATGAATAAGGTAGAAAATTGAAGGAATGCTGAATAAGATGATCAATTATGACCAATGACTTTGTGGTTTAGTAGAACGATGTAGCTCGAGCCTAAGTGGGAGACGGGGTTCAAGCCTTAGTGAGGGCAATATTGACGGCTCTTTGTGCTTCAGGGATTTATCCTAGATGGTCTCATAAAATCCAAACAAACTTAAGATGTATTAATTCTATGAAATTACGATAAATACAAAATCCAAACAAACTTAAATAAATACAAAGCAATCAGGGACTTATCCTAGATAGTCTCACACAAGTGTGACCCTAATAAAATAATCCTAAGAAAGTAAGATAAATACAAAATTAATTCTATGAAATTACGATAAATACAAAATCCTAACAAACTTATAAATACAAAGCAATCCGAGAACTATATTTTGTTGCCGTGTCATTACCCATGAGAACCTCCATTATGCAACAAAATTTATAAATAATGTGCAATAACACATTATTAGGTTGAGTAAGAAATGCTTATTTGATGAGAACTATATATTGTTGTCGTGTCACTACCAATGATAATTGCACTGGAAGGGTGATCAATTGTTGATGGAGGTGATCAAGTGTTTCAAACAGATTCTAGTATTAGAAGATCGCAAGTTAAGCTTGATTCTTGCTAACATTTATTAGGACTCTTGTATTTGAGTTAGATTATGACTCCTCATAAGTGCTAAAAATGCATACTTTTATGGGTCATTTTGGTGTTGTGTTGTGAGTATTTGGAATCCTTTGTGGTTGTTTTATGATGAAAAAGCTTAGAAATGTGCTAATGTGTTGCAAAGCCCTATATATGTATAAACTTTAGCGTTTTGAAAGATTTCGGACATAAAGGATGGCATATGAGCTTGATTCGGAGTAACCAGGGACAAGTGCAATGGAGATATGCTTCAAGGACGGTCTACTCAGCCTGCTACACGGACTCATGCCATAGCCACCAGAAATCAATCTCGTGATCTTCCTATGGTCCTCACTGCATAGGTTTGTCCTATTGAGCCCACCTGTTACACACAGGCGGTTAAGTAATTTGAGTGTTGTGAGGCTATGGATCAAGAGTTTAATGCTCTGCTACAAAATCAGACATGGTTCCTAGTTCATTCAAAATCATATATGAATATGTTAATGGTTGTAAATGGGTCTTTCATACGAAACGAAAGACTGATGGTTCTATTGAGAGGCACAAGGCTCGATTAGTGGCAAAAAGGTTCAATCAAGTTCGTGGTCAACATTTCTTTGACACTTTCAATCTTGTGGTCAAGTCCACTACTATCAGGTTACTCTTATCTTTGGCTTTGTCTTCTAGTTGGGTTATTAGACAACTTGATGTTCACAATACTTTTCTGAATGTAATTTAGCTGGGACTATCTATATGCAGCAGCCCCTGGTTATGTTGATACTTAATTTCCTAATCATGTCTGTCTGTTGAAACGCTCCTTATATGGTCTAAAACAAGCTCCTAGGCTTGGTTTAATGGCCTACACATGTTTCTACTCTCTGTTGGGTTTAAGGCATCCAAAATAGATGAGTCTGTCTTTGTTCTATTATTCGCAGGAGTCTCCCTTTGTGTATCTGTTGGTTTATGCTGATGATATACTTGTGATGACAAGTGATCAGAATCTAGTAAATGTCTTGATATCTATATTGTCTGCTGCATTCAAAATTAGGAATTTTGATGAACTTGGGTTTTGCCTTGGAATTGAAACAGTTAAAATTGATGGTGGAATATTGCTTTCTCAATAGAGGTAAATGACAGATATTTTAAAACGTGTTGGCATGACATATTGTATATCTCTAACTACTCTTGTTCCTTTCTCGAAATATGTTCCCTTCAATGTAGATTTGTATAATGATCCCACTCAGTATAGGAGTTTAGCTGGGGCCCTATAATATCTAAACAGCAACACAACTTGACTTGTCTTTTGCTGTAAATCAACTTTGTCAACATATGTATGTTCCTACAGTCTCACATTGGGAACAACTGAAGCGTGTACTGAGGTATGTTAAAGGCACCATTTCTTTTGGTCTTTGCATACGTAAATCAGGATCTAGGGATCTTCATGTGTTTTCTGATTCTGATTGGGCTAGCTGTCCTAAAGACCGGAAATCAACTAGTGGTTATGTTGTGTTTCTTGGATCTAATCTTGTCTAGGGTTTGTAAGAAATAAAGAACTGTTGCTAGATCTTCTATTGAGGATGAGTATAAAGCTCTAGCATATGTCTGTGCTGAGGTAATCTGAATGATAAAATCCAGATTTTATCATTGCTGCATGAGATTCATGTCCAAATATTCATGTTCCTAAATTATGGTGTGACAATCTTGGTGCTACATACATGTGTGCAAATCCAATCTTCCATACTCGCACCAAACATATGGAGATTGATTATCATTGTGTTAGAGACAGAGTTGCTTCTAGAGACATTCAAGCTAATTTTATTTCAACCAAAGACTAACTTGCTGACATTTTTACTAAGGCTTTGCATAGTTCTAGATTTTCTTTTTCTTAGAGACAAGCTACAGGTTATTAACTTATCCTGTGCTTGAGGTGGAGTATTAGAACTCTATGTATTTGAGTTAGAATATGACTCTCATTCCTAGACTCTGTGATTCCTTCATTATATATATACTTGAAGTTTGTATTTTTATAAATACATTATATTATTCAATATAATTCACACAGTTCTCATCACATTCACTCGATCGAACATGTCGCAAGACCAAGATTCCCGAATTTGCCTAGATTTACGACTTTGATTTTATTCCATTTTAGACAATTTACTGAATTATAGAATTTGACCTTCATTTGAGATGAATGGGATAGTTGCATCTTTAATCTTGCTTAGGGTGTGTGGAAACCCGGAAAATGTTTTCCGGGCTTCTTGTGTTTGGCAAAAGTGCAAAACATGGAAAACAAAAGTCAATGGAAAATAATCTTTGATCAAAGGAAAATAGGGGTCATTTTATGGAAAATGACTTCCCCCAAAATTTTAGGGAAGTCATTTTCCAAGCAGCATTTCTCTCATCCATCCTTCTCCATCTTCAAATCTTCTTGCTACTCAATCAAGAATAACCCAGGACCTTCATCATCTTCAAGCAAACCACGCCATCGGAAATCATAAGAAACTCCTTTTCCGATCAGAAACCAGTCGGAAATCATCTCTGGTTTCCGATCGAAAACCAGAGAGTCTCAACTCCGACCGGAAACCAGAAACTCTCTGGTTTCGATCGGAAACCAGAAAGTTTCGACTCTGACCGGAAACCAGAGAGTCGACCGACTCTCTGGTTTCTAGTATAGTGGAAACCACCCCAGTGGAAACCAGAGAATTTTTTTTTTTTTAAATAAAATCAGTGTTCTCTTTTTTTAAAAAAAATAACACTAATCTTGCTTGTTTAAAAATATGTCTCTTGAATTATTTGGATAAATAATGATAATAATTGATAGAATATGTGATTTTAACTTTGGGTTACAATTTGCTCATTTTCCAGAAAATGAACCAAACACATCAATACAGTTTTCTGAAATGCAACCAAACAACGGAAAGAAAAATATTTTCTGAAAAATGACTCATTTTTCAGAAAACATTTTCCAAAAATCATTTTCCGGGTTTTCAAACACACCCTTAGTTTGGATTTTAAAAATTGTTATTCCATGTACTGTCATTTCCTTTAAATACTACACTGTAACTTAATTTCCTCATCATCATATCAATTATCAACCATGGAGAGAGGTCCTGAAAAAGTTGGTGCACATAAAACAAAATTCACAGAATGTTGGCAGACTTCTCGTAAAACATCTTACATCATGTGCCTTGCCATGTCTGCTGGCATTGGAGGCCTTCTCTTTGGTTATGACACTGGTAAACACTATCCACAAAATCCCGAATTTAATTTTTGTTTAATCTTTTCCTACTATACCACAAAGAATCTGCTCTTGTATGTTATGTGCTTTTATAATAATTATAATTAAATTATTTATCATTTTTTCTATATTTATTTTAGTAATAATATAATTACATAAATCATATTATATATCGATATTTTTAAGATAATTGCAGACAAACGAATCATATATTATTCAATTAATTGAGTAATACTTTTGCACTAATCTTATAACCAAATAAATGTACACATTCAATATTAGAATTCTTTATAATTTTTTCATCTAAATATATAATTAAAAATAATTTATCCGTGCATCGTACGTGCATTGCACGTGCATCGCGCATCGCACGTGCATCGCATGAATAATTGAGCGATTATTTACTCGAATTCAAGCAAGAATAACATCAGAAAACATAATCGATCCAACCAACTTCATCCATTTCACTATATAATATTCAATATTATAATTTATATAATTATATATCGATACAAATATTCTTAAAATATTATAACAAAATTCATTCCGTGTAACGCACGGGAAAAAGTACTAGTTACAATAAATACAAAATCCTAACAAACAAAGATAAAAACAAACAAACGAAGATAAATACAAAATCTAAACAAATTTAGATGAATACAAAAATAATCCTAACAAACTAAGATAAATACAAAACAATCCTAACAACGTAAGATGGCTTCTTCCCTCCATCGTGCAACAAAATTTATAAATCATGTGCAATATAACACATTATTAGGTTGAGTAAGAAATGTTTATTTGATGAGAACTATATTTTGTTGCCGTGTTACTACCCATGATAATTGCACTCAAAGGGTGATCAAGTGGTTCAAACATGATTCTATTATTAAAAGGTCACGAGTTAAGTTTGATTCTTGTCAACCTTCAAACCGTCTCCTATCAGTTCTTTGCATATTGATACTGAACTGTTGTGAATCTGCATTTCGTAAGATGAGACTATGCAATCATGTGTGTAATTTAATGTATTAATAAACACATGCATGACACCTATCGTTACATGCTTGGAGCAGCCGACAGTCAGCTTTAGTTCAATTCGTATTGATATTCCTGAGTCTCGCACAAGACGGAACCGGCAGTGAGGGCAGCTGCTCCCCTCCCCCACCGGCCCACCCTACCCTTTTACTTAGTGTTTGCACGGTTCTAGATTTTCTTTTCTTAGAAACAAGCTACAGGTTACTAGCTTACCCTGTGCTTGAGATGAAGTATTAGGACTCTATATATTTGAGTTAGATTATAACTCATTATCCTCTCTTGTGATTCCCTCATTATATATACTTGAAGTTTGTATCTTTGTAAATACATTATTCAATATAATTCACACTGTTCTCATCACATTCACTCAATCGTATCTTTGTAAATACATTATTCAATATAATTCACACAGTTCTCATCACATTCACTCAATCGAACATGTCGCAAGACCTGGATTCCCAAATTTTCCCAGATTTATGACTTTGATTTTATTCCTAGACAATTTACTGAATTCTCGAATTTGGCCTTCATTTGAGATGAATGGGATAGTTGCATCTTTAATCTTGCTTTGTTTGGGTTTTAAAAATTTGTTATTCCCTATACTGTCATTTCCTTTAAATACTACACTAATCGCATGTTTGGTTCGCGAAATAGACCTGAAATGGCATAGCATTCCTCGAAATAGGCATATTCCTTTGTTTGGTAATGCTTTTTATTCCCCGGAACATTGTTCCTGGAATGAGCTATTACCGTTGCAAGGGTAATACTTATTACCAGAACCCCTTTGGTATTAACCTATTCCTGAATTCTCAGTAGACAAATTTTCTTATTTACTATTTTACCCTTAATTAAACATAAAATATATTTAGATCACAACTCACAACACTCTAAATCAAACTTATTTTTTTATAAAAATATTATTTTCGTAGTAATATTTCGTAATAATGGTAAAATGACAAATTTTTTCTGATAGTGAACAGTATTGAGCCAAATATGGCACAACATTGTTCATCTACACTATTTTTTTTAAAAATAAAAATTATATTCCTGCTATTTTGCACCTATTATTTTTTGTTTATTTCGTTTTAATCTTTTATATTGTTTTTATGTATTTATATATTTTTGTTATATTTATATTATCAAACATAAATAATAATCTCATCAAGACCATTAAAACAAGATTAATATTTAATATAGATTAATTAAATATTATACAAATAATCAAGTGTTGGTACAATTTTTTAAATTTTATACCAAATTAAAAAATAAATAACTCTTTCCAAATAATTCACAATATACACATTTAAATAAATAAATATAAAAATGAAATGTAATCTAAGTACAGGTTTAGCTGAGGAATCTAAAAGCTCATTTGGTTCATTCATAATACAACATTTGTTGTTTATTTCCAGCAAAATGATGATCTTCTTGAATTTTCCAGTGGAAAGATGCCCATGAGTGATTGCGTTCTTAGTGTTCTTGTTGCACTAGAAGTGAGTGGCCACTTTGCATCTTTTTGCCTGCTTCGAATGGCATATAGAGCTTGTATTCTACTTAGGATAATCTCATCACATTTTATAGTAATATTAGAAGTACTAAATATGATCATTTGTTGCAGGAAGACCCCCTTCCTGAAGACTTCATAATCTCTTCTTCTAAATATTATTAAATGTTCTTTAAAAAATTTTGTTATTTATATAAATATTTTATTTCATAATTTATAGATCATTTTATTAATATTATAATTGCTATAGAATAATATTATATAAAAATATGATGCAATAATAATAATAATAATAATAATAATAATAATAATAATAATAATAATAATAATAATAATAATAATTGTATAAGGGTATTTATGTCTTTTAAATATATATTCTATTTTTATTCCTTTAACCAATCAAACGTTGGAATACAATTCATAAAGTCTATTTATTCAGCGAACCAACCAATAGAATACAATTCATGTTCTATTCTTTATGGAATAGCATCCTATTCCCTCCAAATCCATTCCGTGAACCAAACATGCTGTAACTAGCTTAGGTTCCTCATCATCTTACCAATTATCAACCATGAAGAGAGATCTAAAAAAGTTGGTGCAGATAAAACAAAATTCACAGAATGTTGGGAGACATCTCGTAAAACACCTTACATCATGCGCCTTCCCATGTCTGCTGGCATTGGAGGCCCTTCTCTTTGGTTGGTTATGACATCGGTAAACACTATCCACAAAATCCTCAATCTGGCATTGGAGGCCCTTCTCTTTGGTTGGTTATGACATCGGTAAACACTATCCACAAAATCCTCAATTTAATATTTGTTTAATCTTTTCCCACTATACCACAAAGAATCTGCTCTTGTATGTTAATTTGCACGGGATCATATCGGACTAGTAATGAAGATGCTATATATGTAAAAGGTGTTATTTCTGGAGCTCTGTTGTATATCAAGGAAGATTTCAAAACTGTCCTGTACCAAACATGGCTTCAGGCAAGTAAACTAACGTAGTACTGATCATGATTAATATATATGTTCGATCCTGTTAACATATTCTGATCTTATCCTTTAATTTGATGATGTGAAAGGAAAGAATTGTGATTGTGGGATCTGCACTGGGGGGTGGAAGAAAAGGGTGGATTCTTATAGCTGATGTTGTGTCCAACACTTCCCCCCCTTTATATCTCAGAGGTGCTCTGGTTAGCATTAATGGCTTGTTGGGACAGGTTTTGTCTTTCTCACATTAACTTAGCATTCACCAGGGTAATTAATTAATTATAGCCATATCCTTTCTTTGCATACTCATACTCAACTGATATCCATATCCATCCCTTAATACATTGGCACCTGGCGTTGGATGCTTGGAGCAGCCGGATTGCCAGCTTTAGTTCAATTTGTGTTGATGCTCTCCCTTCCTGAGTCTCCCAGTATGCAGCTTGTAGACAGGTATGGGAGGAGGAGGCTGATGATCATCTCCATGTTCGGGACCATAAGCTGTTTGACTCTCTTATCTGGCCTCTCAACATTCCCCGCCAGTTAGCCTCTCCCAATCCCAACAATTTGGACTCAATTCAACCTGCTCCAATTTCTTATTCACACCCGGATCAAATAATCAACCGTCATCCTGGAGCGGCTACTCGTGTGTGCATCAGCATGCCACCTCTCACCACTGTTGCCTTCTGCTCTAACAAAACCGGCAAAGTAAGTTAGTTCGTTTTATCTGTACACTTTCTAACTCAAAATTATCTTCTATACTACACTTTCCTGCAAAATTCTTACCATTTCTGGATTCTGATCTTAACAACAGTATAATCCAGGAGCCTGTTTATCTGTGACGGATGAAGTGAAACACTTGTGCCAGTCAGAAGGGTGATCATGGTACACAGAAGGCAGCCCCAGCAAATATGGGATCTTTGCAGTCTTGCTCCTTGGATTGTTCATCATATCCTACGCTCCTGGGATGAGGACACTGCCATGGGTCGTGAACTCTGAGATTTACCCTTTCGACCACCTTGGACGGCTGACTGCTGTTTGGTGTTTCTGTTGCAGCTAAACAACAAGCTGGGTTGGTTTGTATCCTTTTTCCAGCATCTTTTCGACCTCCTCGAATTGCAGTCCTTTGGTTTCAAGTACGAGGAAGAAGATGGTCACAAGTCCAATGAGTGAACAGCCTGCAAACAAGAGGAATGTCCCTGAAGTGCCAATAGCCTCTATGAGAGTCAAGAAAGTGAGTGAGACGACGAGATTTGAAACCCAGTTAGCTACTGCAGCAAAGGACTGAAACCAAAGGACTGTTCCTCTTCTTCCTCATACCTGAAACCAAAGGACTGCCATGGGTTGTGAATTCAGAGATTTACCCTTTGAGATACCGCAGTGTTGGAGGAATAACCGCAGTAGCTAACTGGGTTTCAAATCTCGTCGTCTCACTCACTTTCTCGACTCTCATAGAGGCTATTGGCACTTCAGGGACATTCCTCTTGTTTGCAGGCTGTTCACTCACTGGACTTGTGGCCATCTTCTTCCTCGTACCTGAAACCAAAGGACTGCAATTCGAGGAGGTCGAAAAGATGCTGGAAAAAGAATACAAACCCAGCTTCTTGTTTAGCTACAGAAACACCAAACAGCAGTCAGCCATCCAAGGTGGTTAGGTTAAGTAACCATAATCTTTCCAGCAAAATAACCTTAGCTTCCAGAATGGAGTATTGCTTATATATTATGTTCTTCTTCAATTCTCCCCCATTCTTCTGTTAAGACATTATTAGTAACCATTGAAATGCAGTGCAAGAAAGTCCAGCAGTAAAGTGGAAACAGCATATATATGAATGAAGGCTTTAATTTAATTACTATCTCAAAAGCATATATCCATAGTCACTAGTCAGTGAATTGAATAAATATAAATAACAAAACTGAACAGAGAAAGAAAGTTTGGCATCCAAACAGCAAGACAAAGCACAACCTGCTCAGCCAGCCAGCTAATGCATTAATAATAATGACAATAGGATAAGGAAAAAAAATTACCTAAAAAAAAAGTAAAATGTGTGATGGGGGTTGGTGGCTGCCTTGATAATTGTATCTTATTGTGTACATACATGTATGCAAGCTTGCTGGTAGGGACCAGCACACTGCAGATGAAAAATTAGCTTCACAACAAACAAAGAGTGTCCCCTTCTGACCTCTCACCCATTTTCACCTACTTCCATTCAAAATTTCTTACCTAAGCTAGACACACTGCCTAACAATCAATTTGAGTACCGTATTAAGATTTTGAGCACATAAAGCAATATATTCTACCTAACATCATAGAACGATACAAAGTTCACGAAAATATATAGAAAAAAATAAGCACGAGTAAACAAGAAATAAGTGGATATTGATACACCGGAATTACAGAAGAAATTGTTGTATTCTCCACACACTAACAAACTTAGTACATAATAGTGTATCTCACACTTATCTCACACTAAAAACACGATCACTAGTAATGACCTCTAATGGAATTTGGATCTCCTATACAAAACCAGAGGATTAACATCCAAACTCTCAGGAAAAAAAAAGGGGGGAAATAAGCCAGTCTCCGATACAGGCAAGGGTTTATTGCAGAGGGGAATGAAAACCCTCAAAAAACCTATTCAATTATAACCAAATTATATACCTTAAAGGTCAGCTTCCTTTCAGTAGATCCTAACTATTTCTTCTTCTTTTTTTTTTTAAATCCAAACTTTTACCATAAGGAAAGTTCTCAGCCACTCCTGTACAAGCCAGATCCTATACATATAGGCCCTGTTTGGTAAATAATCAGCCTATCAGCCAATTTTTGGCTTATTTGACTACTATTAGTTGGTAAATAATAAGTTTTTTGTAACTCCAAAATGCTAAAATTCAAAAGGCTACTCAAAGTAGCCTTTTCAATTAACTTTTTGAGAAAAGAAATTATACCAAATAGCTATCAGCTAACAGCTTATCAAACAACTTTCTACAATCAGCTAATGTTATTAACAAATCATACATTCTAACCCAAACAGCCAACCCAATCAGCTAACTGCCATTTACCAAACAGAGCCATAACCTACGGAGTACTTCAAAATATAATATATGGCCGTCTAAGCTGACCTCTCTAAGCCTCTAAGAAGTTGACCTAGAAGCTTCTTGCCTCAGTTCTCTCAAGTACCCAAGAAGTGTTTCAGCCTGTAAAAAAACAAGACCAAGAAATTCCTATTATCCGACCAAGGCCAGAAATGTACAGCTAGCACACACTGAAGAAAAATAAAACATGGCAAAAAAAAAAAATGATGAGCATACATATATGATAAGACATCACAATCACTGAAAACAGTATTTATTCCATATTCAAGTTGCAGAAATCAAATTAAAGCATCATCAATATTTGGGATACGATATTTTCCCACTTACCACAAACAGATACCAGCCTGACAGAATAGCCAGATTCAGCTGTGTTTCAAATTTCAATTCTTTCAATATTTTACAAAATCATTCTTAAAATCTCAACCAACTAATAAATGGAATATGTCTACCCACCCAATTAAAAGCTCAAAATACATACTAAGAAGCATGTAAAAATCATCTAAACAATTAGCTAAGAATTCTGAGATTTCAATTTATCACATCTTAACGAATAGAATAGAATCAAAATCGCTAAAAGATTCATTCTTTTTCTTGGTAAATTGTTGTATCAGTAAATCATCAAGAATTCATCCAAAATGGCATCAAACAAACTAAGTTCACCTTGTGCTTAGCTTTAGCACTTCCATTCTGAGAAAAGGCAACAAGAGGAGGAATTCCCCGGTTCCTAACACTATGAATACACAATTGCAGAAGCGTGAGCACCGCAAATCTCCCCATTATCGGAACTATCCTCAATAGCCTCCACCAAGGCTGCGATTCCTCCTTCCTCCACGATCGCGTCTCTGCCAATTTCGATCGCAGCCAGGCTGTTCAACACCACCATAGCCTTCTCGTCATTCACTCCCACCAGCTCCACCGGTGGCTTCACAGCCCTCTCCTTGTTTAACTTCACTGAACCTTTAAGGAATCTTTTTTACCGCGGTTGGATCCATTGATGAGCAGAGCCACCAATGGTGGAATGGCACCACAAGCGCCAATTGACAACTTATTTTTGTCAATCAAAGCCAGGCTCAACAAAGCGCAAGCCGCGTTCTGTTTGGACGTCTCTGTGCCGGTTGTGCTGGCTATTATCCTAATTCCTAAGCTATTACATATATTACATAATATGTGAAAACTGAAAAGCATAGAAAGAATTTTTAATATGGTAGATAATCAAGGCAAGTGAAATCATACGTGGACCATACTACCAAATAATGTGCATTTTATATAAAAATAATGTATTTTTAATATATTAAAAATGTACATCGTATTTAGGAGATGTACATTATTTGTGTCCTGAATATACATTTGGTACACGAATAATATACATTTAGTAAATTAAAAATGCACTTTTTGTTATAGTGCAAATAATACTATGTGGACCATGGTTTACAAAAGAATTTGCCGAGTTCAATCATAGAGGCTTGTTGAGCCCTAGCTACCATCCAAGCCCGGTCCTATCATTTTATAAGCCCAGAGTCAGGGCATAGTAACGAAAATGGGACCTACATGAAATTAATATGTATTTTAATCACTAAAATTTAAATTAAATAACAGAAAAAAAATACTAATGCCATATAACTTGATATAAGATTTACAAGTTTTTAACAATTTTACATACACAATAATAATCATGAAAACAATTCTAGATGATTTGCTAAATGCAAAATAATCAATAACCACATTAATGTCTTCATAAATAAAGTATTTAGTTACGTTTTAAAAAACGAGTCACAATTTAAAACCAAATAAGCTTATAGACAATCACATTGTTATTATAATAAATAATAAGTACTTTCCCTATCCATTTTATTGTCTTACTTACTATTCATAGGTCAAATCAACATTTTCTTCTTTATTTATTTTTTT
The DNA here is from genome assembly GCA_003576665.1 of Ipomoea trifida. NCBI lineage: Eukaryota > Viridiplantae > Streptophyta > Magnoliopsida > Solanales > Convolvulaceae > Ipomoea > Ipomoea trifida. The sequence continues at coordinate 22,680,489 of CP025658.1, read as the reverse complement.
TAGTATTTTTTACTTATTTTAAAATTTAATTTTTGTCTGTTTAATATTACTTTTAGTATAGTTTCTAAATATATAAATTTTATATACTAATACTAAACTTAATATTATGAAAAATTGAATTATAAATAACTTTAGTCAAGCCTCGTTAATTGAACTAGACACATAAAATGGGACGGATGGAGTAATTATTAATAAAATTGTATAAAACAAAATTTACAAATAATAGCAGATCATGAAATCTTAATTATTGAGAGCAATAAATCAAAATACTTTAAAACGTGATATAAATATAACAAAATATGAAACATAATTAATTAGATAAAACTGTTCTAATAGAAAACACATTTTAAATCACACATATTATCTAATATATCATATTTATAAATACGTTTTCTTTTAATTAGACCAATTTCAAGTTTTATTTTTTCTAAATTAGTTTGAATACCATGACACACAATAGAACTTCTAAACTACATTGACTATACAATTCATAAAAAATTAAACAAGAACAAAAAACACACAAGTTCATCAGACCACAAAAGCACACACGACAAAAGGTGAATATTTAAACAACATTGTGAAATTTGAAACATATGAAATATAAGAGATAATACTTGGGCTTATATTCTGTGTATCCTAACATTCAAATGCACAAACACATCACAACCTGTGTTACTAACATGAATACACAGAACGGTTGCCTAGAATACATAGAACGGTTGTCTAGAATACACAGAATATTGACACAAAATACACAGAACTCATCCTCCTAACATTCGAATGCACAAACACATCACAACCTATGTTACTACATGAATACACAGAAAGGTTGCATAGAATGCACAGAACAGTTGCCTGGAATACACAGAATATTGACACAAAATACACAGAACTCATCCTCCTAACATTCGAATGCACAACACATCACAACTTGTGTTACTAACATAAATACACAGAACGTTTGTCAAGAATACACAGAACGGTTTGTTGGTCCCGATTGGGTAGGAAAAGTCTACAGGAGGAGGGTGAATAGACTTTTCAACAATTTCAAAAATTATAATACTTTAATAATTTCAACTCTAAGTAACAAGCATAAAACAAGTAACCAAATTAGAGTTCGTAGCGGAATACTAGTACGTAAAGTGCTATAAATAAATCAATCAGATATGAAGAGATATATCGCATGCAAAATCAAACCCAGATGATAAAAAAAAAGAGTGAATAGTAAATGGGCTTGTATGAATCGGGAGGAATTTCTTACTAAAAAGATGAATAGTAAAATAAATAGTAAGGAATAGTGAGTGAATAGTGCATGAATAGTAAATAAGCTCTAGGAAATTGAAATGCTTAGTACATGCACTTGTGATATGAAGACTTATAATAAAATATGCAATGGAATGCTATGCATTCACATGTATGACTTGCAAGGCCCAGATGAATAAATCAGTAAGTGGGTTAGTACGAAATATGCATGCAAGAATAAATATGATGCAAGTAAAGTAAAGAGACAGAGAGATTTATAGTGGTTCGGAGATGGTGTAATTCTCATGCTCCACTTTCTTCCTTTCACTCCAAGGAAGATTTTCACTATCTTCAATCACCCAGATACATAGTGAACAGTGCCAACCCGACACTTCCCGAGTGTCTCGCACAAAGCTACACTCAATCCCGAGCGCCTCGCACAAAGCCACGCTCCCGAGCGTCTTGCACCCAGCTACGCTCCTACACCAACCAAGTGTTTTGCACCCAACTACGCTTAGTGTTCCGAGTGTTTCCGTACAAAGCTACACTCCTCCGAGTATGTGGCACAAAGTTATACTCCCGAGCGTCTTGCACCCAGCTACGCTCTCGAGCGTCTCGCACAAAGCTACGCTCCTTCCGAGTGTCTCGCACAAAGCTACACTCCACCGAGTATGTCGCACAAAGCTATACTCAACTAGGGTATCACAAGCCTCACTTGCTACTCTCCCTTTCTCTACTCACAGTAGATATGGGTTTTACAAAGAAGTATTTTTTTTCTTCTCTCTCAGACTTTTTTCTAATCAACTCAATACTTGCACTCTCCAATATTTTTCTTCTCTCTCTTTCGAAATAATAGCTTTAGATAGCTCAGATGCAGTGATGTGGAGAGGTTAAGAGAGGTGAGAGAGGTACTTGTCTTCAAGTCTTGCATGGGTATTTATAGCTTGAAGAAGCTATCTACCCATTGTAAATCTTCCAATCTTGATCGTCCATTTTGAATCTTGAAATAATTTGCCAACTTGTTCTGAAGCTCTTCATGGCCTTTGTCAGGCAATTTTGAATATCGGCATTGTCATTATCCCTCTTGTAAGAAGCCCATCCGTCCAATTGCCTTCAACAGATCTTGAATTGAATTTCCTTATCATGATGGCCACCTAATTTTGACTTTTCAAGTGTGAACACTTGACTTTGCAATTTCTTCTTCTGATATGTCAAGTTAATATCTCCAAAATATTTCCTCCGGTGATTCTTGCTTGAGCATGAGTGTTATCATCGAAAATTCACCGACACCTCCAAGTTGGTCTTCTCTTGCTTAATTCGAAATTTGCATCCAAAAATTAATTTTGGATTTTCGAATTATTATACCAAAATTAAATTTAAAATTTTGGCTCCAATTCATTCCAATGATTTAATTTTGGATTGAATTTTTGTTACCAAAAATTAAATTTCCACTTAGGAATTTTATCTCCAAGGTCGGGCCTACTACCATCAACTCATCAAGTTACTAAGAAATACTGCATATAAAAAAAGGGGGGGGGGGAATAAACTAAAAAATTACCTTATGGATACTTGGTGATGATACCTAAGAGAAATCTACAGATGACTTATGATGAAGATAAGAGAAATAGAGAATGAACAGAAAGAGAGATGGGGAGATAGTGTACTGAGTTAGTGAGAGCTAGTGAGATGCAGGGAAATGGAAAGAGAAGAGAGAGGAAGGTGCATGTGTGGCGGTAAAATCTTATGTACAAGAAAACGCCCAAAAATGATGTTTTGGTGGGAATTAGATTTTAATGAAATAAATTTCAAATATCAATAGTTTAGATTAACATCTTTCTACTGCTGGAAATCAACGAATTTCCGACCACTTTTCCGACCACCGAAAAAAGTGATCACAAAAAGTAATTTTTTTCCATTTTTCGTCAAGCAACGAAATCGTCAGAAAGTGGTCGGAAATTTTCGACCACATGCAAAGAAGTGGTCGGTAAACTATTAAATATGGATTTCGCCACGCCCGAAATGATTAGCGACAACTTATGTGGTCGGAGTTTCTAACCACTATTAGTGGTGGTCAGAATTTCCGACCACCTTAGAATGGTGGTCGAAAATATTACCTTTATTATAATTTTGAAATCGTGTCTTTTTCTTTATTTGCCCAGACAGACTTTCTGTCAAGTTTCCACAGTTTTCTTCTTCTTTCTTTTATCTCTTTCTACATATTCCTTTGTTTCTGCGAGAAGTTTTTACTAATCCAATCACAAATAGTGTAGAAATCAAGCAAAGTATGTATATATATACTTACAACTTTCATCGATCAATGTCATTTTTTAGATCTAGTTTGGACTAACCTTTTCGTACTTTTTTTTTGCAGGATATTTTCTACTATAGTGTTGAAATCAAACTAAGGTATGCGTATATATTTTTAGAATTTTTATTTATTTCACTTTTTTTTTTTTTTTTGTAGATCTAGCTTTAATTTTTTTGTAGATTTAACTTTAATTTTTTGTATATATTCTTGTGAGTATGTGTGTGTGTAATATTTATATATTTATATTATATGTGTGTTTAGAATTCTTTGTATATTTATAATTTTTTAACCTTGAATTTTATATGTTGTCTATTTATTAGTAGGTTGATATATAATTATTTATATTACTTGTAATATATTTATATATGTTGTGTTTGTATTGGATATACTTTTGCAGTTGTTTTACATGGCTAATATACCTGAACATCGAAAATGGATGTATAATCGATTGTTACCCGGAAGAAGGGGGTACACTGATGAGTTTTTAATGGGTGTTGAGGAATTTGTAAAATATGCAAGCACACTTCCTGTATACATGGATTCAATGCAAATTAGATGTCCATGTAGTAAGTGTAAAAATAGAGTACACTTGTCTGCAGATGATGTTTGTGTTCATTTGTAAAAGAAGGGTTTTGAACCGAATTATTGGATTTGGACATATCATGGTGAGCTTAGCCCTCAATACAACCTCATATGAACGAGGGCGCTAGTGAAAACAATCGGTATGAACAGATGATTTTTGATGTAGCTGGTCCATCATTTTTTCCATCAAATGCCGAAAATGAGCAAGATGAAGAACCACATAGTAGTGCAAAAAACTTCTATGATTTGTTAAATGCTGTGAGACAACCTTTATCAATGAATGTTGGTGAAGAAACAGAGTTGGCATATACATTGATGATGATGAATATCAAGACAACTTATAATATTCCGCAGGTAGCAATGGATCAGATATTTCAATATAATAACCGTATGATGGGTCCCGATCATCGAGTGTGATAAGCTCCCAAGATACCCATTATTTGAGTGCAACTAGGGGTGCTTTGTAACGTTTTGAGTATCCTTAAATGATAATTTTGTGATCAAATGTGCTTTAAATTCACTAACCGCACACAAATCTACCTTTGGCATAAATTGAGACGATATAGGAGTCCCGTGAGCTAATAAGAACGAATACCGAGCTTAAGGAACGAACCAAGCAAGTCTAGAGCCCCGAAGGACCCAAAATGATCCCCACACACGTGGTGGTGCGCGTGGCAACTTTCCAGTAGCCAACCACGCACGATCACATGCGTGTGGGAAGACGTGGACTGGACACTGTTGGTCCCGATAGGGTGGGAAAAGTCTAGGGGGGGGGGGTGAATAGACTTTTCAAACAATTCAAAATATTATAACACTTTATCAAAGATAATTCAAGTGAATAAATTCAACTTGAATTGCACAGCGGAAATAACGATACGATAAAGTGCTATAAGAAAATCAACGTAAAAACGATGAGATAATCTGCATGCAATACGTTAGAAACACTTAGAATATATCAAATAATAAGTGTATGAAATATGGTGCACATGCATACGTGGGATCATGCAAACCCAGACGTGTAATTTGAGTTACACGTATGAAATGGGTTGTGAAAGATGTATCAAGATAAATGATATGTCAGGATAAGAATATATCTTGCATGCAAAAGGCTTTCACACAAACCCAGATGATAAGATAAATATGCAATGAATAGTAAATGGGTTAGCTCAGATCAGTTTGCAAAAAGTAAAGCTACTGCAAGTAAAGTAAAGAGACAGAGAGATTTATAGTGGTTCGGAGATGGTGTAATTCTCCTACTCCACTTCTTCCTTAAACTCCAAGGAAGGTTTCCACTATCTTCAATCACCCAGATACAATAGTGAAACTCCAAGTGCTACACAAGCACTTCTCCGAGTGTTTTGCACAAAGCTACACTCCAACCCGAACGTCTCGCACAAAGCTACGTTCCCGAGCGTCTCGCACCTAGCTACGCTCCTACAACCAAGTGTCTCGCACAAAGCTACACTTAGTCCTTCCGAGTGTCTCGCACAAAGCTACACTCCCGAGTGTCTCGCACAAAGCTACACTCAATTTTCTACACACAGTAGAAACGGGTTTCACAAAGAAAGTATTTTTCTCTCTCTTCTCAGACTTGTATTTTCACGTTAGTAGCTCAAGAACTTGCTATTCTTGTGTTTTGCAATACTTCGTATTTTTATCTCATCAACTGATCCGCAAGTTTTTTCACAAGTTCTCCAAGTCTGTCTCCTTTTATAACTTGAAAAAGTTATATGCCCGTTGTGAAAATTCAAACTTGAACGTTCACTTGATTTGATAGCTCTTCTAGCTTGATCTGTATCATTGATTGACTTTGGTAGGCTCTGTCAGATGAATTTGAATTTTGCTTGCTTATCCCTTCAGAAAGTCTTCTATCAATCTGACAAGTATGGGCCTTGTAAATTATAGCCTCCAATTTTGACTTCTTGCACCTTCTGGTAGTGTGAACATTTGACTCGTTCATTTTTTATTTTGACAAATCAAACACTTCTCTTCAATAATTCACTCCGTGACTCTTGCTTGAGCTATAAATAATTTCCACCGAAAAAATCCTTGACTTTTTCGTAAGTTAAATCAGCTCCAAGTATAAAGTATTTGATTTACCTCCTTTGAATTTCTTCTCGCTGGTGCATGTACTTTCTTTCCAGATTCGGAAGTCATCCTCATCCTAAAATTGAATTGAGGTCATCCTGTTTCCTAATTTGGAAGTCGTCCTCATCCTGATTTGGAATTGAGATCTTCCTCATCCTGATTTTCTTTCTATTTCTGGAAAGTCAGCCTCTTCTCGATTAAGGGTCCGTTTGGAAAGGAGGAAAATGATTCCTAGAAAATGTTTTCTGGAAAATGAGTCATTTTCCGAAAAACAGTTTCATTTCCAGTGTTTGGATGTATTATGGAAAACTGTATTTGTGTGTTTGGTTCATTTTCTAGAAAATGGATAGAATTGTATAATTAAACATTGTAATTGTTTTATTTAAAATATAAAAAATTATAATAGTTATTAAAATAATGGTATTTAATAAAAAATAGAATTTATAAAAAAAATAAAAAATTAAAAAAAAAATTAAAAATGTAGCAAAGCTTTTCGACGGTTTTCCCACCTCCTTAGTCCATGGTCATGGGTGATATGACTTGGTTTTGGTCAAAAACATGCAAAACAACTATTTTAGCGATTCCGTAAAATGACTTACGGAAAAAAATTCCGTAAGTCATTTTCTAGAAAAATGAACTGATTTTCCTTAGTCAACGGAAAACATTTTATGTTGACCACATTTTCCAGACGTTGCCAAACACAGAAAACTCGGAAAACATTTTCCAGAAGTCATTTTACAGGTTACCAAACACACCCTAATTGATTTTAAGTCTTCCTCTTCTCAATTGAATGTCATCCTCTTCCATTTTGCAATGTCAACCTCATCTTCTTCAATGTCAGCCTCTCGATTTCAATGTCATCCTGACCAAATTGATTCGAGACTCATCTTGATTTCAAATGATTGAGGTCATCCTGATCTGATGTCATCCTGATTGAACTCAGCCTGATTGAGGTCATCCTGATTGAACTGTCAACCTCTTCCTTAAAATTGATTTGTGAGAGAACTCATTCAATTTTGACTTCTTCAATTTTGACTTGTGCTAGTCATCCTCTTCCTTTATAAATTAATTCTTCCAAAAGAATTAATTTGAGGCTTGAACTCGTGACCTTAGCGACGAAGATAATTCCGGTGCTCGATCATTTTTCCACTTCTTCTATTTTTATTTAGTGGAAGCAAACGACTTACAAGTATAAAATAATTTTATACTCAATTGTAAATTTCAAACCGTCGTTGCTAATTTTGACTAGGCTTTGACTTTGGGGGGTCTAAAATACATATTTGGTTCATCAAAACAATTACACTATATTCCTAACAGACACTGTGCGAGATTCTTCGTAGGGCGAAATTTCGGAGACTATTTAAACCCCCTTGATAGAATTTCAGAGGAGAGCCCCTTTTTCCACTTTTGGAGAATTTTTTTTTCCATTTTTGGAGGAGGGTTCCTCCTTCTTCCAATATTTTCATTTCCTAGAATAGTTTAGCTTAGTAAATTCTCCTTGTAGCAAGACAACAAACTTGGATTGAAGGATTACTTCAATACTAGGTGATTTCTATTTCATCTTAATTTATTTTACTATTTGTTCTTGGATTAAATTAGCTATTATCTTGAATTTCTTATCATGAGTGGCTAGTTTAATTTAGGGATTTGGATTGTGTGAAGATATGTTGCTAGTGTGATGATCTTATATCTTATTTTGGATTTTAAATGCTTGGATTGTTGGAATATCTATTCTTGTCTATTGATTGTTGTTTTGATGATATCTTGTTTGGATTTGGCCAATCTAGATGAGAGATTGAGCTCTTGACTCTTTCATGTCTTTGATTAGAGTTAGGATTGAAAGCTTTGTAACAATCATAGATCCTATGGACTTCTTAAGATAGTAGGAAAGTGTGTAGCTAAAGTGTGATAAAATGTCTCTTAGGACTTTGGTTGCTTGAAGGCACTCCTAAGTCTAAGAAGCCCTAGTACACAAAGGTGGAAGATGACTAAGAAGACACACTCCTGAATAGCCAACATATTTGCTTTGTTTATCCATCACCTTAGACACACTAGGATGCAACATAGATGAGCACTATCCAATCCCTTACTTCCCTTACATACATTTATTCACACTTGTTTTTACCCCTATTATCTTACCAACCTTATGAACCCTTTCACTCTCTCAAATCATCATTCACCACGTTCAAATCTCTAGCATGACACAATCACTCGAACATACAACGTTTGACACACCTCCACGTCCATCCTTCGAGACCGACACTCAGGGAGTCATTGACTTTCCGTTTTAACATACACATATCTTTTGACAGCTCAACCCCTACGTAAAACTGCTTCTTCAGAGTGCCTACCAGGTATTATAATACAAAAAAATTACTTACAAAGCTTGGTCTTGGACATGAGAAGATTGATTGTTGTGTAAACAATTATATGCTGTACTATAAATCTGAAATCAATGATAGGCAATGTAAGTTTTATGGCGAGCTAAGATTTAAACCTTTCCCACCTGGATCTACTCGTGTAAAAAAGGTGCCCTGCAAAAGAATGCATTACCTTCCTCTCATCCCTAGATTGCAACGTTTATATGCATCACATAGCTCTGCTTCACAGATGCGGTGGCATTATGAAAATCGCTGCGAGCAGGTATTATGTGTCATCCTTCTGATGGTGAAGCATGGAAGCACTTCGATAGAAAGTTTCCTGATTTTGTAGCAGATCCTCGAAATGTGAGATTAGGCTTATGTTCTGATGGATTTTCTCCTTTTGGTTTAAATGCAAAGCCGTACTCTTGTTGGCCTGTTATGGTTGTTCCGTATAATCTCCCACCTTCAATGTGCATGACTACACCATACACATTCTTAACCTGCATTATTCCTGAGCAGAAAAATCCAAAAGCCAATATTGATGTTTATCTGCAACCTTTAATTGATGAACTTCAATTGTTATGGGAAATAGGCGTCTTAACTTATGATGCATCACTTAAACAAAATTTTATGATGCGCACTGCGTTAATGTGGACCATCAATGACTTTCCTGCATACGGTATGTTATCTGGATGGCAAACAACCGGGAAACTAGCATGTCCTTATTGTCTTCATTATTCTAAATCATTTTATTTGAAGAATGGTCATAAAACATGTTCGTTTGATTGTCACCGTCAATTCCTTCCAATGAATCACTCTTGGAGGAAGAATCGAGATACCTTCGTCAAACGACGAGTAGAGAAATCAAGACCTCCACCAATTTGGACATGGGACGAGTTGTTTCACAGTTTGGAAAATATCCCAAGGATTATTGATGGTCCAATTGATCGCATTGAGGGGTTTGGACAATCACATAATTGGAAAAAAAGAGCATATTGGGATTTGCCTTATTGGAATGATAACTTGCTACGTCATAATCTTGATGTGATGCATATAGAGAAAAATGTGTTTGATAGCATCTTCCACACGGTTATGGATGTCAAAGGCACATGTAAAAATAAAGACACGCCTAGTGCACGTCTCGATATGAAGGATGTATGTAATAGGCCAGAACTTAAGTTGGTGGAAAATAATGGACTTTATCTTATGCCTAAGGTAGGGCTGTTAGTGAACAGAGCTTTCGACAAACTACTCGTATTCGAGCTCGGAAAGCGTTCGCTTATGTTCGTTTATGAAGTAAAACGAACATTAACAAACAAAATTTAGAGCTCGGTTAATAAACAAACAGAGTCTGAATAGTGGTAAGCTCATTTGCTAAGTGTTCGCGAACAAGCTTGTTTGTGTTCGTTTAGTAGTGTTTGCGAACAAGTTCGTTTATTATTCGTTTAATAATGTTCGCAAACATGTTTACAAACATATATATATATATATATATATAATTGTTCGTGAACGTAGATTATTTATTGTTCACGAACAAAATGTGTTCATGAACATGTGCAGGTGCTTGGTTATTAAGTGTTCACAAACGTGTTCATGAACATAAATGAACACGTTCGTAAACGTGTTCGTTAACGTTTGCGAACACGTTCGTGAACCTGTTCGTTAATGTTAACGAACACGTTTGTGAACATGTTTGCGAGCGTTAACGAACACTAACGAACGCTTAACAAACGAACACGAAAAGGATTTTCAAAAATCTTAACAAACGAACACGAACACGAACACGAACACCCCAAAATCCTTAGCAAACGAACACGAACAGCCTCCGTTCGTTTATGTTCGGTTCGTTAACAGCCCTAGCCTAAGGCAAGCTACAGTTTGAATCGTACTAATCAATTAGCTGTCTTTGAGTGGTTGCGGACTTTGAAGTTTCAGACTGAAGAACATTGTCGTAGAAAGTCGACTTCTAACTACGGAGTGTCAATCAAGGGAACAGGTTTAGCACAATTTGAATCAAATTTTTTTGGCACATTGCAAGAGGTTGTTGAGGTTGAATACCCCAATGTTCCAATTAAAAAGGTTGTTCTCTTCAAGTGTGAGTGATTTGACCCAACACCCAATATCGGGTCAATATTCAATTCTGAATATGGTATCGCTGAGGTGCATTGCAATAAACGATATAGGAAGTATGATCCTTTTATCGTTGCACAAAGCGCATGTTAGGTGTGTTATATTCCATCCCCACGGGGTATACGGGAGAAAATGAATTGGTGGGTAGTGTTGAATGTACGCCCTAGAGGAGCTATTGACAATGCCTATAGCTCTAGTTACACATATCAACAAGATAACATACCGTTGCCTACATTTGGAGGTGATCAAAGTATTCAAGATGACGTGCAAGAGTTAGTGCCCGAACCATTACAAATGAATGAAGTGGAATTACCTCAAAACAAAAATCAATGGTCCGATCAAGGTGTCCAAACAGAAGATTCAGACGAAGAGGATAGTGAAGAAATTGAAGAAGATGACAATGATGATTCTGTAGAAGATGATAGTGGAGATATTGATGATGAAGATGATAATGTCTAATCCGACAATGATGAGGGTGATTTTTAATTTAGATTTGAAATTTATATGATTTTAATATTTCTCCCTTGGTTCTGAATTTTCCGACCACCAGGTAGTCGGAAAATTTATGATCCCTCCAATTGATATGTTCGTCGTTTTTTCCGACGACTTCCAAAAGTGGTTGCTATTTGATAAGCTCCCAAGACACCTATATATTTGAGTATAAATAAGGGTGTTTTATAGCATTCTTAGCATCCTTATATGATAATCTTGCGATATTTTGTGCTTTAAATTTATTAACCACACACAAAGCTACATTTGGTATAAATTGAGACAGTTCAAAGGTCCCGGGAGCCATTAGGAACAAGGAACGAGCGAAACGAGCAAACCTAGCAAGACAGGAGCCCCGAAGGACCCGGAAAGGTGCATACACGCGTCAAGGTGGCGTGGAAACTTTCCAGTAGTTGTCCACGCCAGCCTTCACGCGTGTAGGTGGCGTGGACGGAGCACTGCGCGAAAATGTTTTTAGGGCAAAATTTCGGAGACTATTTAAGGAAACTTGATAGAATTTCAGGGAGGTCCCAATCAAAAAAAAGGAGGTCCGAATTTCCAAAGTCCCATTTCCATTTTCTTCTTCATTTTCTTAGTTTTGAGGATAGTTTAGTCTTGCAATTTCTCCTTGTAAATGAAGATTTGAAGCTTGGATTGAAGAACCCATTTCATTTACTAGGTGATCTCTATTACAATCTAATCTATTTTTGTTATCTTGTTCTTAGATTGAATTAGCTATTGCTCTTGACTTCTTGATTATGTGTGGCTAGTTTGATCTAGGCTTTGGATTGTGTGAAGCTATGTTGCTAGTGTGATGATCTTATTTCTTATTTTGGATTCAATTGCTTTGTTTGTTGAAATTCCTATTCTTGTCTTTTTATTGTTGTTTTGATGAGATCTTGTATGGATTTGGCCAATATATTGAGAGATTGAGTTCTTGACTCTATCATGGTTTGATTAGAGTTGAGATTGAAGCTTTGTGGCAATCATAGATCCTATGGACTTCATATTAGGAATAGTAAGAAAGTGTGTAGCTAAGGTGTTTGATAAAATGTCTCTTAGAACTTTGGTTGCTAAAAGGCACTCATAAGTCTAAGAAGCCATAGTACACAGAGGTGGAAAAGGACTAAGAAGACACACTCTTGAATAGCCAACATCATTGCACTGGTTATCCTATGCTTGAGACACACTAGGATGCAACATAGATGAACATGACCCAATCCCTTGTTTTCTTATATTTGTTTGCTTATATTTGTTTTCTTATACCCTTTTACCCTCACATATCACTATCTTATGATCCTTTACACCTCGTAACCACCATTTATCACATTCACCACACATACTCGATGCCTCACATGACTCGATTGAATGAATGCATTCGCACTTGACACACCTCCACGTCCCTCCTTCGAGACCGACACTCGGGGAGTCACAGACTCTTCGTTTTATTCTTACACACATCCACAATATCTTGACATCTCACCCCGCACACAAAACTGCAACCTGTCACTATTTTCGACCACCTGGTGGTCGGAAATGTCTGGTCCCTCCAGTTGATATGTTCGTCGTTTTTTTCCGACGGCTCACAAAAAGTGGTTGCTATTTTCGACCACTCAAGAGAGTGGTCGGAAATACCGACGAGTCCCTTTTCCGGACATCCAAAATAGTTGCAAAAGTGGTCGGAAATGGGGTTACCGACCAGATTTAGGCCATTTCCGACCACTTTTGGGTGGTCGGAAATTCACTGATTTCCAGCAGTGCAATAGAGATAATATCTTTTAAATAAAGTATCAAATTAAAATTTTATCACTAAATCATAAAATTTAGCTAGAGTAGTTTTTAACCATCACAGAAACTATGCAAATAATACATTTAGTGAAGAATTTTTCTATTTGTCACTAATTTTTTGTCATTAAAAATTACTCCGTATTTTTTTGGTAGTGAAAATATACGTTTGAACATGTAGCTGTGGTATCAAATGCAAAATAAGAATTGTGGGCATGAAACGTGGGAACATGAGGAAGCTACAAAAGTGATAATTCGTGGGTGCATGCGTTGAAAAAATTGAAAGAAATCTTATCTATAAAAGGGATATTGTAAAGAGTTAGGCTCTGTTTGGTAAACGGTTAGCTGTTAGCTGTTAGTTGATTAGGTTAGAGGGTATAACTAGTTGATAACATTAGCTAATTGTAGGAAAATGTTTGATAAATTAGTTGTTAACTGATAGTTGTTTGGTATAATTTTTTTCTCAAAAAGATAATTGAAAAAGTTGCTTTACCCAAAATTGATTTGTAGGCTAACTATTTTACCAAATAGGATCTTAGTTTCGCTCTTTGCCATAAAAGTTGCTTTAGTCAAAATTAACTTGTAGGCTAACTATTTCACCAAATAGGGTCTTACCCTCGCTCTTTGCCATTGTATTCCTCCTTATCGTTCTCGTAGGGCATTATGCTCTGAGAGGATTCGAACCTTAGTATTTCATCTCCAAGACATCTCAAAATTTCTAATTTCCTATCATCCTGCCACTAGAGCTTTAATAGTCTTTACTTCAAAGAATGCTTATTAATTAATCTCCCACTGGATCCTAGTAGAGTCCAAAGTTAATTTCCAAAATTAATTTTGTTCTCTCTTAATTTCCGTATACTTTATCAAAATTCATATGCCTTGACTTTGATTTTCCTCGACCAAAAATACTTGTCGGTCTTTGACAATTCGAAGCTAAAATTACAATAATATTACGCAAATTATATCGTGGACCGCAGTTCACAATCCATTGTGGACTGCACATCAAAACGACGTCGTTTTGATTAATGAAAACAGACAAATGAAACGACTTCCGTTCCGTGTCATTCACTTTCAGTTCATATACACTGCAGTTACATTTCAACATAACTGCAGTTACATTTCAACACAACTGCATTTACATTTCAACATAACTGCAGTTACATTTCGATATAACTACAGTTTCATTCGATAATATAAAAACACAAATGTAAAACTGTTATTCAGTATCAGTTCATATACACTACAGTTACATCTCAACACAACTACAGTTACATTTCGATATAACTACAGTTTCATTTGATAATATAAAAACAAATGTGAAACTGTTATTCAGTATCGGTTCATATACACTGCAGTTACATTTGAACACAACTACAGTTACATTTCGATATAACTACAGTTTCATTCGATAATATAAAAACAAATGTAAGACAGTATCTTTTGCAATGAACAGTATTATCAGTGACCACGGTCCACAATGCATTGTGGACCGTGGTCCACGATATAACGACTGATAAAATTATGGGGCCTAACAAATTACACTTTTGCTCGTTAAAATCTAATTACAAAAAAATTTTCCTATCATATTAAATTTATTAGTTTCTTAGGAATATTTTATTAGTTATGTTTATTTTAATTTGTTAGATTAATTTTGTATTTATTTAGTAGTTTTTTTTTAGTTATATTGATGAAAATAATTCTGCAATACTAAAACTCTACTCTATAAATATGGAGATAAATTATAAATAAGGTAGAAAACTGAAAGAATGTTGAATAAGATGATCAATTATGATGAGTTTGGCCATGGTTTATCTGTGAGTGTAAAGTCCACTTATCCTAACAAACTAAGATAATATATGTATTGATGGATATTATTATAAATGGAGCAAGTCGATCCGGGAAGAGGAGCAAGGAGGACTCAAGCGGACCCGGGGCACCAAGGTAGATCTTCGTGATCAACCCAGGTGGCCTAGGTCGAGCCCATGCTTGGGCATCGGCCCACCAAGCCATAGGCTTCGGCCAAGGCCACTGCCCAATGCCTCGGCTAAGGTCACTGCCCAATGCCTCGGCTCAAGTGCTCGGTCGGCCGGCTGCTCAATGCCTTGGCATTCTCTAACGGTAGTATAGGGGGGACGCCCCCACTCACTACCTAACGGAAGAACCTATTATGGGCAGCTTGCCCTTTAACAAGGCTGAGGCCAAGCAGGTGAGGATAACCTACCTGTTCCTCGGTGATACACTCTATAAGAGGTCAAGTCTAGAAGCCTACCCGGTCTTGCCCGTGCAAGCCCGACCTACCTGCTGGCTAAACCAACTCAAAGAGTACAAGAAGTCATGCGTCCTACCCCTGGACAAGGTGGGCGCGCAACCATGTGAAGAGGAGGGCCCCAACCTACTTGCTCCTCGGGGACATACTCTATAAGAGGTCTTACAACGGCAGCCTGCTGTGCTGCTTGTACCCCTATGAGGCGAGGTCTGTCATAGAGGAAATCCACAAGGGCACCTGCTCAGCCCATAGAGGGGCTTACACCATGGCTAGGAGGGTAATCCTACAAAGTTACTTCTGGCCTAGCATAGCCAAGGAGTGCACTAACTATGCAAGGAGTTACTCAACCTGCCAATAGTTCAAAGTCAGCCCGGGTCGGCCAACCACCAGGTATATGTGACACCCCAACCTCACATAGGCTGAGATAGATAAAACTTAACACAACAGCTGCCTATCTCAACCAACAAACATAACATAGCGGAAGCTAATTTAAAACTTAAGGGCGTCATGCCACATCTAGGTATAAACACAGCCTAGATGCATAGGCTAATCATGAGAAATGAACTAAGCTGTCATATATAAGCCGAAATAATCCTCAAGTCATAACCAACAATATTCAAAAACACTAGTCAAAAGTATAAAATGTCTCAATGGCACACAGGCCCAACAACCATAGTCTAAACATCATAAAGGCTAGTCTAAGCGTCCTCATAGATAAGCATCTAACGCGCTCGCGCTCAGACTACTTCATACCTGGAAAACACACGCAAAGAACCATTAGCAAAAGAATGCTAAGCAACCACCATTCACACCCGCAAGGAGATATAGATATACATAAGCTTATAAATAGGTTTACACACCCATATAGAATATAAACACCAACAAACTGTTCAATAGTTCAAACCGATACTCAACAACAATAAGCTGAACGAATCAATAACCAAGACTTAGTCAAACAAGCCAATATCCAACAACGAAAGCATAATACGATAACGAACCAATAACCGAGACATTAACTGAAAACAATCCAAAAGGAACCAACCAACCTCAACGAGAACAACAAGATATCAACCGAATAACACAAAGGACTCACAACAACCAACCAAGAAAGAATCCCAACTCCAACCTCCAAAACCCTCAAACCAACCACCAAACCAAGTCAAACCAACCACCAAACCAAGTCAAACTAACCACCAAACCAAGTCAAATCACATAGTCAGAAGTCAGAAGTCAAGAGTCAAACCCGGAAAACGGTACACAGGGGTGATGAGCCCAATCACCGAAGTCCAGTCCAATCACAGGACCGACAGTCCAATCACAGGGACCGAAGTCCAATCACAGGGGTAATCAACCCAATCACAGGGACCGAAGTCCAAAGTCAGAAGTCAATAGTCAATAGTCAATAGTAGCACAGTCAAATCCAACCAACAACCTCCAACAATACCAACAAACCACCATCACAACCTCATACTCCAACTCAACTCAAACAACCAAACAAAGTGTTCATCTCAACTATGAACACAAACCAACTCCCAGTAATGAATCAAGAATCAATAGATCAAGAATACCAAAAATGGAAACCAAAGACATGAATCAATACTCCGGGATATGGTATAAAATACCCAATAAATGACATGAATAAATACTCCAAAGACATGGTAAAATACCCAACAAAACAATCCAACAACAATCAGAAACAAAGGACCAACAACAGACAACAACAACAGAAGACAGTTCACTGGAATCAAATTTCCAGTGAACTAGCGGAACACTTCAACGGAGCTCTCCCTTCCGCCGGTCTCCTCCGCAGAAGGAGACGGCCTCCCTCAGCGGACCAGCGTCCTCCGCCCGAACCTACCGTCGCCACCTTGCGGAGCACCTAGGCGGGTTACATTGTGCCGCCAGGGTGTTCCGCAAGGCCAACCCACTCCCAGATTTCCAGAACCAAGCACAGACATGAACAAAACCACTTCCAGAGATAAAATCAGACCCAATACACCAACATTTCATCCAATTTAGAGTCCAAAAATAGGGAAATCCATAACATCATTGATCATACAACACTAGGCAAAAGATCAAGATGAAATCCAACAAATACATCCAAGAAATAGGCTAAACAACAAGAAATTTCAGGATTTCCAACACCAAGAACATCATATATAGAATAGGAGAAGAAAATAGATTTTGATGGACATAGTGGTTACCTTTAGGAGCTTTTCCCAATCCAATCAAGCCTCAAGCTAGCCCTCTAAGCCCCACCTCCTTCTTGATCATCTTTTACCCAAAGAACCCCAAAAAGAACATTATAAGAATATGCAAAAAGACTAACAAAAACACAAAATGCAAGGTAGATTCTAGGCTAGATGCACTTACCCAATCCTAGACAAGCTTAAAAGAGCAATCTTGACTTGAAAACTTGTAGGGAAAATGAAGATAATTTTGGATGATTTTAGAGTGAAAATGGCGTGAGAGGTGATTGTAGGGAGAAGAAGGAGTGAAAACTTTTAGGGGTTTTTGATCTCAAAATATATACTAAGAATACATAATATTTAGGGTGTAAGACATTAATATGAAGTGGCTTAAGTCATTATATTATAAGAGCTTTAGGAATTAAATATATTCAAGACTAGTAAGTTGGGCTAATGAATTCACCCCTTACAATTAAATATAATATTTGGGACAAAGAAGCCCATAAGATGTCTTAGAAACAATACATATATATTATATAATATATGATCAAGAAATTGGGCTTGTAGGAATATTTAATTATAAAGATTGTAAGGATCCAAATTGACTAAAAATCCCTTACAAGAATAAATTCAATTAATTGGGCTTTTGATTAGAATAATTAAATTAGGCTCAAGGAATATATATATATATATATATATATATATATATATATATATATATATATATATCAATTTGAAAGAATTAGCCCAATTGGAATTAATTCAAATTGTCCAAGGAATTAATTATCGAACGAAAGGCTTGAACGAATTTACGGGGTGTTACAGTATACCTCGATCAGCTCAGTCATCTCGTTCTCAAGGTGGCGGGTTCGACCTAGTCAGAGTCCTATCCATGGGGTCGGGCAGGAGGAAGTACCTAATAGTAGTAGTGGACGACCTTGACCACAATAAGGACAACTACCGAACCGACCTCCACCTCATTGATGAGAGGAGAGAAGCATAGCGGTCCGTGCCGAGAATTACTAACGAATAGCCAAAGCCAACCATGAAAAGCGTGTCCGACCTCGTTAGTTTCAGGTCGGCGACTACGTCTTGCGGAGGCGTGAGGCAAGCCAGCCCTAGGAAGGAGGCAAGTTCGCCAAGAAATAGGAAGGCCCATATGTAGATAGAGTTGGGAACTCCGAGCACCTGCTAAGATATTTCCAATAATAACATTCTTGTAAGGTGGTCTGTCTCCTTAACTCTAATAAAAGCAGTAAAAATTTGCCATAGTCTCATTTTCACTACTTTTATTTGGGGGGGGGGGGGGGGGGGGGGTACTTACCCGACCTCTCCAATCCCTAAAGGGGCACGAGGTCCAACCTCGCATACCAACCCTGACAGAAGAACCTAATGGCCTGGTGTCTAAGGAGTCAAGTCGAAGGTCTATCATACCCTAAGGGGGCATGAGGTCCGACCTCGTGTACCAACCTCAACGGAAGAGCCTAACGGCTCGGCTTCTATGGACTCGGGTTGAAAGGCTATCGTACCCTAAGGGGGCACGAGGCTCGACCTCGCATACCAACCCCGACGGAATAGCCTAATGGCATGGTGTCTAAAGACTCGGGTCGGCAATCGTACCCTAAGGGGGCATGAGGTTCGACCTCGTGTACCAACCCTGACGGAAGAGCCTAACGGCCTGGTGTCTAAGGACTCGGATCGAAGGGCTATCACCATAAGGGGGCAAGAGGTCCGACCTCATTCGCCACCCGCCGGAAGAGTTTTTTACCGAGAGTACCCTTGGACAAACAACTACATGCTAAAAGAAAAATCAAACTCCAAAAACTAGTCTTTGTAATAGCTTGACATCTACGATCTAATATAATATTTGGTCTCCGCGACCCAACAACACTTGTTTGTCTATTTTCCTTGTCTATCCGCTATTTCCTATTATTTATAGAGTTTATTAATTCAGACCCCCGGTTAATTAAATCCATGATATATATACATAATAATCCTAAGAAAGTAAGATAAATACAAAATTAATTCTATGAAATTACGATAAATACAAAATCCTAACAAACAAAGATAAAAAGTTTTAGTCCTAGATTTATAGGTGTCGTTCCACTTTTAGCCCTCTTTTTTTCAAAACATCCTATGTTAGTCCTAGTTTTAATGTGACATGACCATTTTTTATCCTCCGTTAATAAAACTGTTAACCTACCGTTAACTATTAGGATATTTTTGTCTTTTTGATATAAAATATATTTTTTTATTAGTATTATACTAGTATTACAATAATCCCTAATTCTCATTAATACAATTTAATCCTTCCATAGCAGGCATTCTTCCGCAAGCCGCAACGCAGTCTTCCGCAACAGTGTTCCACAGTAGCACAATTGTTCCGTAGCAGTGCCGCCTATAGACTCCAACTGTTCAGACTTGCAGCACGGCCTCACTGCCTCCAACTGTCGTAGCAGTGCTTCATCGCAGCACCGGCTCAGGCAGTAGTTCGCACAACGTTGCACCACATTAATCTCTGCAGCAACCTCAGGCAAGCTTATGGATGAAAGGCAAAATGCTGGTGGAAGTGACAACATAGGTTCAATAATATGTATTTTCTCTTTATGTATTTTTCAATGTTGGGTGTCAATTGATCATTGATAAAGAAACTGAAAATACCAAAACATTGTAAATATTTGTATTGCTTTTTTCACTACAAAGAGGACGACTGATTTAAATAGGTTGGTAGAAGGCATGCTTTGAATGATTTATTTTACATATATTTCGAACATTGTGTTGATAATTAAATTGTTTTTTTATTGGGTTATATGTTAACAGATAAGTTCAAATTGATAATAAAACATGGTGGCTTGATTAGAAAATCTGATAAAGGATATGTTGGAGGGCTAACAACGTGTTTTGATATGGATAATGATTTATGGGGTATGATAACCTTAAGGGAGAGTGTAGAAGAGTTGGGTTACAATATATTAGACAAGTTTAAGTATTTTATAATGATAGATACAAGCCATTGAATTGAATTAGTTACTGATAGTGATTGTTGGAAAATCTTTAATGATTCTGTAGTTCCTAAGAAAATTGAGGTTTGGGTTGTACCAGAAAATTTTGAGGGCGATTGTGCGGGTGGGGGTGAAGGAGAAGGAGAAGCTGTAGAATTTGATGCAGAGTTAAATGCAAATGAGAAAGATGAAAATACTGCAAATATAGATTATGTGGGGCTAAATATGTCAGATGAAGAGAGTAGAAAGTAGATTGATGATGAAGAGAGAACTAAATGGCCAGTGTTTAAATCAAGTACTAAGATGAAGTCTATTAAATTTGAATGTGGATTAACATTTGCTTCTAAAAAAGAATTTAAGGATGCAATCCACAACTACGCTTATAATAATGGCAATGAATTACACTTCACTAAGAATGACAAAGAAAGAATGTATGTTAGATGTAGACAAGTTGGCTGCCCTTTCAAAATCAATATGTGGAAAGTAAAAAATGTCATGTCTTGGAGAATTACAACTTTTCATGAAGAGCATGATGGATGTGGCCGGGTTTACAAAAATAACATGATTAAGTCTACTAGAGTTGCAAGTAGATGGAGGAAAGAAGTAATACACCATATGAGTTGGACATCATCAAATGAGTTTAGAGACAAGGTTAAGGCTGATGAGGGGTTTGAGTTAAGCACGAAGCAAGCATATAGGGCAATTACAAAAGCCAAAGAAGCAATTGAAGGGGAGGCTCTAGATTTCTTAAAAAAGATTTGGGACTATTTCTTAGAGATTCAGAAAACTAATCCAATGACCACATGCATAGTCAAGCTCAGTTATTTAGAATATAAAGGAAAAAAGAGATTTTTGCAGATGTATTTGTGTTGGGATGCTTGCACGGAGGGTTATAAGTTTTGTAGACCCATCATTAGGGTTGATGGATGCCACTTAAAGCACAAGTTTTGAGGGATTCTGTTAACAATAGTGGGGGTTGATGGAAATGATAGCATCTTCCCATTAGCATATGCTATTGTTGAAGGAGAAAACAAGTAGTCCTGGACATGGTTCTTGGAGTTGCTTAAAAATGACTTGGTGATAAATGAGGAAGCAGAACACAAGTTGACATTCATCTTAGGTTTGTTACGATTAACTTAATGTTTTGTTTTTGTTAAATCTATAATCTAACTTAAATATATAATATGACTTAAATCATTTTTTTTTTGTAGACAAGCATAAAGAATTGCTACTTGCTTTTGAAGATGTCTTACCATATGCTAGTCATAGATTTTGTGTCAGATATATGTATGGCAACATGAGACTTGTTGGTTATGTGGGAAAAGCTATGAAAGATGCATTGTGGGCAGCAGCAAAGGCAACCACAGTCAACACCTTTAATGAAGCCATGAATGATATCAAGAGGTTAGATGAGCATGCATATGATTGGTTAAGAGAGAAACACCCTTCAGAATGGAGCAAGTCTTATTTCTCAACTACCTCTAAATGTGATGCTTTGGTTAATAACATTTCATAGAGTTGCAATGCTATGATCTTAGATGCTAGACAACAACCTTTAGTTTCTTGTTTAGAAACTATAAGGAAATTGTTGATAAAAAAATTGTTTGATAGTAGAAAAAAATCAATGAGTTGGAAGGGATCATTCTGCCCTAACATAATGAAGAAAATATCTATAATTGAGGAGGTTGCAGCAGGGTGTCTAGGGACTCAGTGTGATGAAAATTTGTTTGAGATAAGATCTGCAATACAATTAGGAGTGGTAGAGCAACATATAGTGGACTTGTCTAGGTTTACATGTAGCTGTAGGAGGTGGGATTTAACTGGGAATATGGGATACGATGTCAACATGTTGTTAGGGCTATATGGATGAAACATGGAAATGGATCAGTTAATGAGTATGTAGACCCTTGTTACTCAATTTGGTCTTACCAAACCACCTATGGAAAGAGTATCAAACCACTTGCTGGACCTATGGAATGGTCTAGGTCAGAAAAGGAACCACCACTACCCCCATTGTACACAAAAAAAAAAAAAAAAAAAAGTTGGCAAGCCCAAAAAGTTGAGAAAGAGAAGAAGAGAATAAATAACAAAAGATGGAACACATGTGAACCGTAGCTTGTTGGTTAATCATTGCAAAAAGTGCAAAGAAGCAGGCCATAACTCAAGAAAATGTCCTCAGGATCCTGCAACAAAAGAAAAACTAGTAATAATGATCTATTTTACTTGTATACAATTATGAAACTTTTATCATTTTCTATTTCTTGACATTCTTCTAATTTTTTATAGGGAAAAGGGTCAAATTAGCCCCTGAACAATAGCTGAAAAGTCAATTAGGCCCCCGAACATTTAAAAAGTGCAATTAGGCCCTTTAACATATAAAATTGGGAAAAAAACCCCAAAAACGGTAAATGACCTGCAATTGCAGGTCATTTAGGGTTCAGGACAAATCGGCGACCGGCGAGCCGGACTCCGGCGGAAGGCAACCAAAATGGTTGCCTTCCGCCGTGGAACTCCACCAGAGGAAGGCGACCAAAGGCGACGGTCGCCTTCCTCCAGGAGGAAGGCGACCAGATCTTGATGCGAGGAGGAAGCGACAGTGGTAGAAGGCGAAATCGCCTTCCCTTGGAAGCTGCCAATGAGTCGCCTTATCATGTTGCCATCCGCCGGAGTCCGGCGACCGCGCCGTCGCGGTCGCCGGATTTTGTCCTGAACCCTAAATGACCTGCAATTGCAGGTCATTTTTATGCCCAAATTTACATGTTAAAGGGTCTAATTGTACTTTTTAAAGGGCCAATTGATTTTTCAGCTATTGTTCAGGGCTAATTGACCCTTTCCCTTTTTTATATGCAGCTTCATCCAAAGAAAAGGGTTAGGAACAAGAAAAGTGCATCTAAGGCCACAACTCATCAAGAAATTGGTAATCAAGAACAAGTTGGAGTTGAAGTTGGAGATGGTCCTCAACTTGATGAAATCCAAGTCACGCAATCAATGATAGATGATAGAACATGAGGAAGTGAGTTTATTGCTACACCTTCACAAACAAAAGGCAATAGTCTCACCTCCTTGGGAGTTAGGATATCATGGGGAAGTCCAACTTAAAGGCTACAACTCCAGTTCCAAGGAATAAACTTATTTAGTACACTTATGCATTAGACTTAAGTTTTCTATAAAGTGGGTTTTTTAATTTTTTATTTTTTGCAATTGCACTTTTTTACGTTTTGCAGTACACTTATTTTTTCTAACGGTTTTTGCTCTATTATGCAATTACTGAATTATGGATTATTTATGCTATTAATGAGTCTATGACCAATGTATATGATTTTTTGAAGATTTAGAAAAAAAATCATCTTTTATTGTTCTATTACCAAGAAAAAAGTGAGATTTTGAGTGGTTTATGAAATAAGATGCTTTAAAGTCAATTATAATACAATTTAAACATATTTATTAACGGAGGGCCACAAATAATTATGTCATAGAGTCATTTCCATTTTTGGTCCTACTGTTATTGGAGCATTGCCAATTTTAGTCCACTTCATTAATTTTTGCCGCATTGTGACCAGTCTTATTTAGTCCTTGCCACTTTTAGTCCACCGTTAAGATTTTCGTCAAATTGCCGTCCAAAATAGGGGTATTTTTGGTCTTTTCATGCTTTGGTCATCTCCTTGACTTTTTGCAGTGGTTTTTCTTACACATTTTCATCCATTGAAGAGGTCCGGCAGCTATTGATTGTAGTTTTCGCGGTGGATGGAAAGAAGTAGGTGTTAAAACGGGAAGAAGTTCCCGAGTATCGTTCTCAAAGGATGGCAAGGAGAGAATTTGAGCAGCAAGGGGATTAAGCACAAGAGTGTTTAGTGTTTAAAAGCTAACCCAAGCATAGTAAGAAATGTGCATGAAACATAATGAAAATAAGGAACAAATATTGGAAACAATCAATTGGAAAAAAGGATTCGGATCTTGCAACTCATATAGGTATCCTTGATTGCCTACGGTACTAGGCTAGCAACACTTCGATAATGAAAATGAGGCAAGACAACTATGCCAACGCCACTCTCGTGGTCATTGGCCTATCATCTAGTCTATAGTCCCATTCTCATGGCAACTAGGTTAGGTGAGGCAAATTATCGAACACATGGTGTGCTATTTGCCTTCCAATCCCCCTTCTCTTGAAGGCGGGAAGGAAATGTGCTAGGCTAGACTAAGGAGTCACCCTACTCTCGTAGGTGAGACTCCTTCTCCAAACACCTCTCATATAGGTCGGTCACCCCTACACAAGAGTCAAAGAAGATCACCACTCACACAATCAATCTCATAATCAAAGCAATTGCAAAACCTAATTGATCAATTCAAAGCTCAAGAATATCCATACAAAATTGCTCAATCCAAATCCACAAAGAACTATCTAATCATACATGGAATTGAAATAGCAAAAGGCAAAAGTAATGACAAGAAATTAAAAGGAAGACTTAGCTAGAAATTGAACTTTGAATTTGAACTTGAATGTTGATCTCAATCTTGCCACAATGGAATTCTTCTCTAATTCTAATCTTAACCTATGAATTGCAATGCGGAGTGAATTGGGAGAGATCTCTCTAGGCTAATCCTAGAGAGAGAAATATTCTAAAATGATCTGAAATTGAAGTGTGATCCATCCCCCGGCAAAATGGCTCAATTCCCCTTTTAAACCTTGCCCAACCGCTAAACATTCCGCGACGGACGCACGGCTGGACGCGCGTCCATTGCGCGTCCAGCGTGCCTTCTGCTGCTCAGACTTCAACTTCAGAGAGCTGAAACTTGGACGCCGGCCTGGAAGTGCGTCCAAGGCCTATTTTGCCTTCCAACTTTTGTTTGTAAATCCTTCTCCGAAGTATTGTCATGTTCCGCCTTTTTGCACATCTTTTTACCTACAAAACGATTTACAAAGCGTGGAACGGGGTCCAATGACAATAACAGGCATTCTAACGCAATAAAGGCCCAAAGCAATCATAAAAGCCTTCAATTGTGCTCAGGATGATCCTAGAACGACCTTATAAAGGTGGCGTCTTTTGCACTTATCAAAATTTCCACACTTTAAGCCTTGATTGTCCTCAAGCAAGCTATCCTTGAACAAGCAACACATAAGTGCAAAGGATGCCACAAACTTTGATATGCAAGTAAGCTAAGATAAAAGAATGATGCATATATTTGAAATCAATACACTCTTTATGCTATCATGAAAATGTGCCTTCAAACGAACCCTAGACTCTCAATAACGAATATCCCAAGAAGCAAAGCCTTTTGGCTAAAACAATTCATTTCAATTAACTCTTTTTCCATACAATTTCCAGCATGCAATCTGAAAAGTAGGTTCACCAATCATTTAGAACGGTCCACTAGCCGAGCCAACTAGTGGGACCGATGTGCACAAGCCAACCCTATTCGACCGCCCTTATAACCTCAAGCCCCGTAGATACTAACGTGAATATCAAAAGGCTACAAGGGTTTCTACTACCCCTTAGGACCAACCATCGGACGACCAGATCTTACATGGAGCCCCATGTTTTTTCGAGAACAGTGCAATGGGTGCCCAGTCCTAACGGGATAGATCTCTCCTTTTCTCATTCCCCAAGATAACCTCATCGGGCGACCCGACTTCACATGGATCTCCATGCTTTTTCGAAGACGGTGCAATGGGTGCCCGAATCTTGGCGGAATGGCTCTCTTTTTGTTTTCTCGTCTCCTAAGACCTTGTATCGGGACAACCGACTTCACGTAGAGCTCTACGCTTTTTCAAAGACAGTGCAATGGTTGCCCCAATGTCTTAGCAAGACGGCTATTTTTTTCATTTCCTAAGGTGGCCTCATTGGGCTCTTTTGAACATAAGAATACAAGCTTCTCCTTCACAACCCCACACACCACCTTCAAGAGAGCAAAACAAAGACTTATTCATTTCTGGGCTTAGCAAAAATTATCTTCCTAGAGTTGACAAGTGTACACTCCCACTTCGTTACCTCCTTGACCATGGTCCAAACTAAATAAAGGGTGAACATCATGCAAGAATATAATCATGGACAACTTTAAAGTGTAAAAGAGTTTATTTCAAGGGATATTCCAAATAGAGACTCAAACGTTCCTTCAAAGCCCGCATTTTCTAAGATAGATTAAACAATGTATTCACTTCAAACATATACAAAATTCTGCGCTAAGCATCACTTAATAGATCAAAACTTTTAAGCACAAATGGTGCTTTCCTTTCGACACTTTAAAAGGAACATCATCCTCAATCTTCACACTATACACACGGTGGGAAAGACATAAGGTCAAATCAAAGAAACGCCCTTTTCCACACTTTAAAAGTGGGATATGGGCTATAGGATCACACAAAGCGCTTTTATGAAGGATTCAAACAAATGCAATGCAATGTCACGCCATCTCCCGGTTTCCACACTTTAAAAAGCAAGCATATAGGTAATGAAAATACGTAAGGGAGATAAAGAGACTCCCCTTCGTTGCTTCTCTTCAAGCACATTGCCTTTAATCATCCTCTTAGCTTTGAGCCATTTATCAATTTTCCTACACCATCAACAACCACATTGCAATACTACAAACCATATTAGAGAATTTAACTTCCACTAATGCAAAACTTATTGAAAGCAAAAGTAAACAACAAACACAAAATGCATAAAATGTAAGATAACCTCGGGTTGCCTCCCGAGAAGCGCTCCGTTTAACGTCCGTAGCCCGACGCAACTTTCAAGCCCTCATTCCAACATACTTGGACGGGGACAAGTCCTTTTGCCCCATCCATTCTTTCTTCAAGATATGCGCTCAAATGCCGGGCATTGGCAAACTCCTTTAATTCTATACATAGCATACTCTCTTCCAAAGGTTGGCAACTATCCATGTCCATGAGTATGCTATTCTCTTCCAACTTACCTTTTTTTTTCATTTTTCTTCTTTTCACCAAACTCCTTTTCATCATTTCTCACTTTCTCCTCAACTTCCTCCCTAACACTCTCATTTCTTGTCTTTTTCTTGTCTTCAACCTCTTCTTTTACATTCTCATTTTCAACCCCTTCACTCCGATCTTTACCAATCAAATCGTGAATACATAAAGCATCATCAAGGCAATTATCATGGAAAGTCACAAATTCAATATCAATTAAATCACACAAGCTAGCATCAATATTCATATCATCATCACCACAAAGCATCTCATGCAAATCATCAACATGTTCATTTGACAAAGAACTATCACCGAAAGTGAAAGACTAAGACCATCATTATCATCTAAAGAAACGAGAGAATTGTTCGCACGAGGATTGGAAGAGTTGCTATCATAAGGATTAGAGAAATTATCCTCACACGACTCTATTGAATTATTCTCCGTGGAATTGAAAGAATTATTTTCACAAGTATCAAAACAATTTTCATCATCATCGGAGGAGTCAAATGAATCACTATCATTAAAGTCACAAGGATTGAAAAAAATGACCTCATTAGTAACCCAAAAATCATTTCCACACTTTAAGGCATTATCATGAAGATCATAAGTATCATTCTTACAAGTATTGGACGAATTATCACAAATATCATCATCACGTTTAGCATTAATATTACCCACATTCTCCAAAGGATTGGCATGCACATTATCAACAACACAATCCACATTACCAACAACATTTTCAATATAAGCATCCCCACAATTATGATCAAAAGAATCATCATATGACTCATCATAATTGGCCACTTGAGCCAATTGATCTTCCAAAGTCCGAATTGATGCTTGCGTCTCTTGCCCTAGGGAGGAGGTTCTTTGTCTAAATTCTTGTTTCCATTCTTCCCTCATATTGGTTATGTCTTGCTTTAATTCTTCCATCATTGCCAATATCTTGTTCTTCATATCTTCCGTGATTTCCTCCTCATATGGTTGCATCATGTACTCCTCATTCTCATAGTGGTTGGAGTAGTATGGATAGTCTTGGTGATCTTGAGAATATGGAGGGTATTGGGATTTTGAGTGTATGAAAGGTAGTGTTCATCTCGAGTGTATGGGAAATATTTCTCATTTTGACGGGATTGTGAGTATTGAATTTGTTCGGAGTGAGAGTTATGAGGGTAGACATTTTGTGAATAGAGATTTTGTGGTGGAGCATGATGATATCCTTCTTGGGATATGTATTCCTCATAGTCTCCTTCATGTTGATTTTGATAGTGGTCTTGAGGTTCATCATAATGGCTTTGGTTTCTTTTTGGACGGTAATAATCATCATATGCCATCTCTTGATCATCATAGCGAGCCCAAGGTGGTGGTGGACTTCTTGGTTGATATTGTGGTCTAAAGTCCTCATTATCTTCATAACCATAGGGGTTAGAAAATTGATCATTATAGCCTCCCCTTGGTTGCCTATATCCTCCTAGGTCCTCATAGTAATCCTCTTGTTGATATCTTGCTTGAGAATATATTATAGAGGATCAACCTATCAACACAAAGACAAGAGAGTGTTTTGCAACTAGAAGTAGTTGCAAGTGAGAGTAGTAGCAAATGAAATAACAAAAAAAAAGATTAAAACGTAAACAAAGTAAATGGAAAGAAGTAGGTGTTAAAACGGGAAGAAGTTCCCGAGTATCGTTCTCAAAGGATGGCAAGGAGAGAATTTGAGCAGCAAGGGGATTAAGCACAAGAGTGTTTAGTGTTTAAAAGCTAACCCAAGCATAGTAAGAAATGTGCATGAAACATAATGAAAATAAGGAACAAATATTGGAAACAATCAATTGGAAAAGAGGATTCGGATCTTGCAACTCATATAGGTATCCTTGATTGCCTACGGTACTAGGCTAGCAACACTTCGATAATGAAAATGAGGCAAGACAACTATGCCAACGCCACTCTCGTGGTCATTGGCCTATCATCTAGTCCATAGTCCCATTCTCATGGCAACTAAGCTAGGTGAGGCAAATTATCGAACACATGGTGTGCTATTTGCCTTCCAATCCCCCTTCTCTTGAAGGCAGGAAGAAAATGTGCTAGGCTAGACTAAGGAGTCACCCTACTCTCGTAGGTGAGACTCCTTCTCCAAACACCTCTCATATAGGTCGATCACCCCTACACAAGAGTCAAAGAAGATCACCACTCACACAATCAATCTCATAATCAAAGCAATTGCAAAACCTAATTGATCAATTCAAAGCTCAAGAATATCCATACAAAATTGCTCAATCCAAATCCACAAAGAACTTTCTAATCATACATGGAATTGAAATAGCAAAAGGCAAAAGTAATGACAAGAAATTAAAAGGAAGACTTAGCTAGAAATTGAACTTTGAACTTGAACTTGAATGTTGATCTCAATCTTGCCACAATGGAATTCTTCTCTAATTCTAATCTAAACCTATGAATTGCAATGTGGAGTGAATTGGGAGAGATCTCTCTAAGGTAATCCTAGAGAGAGAAATATTCTAAAATGATCTGAAATTGAAGTGTGATCCATCCCCTGCAAAATGGCTCAATTCCCCTTTTAAACCTTGCCCAACCGCTAAACTTTCCGTGACGGACGCACGGTTGGACGCGCGTCCACTACGCGTCCAGCGTGCCTTCTGCTGCTCAGACTTCAACTTCAGAGAGCTGAAACTTGGACACCGGCCTGGACGCGCGTCCAAGGCCTATTTTGCCTTCCAACTTCGGTTTGTAAATCCTTCTCCGAAGTATTGCCATGTTCCGCCTTTTTGCACATCTTTTTACCTACAAAACGATTTACAAAGCGTGGAACGGGGTCAAATGAAAATAACAAGCATTCTAACGTAATAAAGGGCCAAAACAATCATAAAAGCCTTCAATTGTGCTCAAGATGATCCCAAAACGACCTTATAAAGGTGGCGTCTTTTGCACTTATCAAAAGCCATGTGAGCCACATTACAAACCCATGGCTTTCGCCGGACCTCTTCATTGGATGAAAATGTGTAAGGAAAATCACTACAAAGGGTAAAGGAGATGATCAAAGCATGAAAAGATCAAAATACTCTTTTTTTGGACGGTTATTTGATGAAAATTTTAACGGTGGACTGAAAGTGACAATGACTAAATTGGACTTAATGAAGTAGACTAAAATTGGCAATGACCCAATAACAATAGAACCAAAAATGAAAATGACTCTTATGTCATAATAATTCTATAGGACCAAAATAATGCTTTTTTTAAAAAAAAAAAAAAAGGGACTAAAAGTGGAATGACACATAAATATAGGACCAAAAAAGGAATTAACACTTAAAACTAAATGGACTGAAATACCCTCCTAGTTAACGCCAATTTAACACTTTTGTTAACGGGAGACCAAAAATGGTCATGCCACAATAAGACTAGGACTAATATAGGATGTTTTGAAAAAAAAAAGGACTAAAAGTATAACGACACCTATAAATCTAGGACCAAAAATGGAATTAACTCAAGATAAAAACAAACAAACAAACAAACAAAGATAAATACAAAAATAATTCAAACAAACTTGCCGAATTTGCCCAGATTTACAACTTTGATTTTATTCCCATTTTAGACAATTTACTGAATTCTCGAATTTGACCTTCATTTGAGATGAATGGGATAGTTGCATCTTTAATCTTGCTTAGTTTGGGTTTTAAAAATTTTTATTCCATGTACTGTCATTTCCTTTAAATACTACACTGTAACTAGCTTAGGTTATTATTGAATTTTTCTCTCTCGCTAGGGTTTGGCGAGCCTTCTTCCTCGCGCTAGGTTTGCGTGTCTTTTTTTTATTATCCGATTGTCTTTGCGGCGAAAGTTTTGTCTGTTTAGTTCAATCTGCATGGCGACCCTAGTTGAGAGTGTTCTTGCTAATCTCACGCTAGCAGACCTTGAGGATGGGGAAGGGGATCTACGGTAGGAAAGTGTGCAAGTTGATGAAGAAGAGGTGGTTGACGAGTTCTATGTGGTAGGCAGATTAGTGACTGATAAACCTACCAGATTTGCCTTCTTCCGTGACACTATAGCGGGTGTGTGGAGGCCGGCGCGGGGGATGAACGTCCGTGAACCTCAACCTCATCGCTACTTGTTTCGTTTTTTCCTAGATAAGGACGTGCAGCGGATCATGGACGATGGACCTTGGTCTTATGAACAAAGTGTTCTGATCTTAAAACATATTTCTCTAAGGGAGGATCCAGAAACCGTGCCTCTCACTTCGGCGGACTTCTGGGTTCAACTTCATGGACTGCCGGCGAGGTTCCGATCAAAAGCGGTGGTGCAGGCGATAGGGAATTTCATCGGCGCTCTCGTGAAAACTGATGAACGGAACTTTGATGGATCTATTCGTCAGTTTTTTCGCATAAGGGTTAGTGTTGATGTTTTGAAACCTTTAAAGAAGGGAATGCGTCTGAAAAGGGATTCCGGCGAATGGTTTATAGTGGATTTCAAATACGAGCGACTCCCTACCTTTTGCTTTGTGTGTGGCATGCTCGGTCACGCAGAGAAGTTTTGCGGGAAGGAGGTGCAGGCTGATCACCGTTGGATGGCGAAACTGTATAGTGCGGCTCTTCGGGCGGGTAGTAGGCGGGGTGTTCTGACGGCGAACCAGCGTTGGATAGCTCCAGAATCGACGGTCGAGCGTAAGTTGTGGGCTGGTCCTGATTCCACTCATACGGGAGTTGAGAAGCCGAATGCGCCGGAGGTTGTAGAGGAGATGGACGGTGAAGGTACGAATTTGGGCCTAAATCCTAATCCAGATGAGTCAAATGCTTCGATGAACTCTACTGTTCCATTGGCTGGTTCTGAGGCAGCTAATCAGGGTGGGGAGAAGACGCTGTCTGTCTCACGTGAGAAGGTTGTTGGAGGTGAGTGTGTTAGGCTTAATCATACACCATTCGTGTTTAATACCTCAGTGAATACTACTGTTCCGTCGACGAATTCGGAAGCAGTAAATATGGATGTTGTTGCCGACGTGAATAGTACTGAGTAGAGAGGAGGCCGTGTGAGCAGCATGGTCGTGGCATTTAATGAGCTGAAACGACGTCGAGTGTAGGAGAATGAGGTTGGTGAGTCTTCTGTGAATGTTGTGTCAAAAAACTTGATATTGGCGGGTTCTGGTGTCCATGCCCGCCCATCCCAATGAGTACCCTGAACTAGAACTGTCGTGGCTTAGGCAATCCACGTACAGTTCGCGAGATTATGGACATAGCGTTCAATAAGAAGTCAGATTTTATATTTCTTATGGAAACGAAGGTTAGTCGAATTCATGTGGAGCGTTTGCGTGTGAAGTTGGGGTTTGATGGTCTTTTTTATGTGGAAAGTGTGGGGTTGAGTGGTGGATTGGCGCTTTTTTGGAAATCAAATAATACTGCTAAGTTGCTAAGTTTTTCGAGACACCACATTGATGTTGAGGTGAGTTGTACCGGCCTAACCCCATGGAGGATGACTTGCTTCTATGGCTACCCAGAGCGCAATAGACGAAGGGAGTCATGGGAGTTGTTACGCTCTCTCCGAGACCATTCCACTCTTCCATGGGTTACGATAGGTGACTTTAATGATTTGTTGTTCTAGCACGAAAAACGAGGAAGGTGTCCACACCCGGAGAATTTGGTTAGGGGCTTTGGTGAAACGTTGGAGGATTGTGGTTTGCACACTTTACAGATGGAGGGCTACCCTTTTACATGGAAGCGTGGTCGGGGCACTGATGCATGGATTGAGGAAAGACTTGATAGAGTGTTTGCGACGGACGCTTGGAGGTCTTCTGTGCCATCTGCCAAAGTGGTAAATACTCTTTCCCGCTCTTCTGACCATTCTATTATTTTCCTTGATGTTAGGGACATGCGTACCTTGTCTCATAGAGGAAGAAAGAGCTTCATATTTGAGATGGCTTGGTTACTAGATGAAGGATGAAGGGGAGTGGTGGAAGATGCTTGGATTGAAGGGAGGGATAAAGGTTTGCAGAGTTGTTTGCAGTTGTGTGGGGAAAGGCTGAAAACATGGGGAGGTGACAATTTCCATAAGTTTGGCAAGCGTATAAGACAGCTTCGTGGGAAACTTCAGTCACTCCGGGGACTATCTGATCAGGTCTTCTTGGCAGAATTTAACCGACTGAATGAGGAGCTAAGTAGACTTGAAGTTCCGGAAGATATATTCTGGAGGCGGCGAGCTAAACAACATTGGTTAAGAGGTGCGGATGCGAATACTAAGTATTATCATCGTTTTGCCTCAGCTCGTAAAAGGAAAAACACAATCAGTAAGTTGAAGGACGATTCCGGGGAGTGGCTTGAAGGTGATAGTTTTCACCCTCTAATCTTGTCCTACTATGAAACTATCTTCAAATCTTCAGGTGTGCATGATATGTCGTCTTTCCCAACTATATCTCCAAGGGTGTCTCCGGACCAGAAAGTTGCGCTTCTTCTTCCTTTTACAGCTGAAGAAGTGAAGGCGGCTCTTTTCTCTATGTTTCCTGATAAAGCGTCGGGGCCAGATGGGATGAATCCGGGTTTCTATCAACACTTCTGGGACGTGGTTGGTAAGGATGTTTCAGATTTTGTTTTATAGTGTTTACATTCTGGCTCCTTTCCTTGTCATTTGAATGATGCAAACATTGTGCTGATCCCCAAAAAAAATCCCCCTGAAGCTGTAACTGATCTTCGGCCTATTGCACTATGAAATGTGGTATACAAGGTTATGGCAAAAATGATTGCAAATCGAATAAAGCCCCTCATGACTACAGTGATTTCAGAGTCTCAGAGTGTTTTCATCCCAAACAGGTTAATCACAGATAACATTTTGATAGCTGCAGAGGTGGACCACTATTTGAATCGTAAACAACTTGGTAAGGTTGGTTGGGCTGCTCTAAAATTGGATATGGCGAAAGCCTATGACCATATGGAATGGGTCTTTCTCCGTAAGATGTTGGAGTCTTTGGGATTTGCTACTAAATGGATTGATTTGATAATGCTTTGTGTGACAACTGTTAGGTACAATATTTTGATCAATGGATCATATGGTGGGTCAATTACTCCTACTCGTGGTCTCAGGCAGGGAGACCCGCTATCTCCTTATTTATTCATTATTTGTGCTGAAGGTTTGTCACAACTGATTCAACAGGCTCAAGCTTCGGGAACTATCCACGGTTGTAGAGTTGCCCGGGGAGCCCCAGCAGTTTCTCACTTACTGTTTGCTGATGATAGCCTTTTATTCTTTAAGGCAAATGTGCATGAGGCTGCAATTGTGAAACAATGCTTACAAAGTTATGAGTTGCTTTCGGGGCAGGCGGTCAACTTTCATAAATCCAGTGTCTGTTTTAGTAGGAATACTGTTGACGTTGATCGGGTCACTGTTGCGAGTACTCTCGGTGTGAATCAAGCGGTTGATTTTGGTAAATATTTGGGTCTTCCTTCTTTTGTGGGTCGTAACAAGAGGAGAGTGTTTGCTTATATTGAGGATAAGATCAGACAGAGGATTGGCTCATGGAACAAGAAATTGCTTTCCCGTGTGGGTAAGGAAATTCTATTGAAGAGTGTGGCTCAATCTATGCCCACTTTTACAATGAGTGTTTTCTTGTTGCCCGACTCTTTGTGTGTGGCTTTGGAGCGCTTGATGAATAGATTCTGGTGGGGTTCGGGAGGAAGTAACGAGAGGGGAATTCATTGGATGTCATGGAAGCGCATGTGTATTCCAAAGAGTTCAGGAGGCCTGGGATTTAAAGATTTACGTGCTTTTAACCTTGCTCTTCTGGGTAAACAAGGATGGAATTTTTTTAACTACTCCTACTTCCTTGGTTGCTCGTGTGTATAAAGCCAAGTATTTCCCTAATTCCTCATTTGTTGATTCCATCATAGGTACTAATCCTAGTGCCTGCTGGAGAGGTATATTTGCAGCTAAGGATTTGATTTGCGGGGGCATTCGGAGACGGATTGGGAACGGCACAAGCACTAAAATCTGGGGTTCACCGTGGTTACATGATGCGGACCCTATGATACATACTCCTCAGCCTTCATACTTATTCAATGCTACAGTTTCGGGCTTGGTGGACCCGGTTACAAACTCATGGGATGAGGCTATTTTGTCGGATATTTTTTACTCCAGAGATGTTGACCTAATTAAGCGTGTGCCTATTAGCCCTGATTATACTGATTCTTGGTATTGGATTGATGACTTCCAGGGTGTATACTCAATGAAAAGTGGTTATCGATGAGTCTGAGGTTCTATTACCCCGTTGATTAGTGGTTTTGATAATTGGAAGTAGTTGTGGAAGTTGAAGATACCACCAAAGTGGAAGAATTTCATTTGGCGTGCTATTACTAATACTCTTCCTACTACTAATTTAATTCAACGTCGTTTGGATATTGATCCCTTGTGCCCCCTCTGTGCAACTCAGGTGGAAGATGTGTCACATGTGCTTATTTGTTGTGATTTTGCAGTTATTGCGTGGCACATGGCTCAGCTCACCGTCCCAAGTGGAATTGGTGTATCTTTCCCTGTGTGGTTCCAACATGCCCTTACCTCTTTGGATGAAGATGCGATTGCCAGGGTTACAGCAATTCTTCATGCTATTTGGATTACTCGTAATTCAGCAGTCTGGGAAGCCAAGGTACCTACACCGGCCTCAATGGTGGCTATGGCGGATAAATCTCTCCAGAGTTGGCGTATTGCCCAATCCACATCCAATCCTCCTAGCCTTACGCATGCTCCCTGCTGGTTCTCAATCTCATAACCGCTGTCATATTGATGTTGCATATGATCGCGATACGGGTAGAGCTACAGCAAGAGCGGTATTATTGCGGCCAAATGGTGAGTTTGTTGCAGCTATGAGTACTCCCCTTCCGTTTTGCGATTCAGCTATAATGGCAGAAACACTTGCTTGTAAGGAGGCCCTTTCTTGGTTGAAGACTAGGAATGAAGATGTCATTGCTATGTTAACCAATTGTTCGGTACTCTGTGGGAATCTTCGGTCTACTTCAGAGATTCTTTCGTACATTGGTATTTCTACGAGGGAGTGCATTAGAATCATAAATTCTTTTACTTATTGCTCAGTATTTTATATTCCTAGATCGAGTAATGGTTTAGCCCATGCTTTAGCACGAGATTGTTTCTCCTCTTTGCAGGATGACATTATGTTTTGGGATGTTGTTCCCCCTGACTCCATTGCGGAGCTTTTAATATAAGTTATATTTATTTTCAAAAAAAAAAAAAAAAAAGCTTAGGTTCCTCACTTCCTCATCATTATATCAATTATCAACCATGGAGCTAGAGAGGTCCTGAAAAAGTTGGTGCAGATAAAACAAAATTCACAGAATGTTGGGAGACATCTCGTAAAACACCTTACATCATGCGCCTTGCCATGTCTGCTGGCATTGGAGGCCTTCTCTTCACAGAATGTTGGGAGACACCTCGTAAAACACCTTAGTGCCGTTCCAATAAAAAATGGGGTCCTGTGCAATATTTTAAATTGGGCTCTTTTTTTTTTTAATAATTTGTATATATAAATAATAGTTGTATAATAATATTTTAAATTGGGCCCATCCAGAAGGGATTCAGGACCTGTTGACCCGCGACTCTCAGCACATTGCTTCTAATAGACGTTACTAATCTGTGGGACCTCCGGGTTCCTTCCCATTCACAAATAAATAAATAAATAAATAATAGTTGTTCAAAAAGTTGTTTCAAAAATTCAAACTCAGATGAATATTTTCTAGAAGACATAATTTTAAAAACCCTAAAGAAAAAATAAAAATTTATTTAGAAACTCTATGAACAAATAATTAATCAAGAAACAAATTATTGAATATATTATTCTAAAATAAGAATTATTAAGTCAAAACAATAAACAAAAATTGTGAAATATTTAGTAATTTTAATTACCTTAAGAGAATTGAAGAACTTGAAAATTTGTGACTTTGTACGATCAAGAAGAATTCTTCAATCCTATCGAATTGCGTCTGTCGTATCACTCATCTGTGATACGTCTGTAGTTTATTTGTGAGATTTGTATAAATAAGCATTAAGCAACAATTTCGGTAATGACTAATGCTTAATGTTAATGGAATCAAGCTAATAATATAATACTAATATTTATATACTGTATCCACAATATAAATACATAGGGCGAAGAAAAAGGGTTGCCTTAGGAGTAATGGCGTAGAAAGAAACTGAGAAAAGGGATGCCTAATACTATTTATATAATAATGTATATATAAATATATAGAATTGCTTGCACATAAGGAATAAGATTACCTAATATTTGTGGGATTTGACTTCTTGTGAGATTTGGCTTCTTTTTTTTTTCGAAAACATATTTGGCTTGCTATGTTACGGACTTGCGGCGTATATACTATATATACAATTTTTTTTTTTTAAATAGGGGCCCCCAATTTTTGGGGGCCCTGTGCGCCGGCCCTGGGCAGACTTGCCCAGGGCCGGCCCTGCACCTTACATCATGCGCCTTGCCATGTCTGCTGGCATTGGAGGCCTTCTCTTTGGTTATGACACTGGTAAACACTATCCACAAAATCCCCAGGTCAGTTTAATTTTTGTTTAATCTTTTCCCACTATACAACAAAGAATGTGCTCTTGTATGTTATGTGCTTTAATTTGCACTGGATCATATCGGACTAGTAATGATGATGCTATATATGTAAAAGCTGTTATTTCTGGAGCTCGCTGTATATCAAGGAAGATTTCAAAACATGGCTTCAGACAAGTAAATTAACGTAGTACTGATCATGATTAACTTAGGTATCTGTTAACATATTCTGATCTTATCCTTCAATTTGATGATGTGAAGTGAAGGAAACAATTGTGAGCATGGCATAGGCGGTGCGATTGCGGGATCTGCCTAAACCAACAAGCCATTAATGCTAACCAGAGCACCTCTGATCTCTAGCAAGTGAAGCCTCTGAGATATTTATATTTATTCAATTGCCTGACTAGTGACTATGGATATATGCTTTGAGATAGTAATTAAATTAAAGCCTTTATTCATATATATGCTATTTCCACTTTACTGCTGGATTTTCTTGCACTGCATTTCAATGGTGACTAATAATGTCTTAACAGAAGAATGGGGGGGAGAACTGAAGAAGATGAATGTGTACAAGGAATAACATAATATATAAGCAATACTCCATTCTGGAAGCTAAGGTTATTTTGCTGAAAAGATTATGGTTACTTAACCACCTTGGATGGCTGACTGCTGTTTGGTGTTTCTGTTGCAACAAAACAACAAGCTGGGTTTGTATCCTTTTTCCAGCATCTTTTCGACCTCCTCGAATTGCAGTCCTTTGGTTTCAGGTACGAGGAAGAAGATGGCCACAAGTCCAGTGAGTGAACAGCCTGCGAATAAGAGGAATGTCCCTGAAGTGCCAATAGCAGCATACTGATTATTGTTCCTACAGCATTGAGGCCTGAGGTTACGAGAGACAGCGCGAGAGCTGTGGTGTTTGAAGCAAATCCAACCAGTTGCAGAATGGTGGGAACGTAATACATTCTGATTCCCACCAAATTGTGTGCAACTTGGACAGTAATGCCTGCATACAGACCCCTGCGGACAACTCTGTTCCTCCATGCATTCTTAACTTCTGAAATCAAGCCATCCCCAATTTCACACTTCTCTTCCTCCAATGATGACTTCAACCCACTCATTTCTTCTTCAACTTCATTTATTGCCGGATAGATCTTTTCCAGAATTGTCCTAGCTTCTCCCACCTTATTCTGATCAACCAAGCAAGCAAAGTTAGTCTAGAATAAGGTGGGAGAAGCTAGGGCAATTCTAGAAAAGATCCATCCGGCGATAAATGAAGTTGAAGAAATGAGTGGGTTGAAGTCATCATTGGAGGAAGAGAAGTATGAAGAAAGCACAATTGGGGATGGCCTGATTTCAAAAGTTAAGAATGCATGGAGGAACAGAGTTGTCCGCAAGGGTCTGTATGCAAGCATTACTGTCCAAGTTGCACACAATTTGGTGGGGGCAGAATGTATTGCACTCCCACCATTCTACAACTGGTTGGATTTTGCTTCAAACACCACAGCTCTCGCGTTGTCTCTCGTAACCTCAGGCCTCAATGCTGTGGGAACAATAATCAGTATGTTGCTTGTAACCTCAGGCCTCAATGCTGTGGGAACAATAATCAGTATGTTGCTTGTAGACAGGTATGGG
The DNA here is from genome assembly GCA_003576665.1 of Ipomoea trifida. Classification (NCBI taxonomy): domain Eukaryota; kingdom Viridiplantae; phylum Streptophyta; class Magnoliopsida; order Solanales; family Convolvulaceae; genus Ipomoea; species Ipomoea trifida. The sequence goes on along the minus strand of CP025658.1, from coordinate 22,640,930 downwards.
AGGAGGAGGCTGATGATCATCTCCATGTTCGGGATCATAAGCTGTTTGACTCTCTTATCTGGTCTCCTTTATCTCGCCTCTCAACATTCCCCGCCAGTTAGCCTCTCCCAATCCCAACACTTTGGCCTCAATTCAACAAGCTCCACTTCCTTATTCGCAGCCGGATCAAATAATCAACCATCATCCTGGAGCTGCTACTCGTGTGTGCATCAGCATGCCACCTCTCACCACTGTTCATTCTGCTTTAACAAAGCCGGCAAAGTAAGTTAGTTTGTTTTATCTGTACACTTTCTAACTCAAAATTATCTTCTATACTACAGTTTCCTGCAAAATTCTTACCATTTCTGGATTCTGATCTTAACAGTATAATCCAGGAGCCTGTTTATCTGTGACTGATGAAATGAAACACTCGTGCCACTCAGTAGGGTGATCATGGTACACAGAAGGCTGCCCCAGCAAATATGGGATCTTTGCAGTCTTGCTACTCGGATTGTTCATCATATCCTACGCTCCTGGGATGGGGACACTGCCATGGGTCGTGAACTCTGAGATTTACCCTTTGAGATACCGCGGTGTTGGAGGAGGAATAGCCGCAGTAGCTAACTGGGTTTCAAATCTCGTCGTCTCACTCACTTTCTTGACTCTCATAGAGGCTATTGGCACTTCAGGGACATTCCTCTTGTTTGCAGGCTGTTCAGTCACTGGACTTGTGGCCATCTTCTTCCTCGTACCTGAAACCAAAGGACTGCAATTCGAGGAGGTCGAAAAGATGCTGGAAAAAGGATACAAACCCAGCTTGTTGTTTTGCTGCAACAGAAACACCAAACAGCAGTCAGCTGTCCAAGGTGGTTAAGTAACCACAATCTTTCCAGCAAAATAACCTTAGCTTCCAGAATGGAGTATTGCTTATATATTATGTTATTCCTTGTACACATTCATCTTCTTCAATTCTCCCCCATTCTTCTGTTAAGACATTATTAGTCAGCATTGAAATGCAGTGCAAGAAAATCCAGCAGTAAAGTGGAAACAGCATATATATGAATAAAGGCTTTAATTTAATTACTATCTCAAAAGCATATATCCATAGTCACTAGTCAGTCAATTGAATAAATATAAATAACAAAACTGAACAGAGAAAGAAAGTTAGGCATCCAAACAGCAAGACAAAGCACAACCTGCTCAGCCAGCCAGCTAATGCATTAATAATAATGACAATAGGATAAGGAAAAAAAATTACCTAAAAAAAAAGTAAAATGTGTGATGGGGGTTGGTGGCTGCCTTGATAATTGTATCTTATTGTGGACATACATGCATGCAAGCTTGCTGGTAGGGACCAGCACACTGCAGATGAAAAATTGGCTTCACAACAAACAAAGAGTGTCCCCTTCCAACCTTTCACCCATTTTCACCTACTTCCATTCAAAATTTCTTACCTAAGCTAGACACTGCCTAACAATCAATTTGAGTACTGTATTAAGATTTTGAGCACATAAAGCAATATATTCTACCTAACATCATAGAACGATACAAAAGTTCACGAAAATATATAGAAAAAATAAGCACGAGTAAACAAGAAATAAGTGGATATTGATACACTGGAATTACAGAAGAAATTATTGTATTCTCCATAAACTAACAAACTTAGTACATAATAGTGTATCTCACACTTATCTCACACTAAAAACACGACCATTAGTAATGACCTCTAATGGAATTTGGATCTCCCATACAAAACCAGAGGATTAACATCCAAATTCTCAGGAAAAAAAACCGGGAAAATAAGCCAGTCTCCGATACAGGCAAGGGTTATAATTGCAGAGGGGAATGAAAACCCTCAAAAAACCTATTCAATCATATCATAATAATATACCTTAAAGGTCAGCTTCCTTTCAGTAGATCCTAACTATTTCTTCTTTTTTTTTTTTAAATCCAAACTTTTACCATAAGCAAAGTTCTGAGCCACTCCTGTACAAGCCAGATCCTATACATATAAACTACGGAGTACTTCAAAATATAATATATGGCCGTCTAAGCTGACCTCTCTAAGCCTCTAAGGAGTTGACGTAGAAGCTTCTTGCCTCGGTTCTCTCAAGTACCCAAGAAGTGTTTCAGCCTGTAAAAAAACAAGACCAAGAAATTCCTATTATCCGACCAAGGCCAGAAATGTACAGCTAGCACACACCGAAGAAAAATAAAACATGGCAAAACAACAAAAAAGATGAGCATACATATATGATAAGACATCACAATCACTGAAAACAGTATTTATTCCATATTCAAGTTGCAGAAATCAAATTAAAGCATCATCAATATTTGGGATACGATATTTTCCCACTTACCACAAACAGATATCAGCCTCACAGAATAGCCAGATTCAGCTGTGTTTCAAATTTCAATTCTTTCAATATTTTACAAAATCATTCTTAAAATCTCAACTAACTAACAAGTGGAATATGTCTACCCACCCAATTAAAAGCTCAAAATACATACTATGAAGCATGTAAAAATCATCTAAACAATTAGCTAAGAATTCTGAGATTTCTATTTATCACAACTTAACGAATAGAATAGAATCAAAATCGCTAAAAGATTCATTCTTTTCTTGGTAAATTGTTGTTTCGGTAAATCATCAAGAATTTCATCCAAAATGGCATCAAACAAACTAAGCTCACCTTGTGCTTAGCTTTAACAGTTCCATTCTGAGACAAGGCAACAAGAGGAGGAATTCCACCTTCTCTCACGAGCATTCCCCGGTTCCTAACACTATCAATACACAATTGCAGAAGCGTGAGCACCGCAAATTCCTTCCCCTTATCGGAACTATCCTCAATAGCCTCCACCAGGGCTGCGATTCCTCCTTCCTCCACGATCGCATCTCTGCCAATTTCGATGGCAGACAGGCTGTTCAACACCACCATAGCCTTCTCGGCAAGCCCAGTTCCATTCACTCCCACGAGCTCCACCAGCGGCTTCACAGCACCTGCGCTCACAGCCCTCTCCTTGTTTAACTTCACTGAACAGAGCTTATAAAGCGTGGTTAACGAGTCCTTTTTACCGCGGTTGGATCCATTGATGAGCAGAGCCACCAATGGTGGAATGGCACCACAAGCCCCAATTGACAACTTATTTTCGTCAATCAAAGCCAGGCTCAACAAAGCGCAAGCCGCGTTCTGTTTGGACGTCTCTGTACCGGTTTTAAGCACGTAAACCAGTGATTTTATGGCGCCGGCGTCGGTTATGACGGTTTTGTTAGGCTCATGAAGGGAGAGGTTTAGAAGCCCCGTGACGGCGTGTTCTTGAGTCCAGGGATCGGAGCAGCGGAGAAGAGGTATAAGTGCGGGTATTGCGCCGGATTCTCCTATCAAAGCCCGATTATCGGCTCGGTTCTTAGCTAAAAGCCTCAACTTTGCGGCGGCTGATCGTTTCACCGCTACTGAGGAAGATTGTAAGCCGTCTAGGCAGAGCTTCACCGTAGGGTGAAGATCCTCAGGCGATATGCTCTCGATTATTTCAGTCGAAAACGTGTCTCTCTGAAGAAACCCTTGACAAGGTTCCGGCTCCGGCTCTGAGTTAGGGTTCTGGCTCTCAACCGGATCCGCCGCAGTCGGCAGGCTAGCGAGCCGCTGCAATTCGCCGGAAATATCACTGCTACAAGCCGAGAAATCGCTGAATGTTTGTGAAATCTCCAGAAATTCCTCTTCCGAACAGGAGGATTTGTTGATTGCGGGCTTACTAGCGAGCTCCCCAAGCCGGATATCAACGACGGAGTCCGTCAGATTCTCGGATACGTTGCCGGACTTTTCAGAAACGGAGCATCCGCTTCTGTAAAGATTCGACCGGATGGTCCTCATGGAACGGCCAATAGACCGCTGGATTCTGGCCGAAGGCGGCGGCGGAGTGTAGTAGTAACAAGGCCGCGTTTGGTTGAAGCTATTGCTGCCGGAATTTGCGTGAGCCTGAGAATCTTGTAGAGAAACCATTATCAAACTCAACGCAGAGGAATAAAAGCACACCAAGACAGATTCTTGATTTTTTGTTCAAAAAAAATCCCAAAGCAGAGGAATAAAAGCACACCAAGACAGATACTATTTTTTTTTTTTTGATATTTCAACTCAAGAAATATTCACAAGGAGGAAAAAGCAGAGAGATTGGAATTTTGCAAGATGGGCATGCAAAATTTGCTATTTTGAGACACTAAACAAAGCGAGCAATGAAGAAGTATTCATTGCAAAGATTCCTGGGAGAACTTTTGAGGGTTCTGGGAGATTCTCATTGAGCTTTAAAAAGGAGAGGAAAGCTCCGGCGGACGATAAAAATGGCGGATTTATAGAGGAAGAAGAAGAAGAGAGTGAGTAAAAATGAGTGGATTTGGTGGCATAGAGAGAGACGTTTGGTTTTGGAGAATATGCTAAGCTCACGTGCCGTGTTTGCTTGTCTAGCTCACAGTACAGAAAGTAAAAGTGTAAACCACAGTTTTTTCTTTTTAGCAAAAACTTGTGAGACAAATTACACAAGCCATGAGATATGTCGAGTAAAAATTAAAATATAATATTAAAAATATAATACTAATGAAGTGTTATTAAAAAATGTAATATTTTTTAGAAAAAATATAATATTTTTATATTTTTAAAAAATATAATTTTCTTTTAAAAATATAAAAATATTTAAGTTTAAAAATATTACACTTTCATTTATAAGTAATAAAAGTAAATATTATATTTTTTTATATAAGTATTATATTTTTATTTTGACCCAAATTGTCTTACATATAAGAATTCGTGAGACCGTCTCAGAAGAATTGCTTTTTTTAAGAGTTCTACTATAAAAACTCTCAAACTTTACTCCAATTATACTTTATGATGTAATAAGCATTGGTACGATATTTTCATCTTGTTAATCTAAAAAAATTATCTACATTCAATATTTATGATATGAAATTAAATTTGGGAGTAGAATTTAAGAGTAAAAATAGTATTTTCTTTTTAAAATTACAGTAATAAAGTAAAATTCAGTGACTTTTTTTTATTAATTACAGTAATAAAGTGAAATTCAGTGAGACTGAAAGATTCGTTGACAGCAGGATGGCACCAGCAGTGTGTTGGGTGTATAAAGGCACAATAGTAACGGTAGGGTCAGGACATAGCCACATAGGGTAGCAACTAGCAATGTATCTTTTTTTTTTTTTTTTTTGCCACACTGGCAATGTATCCTTTAAAAACAAAAAATGTTGAGAAAAATTGATTTCGAAACCTTTTATAAAAACTCACACAAGAGTATTTGTCAACTATCAAGTAATGTGATGATATCCGGTTATAATTTTAAATTAGTGATTAATAGATTATAGATTCATATTCCAGCAGTAGAGATTTAAATTTTTTGGACTAAAAATATTTGAGAAATTATAAAACAAATACTACTTTTTGAGTACTAAAAAAACATATACTACTTTATAAAGAATCATGAATATTTTTAAATAAATAACCACATTTATTAAACTAGACTAGAAACTAGTAAAACTACTAAGTAATACTAATAATAATAATGCTCTATTTTAAATGTAGCTATGAATAAAATCTATTGAGATTTAAAATTTTATAAAACTCAAGGTTTTGTATTTTAATTTATAAATATTAAAATTTACTGTAGATGAAAAAAGTAACAATATTTTTATAGAAAGGTTCAATCAATTTTTACACTTTGGGAGAAGAGTAGGAACAAATAGCGTATGCTACAAATATTTTGACTTTAATTTGAATTCAATTTGTCTTTAAAATATCACAGAACTACAGAAAATTAGAAAATACAATGCTAGAAAGTGATGCTACATTCGTTTCTTAAAATTATATTTTAATATTATGTCTCCATGAGTTAATTCTCGAACACCCGCTGATGGTCAAATGGGTAATATCACTACACTTTAATTTATGGCAAAATTTGTAATCATTACGTCAATATGTGCTCTATGTAACGTTGATCTTGAAACTCTAGCTGATATAAGATCTCAACGAGATAAAACAATTTAGATCATCTATAATTTGACTAGTAATTTTTTTTTTTATTAACTATCACAAACAAACAAACTTAAAACATTATAATTACAATATGAAAAAGTGTCAAATAGACCACTGAACTTCTTGTTTTTGTGCAATTGGATCACTGAACTTAAAAAGTGTGCAATTGAACCATCAAACAAGCAAAATTTGTGTAATTGGAACATTTTTAAAAAAATTCCGGTAAAATCCGATTATATTACTTACATGTACGTATTAAGAGAGGCATTTTCCTTTACCATACTAGTTGAGAGTCAACATTGAAATGTTTTCAACTCAAATTGAATTTAGAAAAACTTAGAAACATGTTCTAATTGCACATATTTTACTTGTTTGATGGTTGAATTTCACACTTTTTAAGTTCAATGACCCAATTGACATTTTTTCCTTACAAAATTAATTTGCTTATCACAATTACCTCCTAAAATCACTGTACTTGAATATTAGATGAACCATTCCCGTAAGTAAAATAGCATTAATTTGCTTGCATAAGCAGTTCAATGGGTCACAAACTCACAATAATAAAATTTAGGAAGAAAGATTAGAGATCGAGTTTCATCCGCGATACTATTAAAGCAAATTCTTAAATTGAGGAAACACATTGTACGGATCAAGAAGAAAATAACATTAATTTTGTACAGAAATGGATCTGCTGACACGTGGTGTCGGCCCAGGGGGAGTACTGTGACATAGCGGGTGGGTGGTTCTGCAGCGATGGTTAGATTCAGCGTCGGTGAAGATCAACGGCTGGTGACAGAAAATGGAGGTCCATTTTGATTTTGACATTTGGAATGGTAAAAGAAAAGGGTAAAAACTGAGTCTCGAAGTTTTGACCACATGGTATTTAAAAGTGGCTCAAAAATCTAGTGTTGTGGTTAGTAAACGCCGTACTAACACTGGTTGTGGAACAGCTGGTGGCCGGTGCCACTAATCGACAAAAACCATTTTAACAGTCCGGATTATATTCAAATCATTAATTAAAACGATGATTGTGTTATCTTTTGAATGTTTGAAGTGAATCATGTTTGCGTCAAATCAATACAAATTTTGGGAATAATATTATCCAAAGATTCATTATATTTAAATTGAAGATTTAAATAAATAAAAGAAGTGCCAAGGACCTTGTGGTCTAGTGGCATCAAACCCTTTTCTTTATACAGGAGGTGGTGGTTTGAGCTTCAGTGGAGGCAATACTAACTGTTGTACTTAACAGATACTGCATTGTAATAGAGAGAAGTTTTTCTTTGCCAAATTTATAAACAATTTTTTTTAAAAAAAGTTACTAAAAATTTGTTGGGCGTAGGGAATTAATAACATGCAAATATTTCTAAGGCCTTCCTCAATAGTGGGGGTTTTGGTGTGGTTTTTGAGGAGTTTTTGTAAGTGTGATTAGGAAAGAGAAAATGGGGTGGAGGTAAAAAAGAAAATTAAAAAACAAAGCAAAATAAAAAAAACAGGAAAAAAGATTAAAAAAGAAAAAAGTACTTACGTGGCAGTGAGCATATGGCTCTTAAACACTTTGGGGCCCACCATGCTGCAAAATCTCATATTTTGCAGGGGAAAGATACCAACAAAATTTCCCCCTCCCATTTGTTAAAAAACCACTCCCAAAGTTTTTACTATTCCAAAATCTCACTAAAAGCTACAAATGGGGATGGCCTAAATGTAGTCACGATAATTCACAAAATTAATCTTTAAGGGATAAGTACAAATAAGTTATCGTACTATTTAGGAAACAACAATTAAGCTATCGAACTCGAATAATCCCCAATTAAACTACTGAAATCGGAAAAAAGAGCAATTAACATTTTTAACAGGTTAACTTTACTTAAAGTGCAAATAAGCCACTGAACTATCTGTGAAACATCAATTAAGTCATCGAACTCAAATAACTCCCAAATAAGTCATTTTTTTACTCCTTTTTTTCACTCTTTTTTTATGAATTAATTCCATTTTTGCCCTAAATTTATAAGTGACAGTCCACTTTTAGTCATTTTTTATCTGAACATCTTTTTATCCGAACTCATAAAAAAAGTAAAAATAAATAAATAAATAAGGACGTTCTGATAAAAAAAAAAAAGGACTAAAAGTGGGTCGTCACCTATAAATCTAAGGCAAAAAATGAAATTAACTAATAAAAAAAGTTTTATTTAAAAAAAAAGAAAGAAAAGTAAAAAAGTGGTTTATTTGGGAGTTATTTGAGTTTGATGGCTTAATTGATGTTTCCTAGATAGTTAAGTAGCTTATTTGTACTTTAACCTGTTAAAAATGTTAACTGCTCTTTTATCTGGTTACAGTGGCTTGATTGTTCTTTTTTCCGAGTTCGGTGGCTTATTTGGAGGTTATTTGAGTTCGATGACTTAATTGTTGTTTCCTAAATAGTACGATGTCTTATTTATACTTTATTCCTTAATCTTTTCGTTTCATCCCAGTAGTACTAAAAGCTTTGATTTTTGGCACTTAGGGTTACAAGTGCACATGAGTTCAATACAACTGTACCCAGGGTTACAAGTGCACATGAGTTTAATATAACTATAATATGATTTTATGTACATTAAGTTTTGTTTTTATTAACATATAGAAGAAAAATTATGAACATACTACATAATGAATTAAATGAAATTAGATATGGTGCACCTAACCAACATGGTTGGCGTGGTGGTTCAGCACCTTGTTTCTTAAGCATGATGTTGGGGATTCATGAATTCCCACCCATGTGAATGGAGTAAACCTTACATCGTGTACTGTTTTGAGTGCCTTTATCGAATTATGCTGTGGACCCAGGTCCACCTTGCAAGGTGGACCTGGGTCCAAAACTACGTCGTTTTTGTCTTTTTTTTTTTTTTTTTTTTTTTAGTAAACATATTGTTGAATATAGAGTTGTTCAAAAATGTGTGAATGTAGAGGGTTCAAAGTGTGAATGTATAGTATAGGAATCATGAATGTACAGTTATGATTGTGTGAATGTAGAGGGTTCCAAGTGTGAATGTAGAGTATAGGAATTGTGAATGTACAGTTATGATTGTTTGAATGTAGAGTTGCCCAGAAATGTGTGAATGTGAAGGTTTCAAATTGTGAATATAGAGTATAGAAATCGTGAATGTAGAGTTATGCATGTGTGAATCTGTATTAGAGTTACGAAGTTCTAGCAACTTGTAGCCCTGTAATGTGTGAATATGAAGCTTTCAAGTTGTGAATATGGAGTATAGGACCTGTGAATATAGAGTTTTGAATGTGTGAATGCATAACAGTGGTAATATAGTTACTAAACATATAATCTTGTAATGTGTGAATGTGGAGTTTACAAAGTGTGAATGTAGAGTATCATATAATCATGTAATGTGTGAATGTAGAGTTTACAAAGTGTGAATGTAGAGTATAGTGTATGTGAATGTGGAGTTTACAAAGTGTGAATATAGAATATAGTGTATGTGAATGTAGAGTATAGTGTATGTGAATGTAGACCCAGATCCACCTTGCAAGGTGGACCTGGGTCCACGGCATAACAATTGTCGCAAGTGAATTTTTACATTGTTTCTACACTTAGACCTGGAGTCTCTCTTCCCATAATTATCTTTTCCTTACTCCCATCAGCATAATTGTCAAATTGGCCCCTCAAGTCGGGTGGATAGTGCAATTAGACCCCCTAATTGAAAAAAGTTTCAATCAAGCCCCCTAAACCGGTAAAAAAGTGCAATTGAATTCTAAATGACTTGTTTAACAAAGGTTACTACTTCTTTGTATTTTGGTCCTACTGTCAAATTTTTTTTTGAATACTACTGACTCTACTACAATGCAATATTGTTCCTCCACTGAGACTCGAACCCACCACCCCCCGTATAAAGGGAAGGGTTTGATGCCACTGAACTACAAGATCCTTGGCTTCTACTATCAAATTAATTTGTATTTAATATATAATTTTAATAATTTTTTAATATTTAAAAAAATAAAAATAAAACAAAAGTCGGCAGTCCCAGTTTGGGACTCCGACTTTTGTTTTGTTTTGTTTTTTTTTTTAATATTTAAATAATCATTTTTATATTATTAAAAAAATTTTGTAAAATTATTTTAAATAATTTAAAAATAATTATTTTAAATAATTAAAAAAGAAAACAACAACAGAAAAAAGAAGAAGAAAATTACATTTTTCATCCCTAGGTTATAGGGTAATTGTAGAATTTATCTTTAACTGTTGGTCATACTGACTTTTCGTCCCTAAGTTATCATTGATGTTGCACTTTTTGTCCCTTTACTAATAAAACATTGTGGACGAAAAGTGCAACGCCAACATAGAATTCGTCCCTGAGTGTTGGTCATGTTCACTTTTCGTCCCTGAATTATACTTAAATTGTAAATTTCGTCCCTAATGTCTTATTAATAAAGGGGCAAAGAGTGCAACATCAATGATAACTTAGGGACGAAAAGTGAGTATGACCAATACTTGGGGACGAATTTTACAAATTAATTTGACAGTAGGACCAAATTATTAAACGGCCAGTGGCTGTTTTTAATATTTTTTATTTTTTATTTTTTATTTATAATAAATAAAAAATAATTGTTTTGAAAAATAAAATAAAAAAAATGAAAAAGTGTTAAATTGGCCCCCTAAGTCGGGTGGATAGTGCACTTAGGCCCCCTAACTGAATTTGACCTGATAAACAAGTCATTTAGGACTCAATTGCACTTTTTGCCGGTTTAAGGGGCTTGAATGGAGTTTTTTTCAGTTATAGGACGTAATTGCACTATCCACCCGACTTAGGGGGCCTATTTGACACTTTTCCCCATTTAATTTAATCGTGACTTTCTCATATGTAAGAATAGTCACTAGATGTTCAAAGGAAAGAGGCAACAAATATATCAAGATAATCGCATTGTATTCATATTCAATCTTGATATCAAGCCTGGATATATATGATATTCTTTGGCTAAAGACATTAATATGTTGCACTAAGTCTGAACCCTCCTATATCTTAAGCCTATAAAGCTTCTACTTTAGATATAGTTTGTTTGTGTTGGTCCCAATCGGATTAGGGAGTGATTCTAGAGGTGTGGGGGTGAATAGACTCACTTAACTTTGAAAAATTCTTCGCAAATGTTAAGTCTACCCGAGAGGTAAGCTTAACGAAACATTCAGAGTTTGAATGCACATCGGAAATAATTATGTAACTCTTTTTAGACGTTCTTTGCACGTTTGGTTTTCTTGGTAAAATGTTAGATTTGTACGTGAATAATATGCAAAGTAAAGCAATAAAAAAAATAGAGAGAGAGAGAGAGAGAGAGTGTGTGTTTTTATAGTAGTTTGGCTGTTAACGAAGCCTACTCTACTCTTCTTCACAACACATGAAGGTTTGTACTAAATCCACTTAGTGCAAAAACCACCAACAGATCACCCTATGTATACAAAGCCGACGATGAACTGTTGCAACCGGGGTTTTCAACTTCTACAGAGTTTACTCCACCTCTTTTTAGTTATCCGAGTATAGTTTACAAAGGTTGAAGAAATATGGTTTCTTCTTCTCCAACTTGGACGTCTCAGGTTGAGTAGATATGGATTATCGCACTTGAAGCAGCTCAAGACTCCTTGAATACTAGATGTAAACTTTGAAGCTTTTGTCTCTCTTTTCTTAGATCACTGGTCGCTAGAACTTAGAATTTTTCACAAGTTTCTTCTCGCACTAGAATTTTGAATATGACCAGCCCCTTCTTCAGTAAATGAAGAGGGTATTTATAGGTAGGAGAAAATAATTCCGTTTGAGGGAAAACCATTCTCAAATAGACTATGGACCAGCGGGTAGAGACCAACGAATTATCTAGAGAGTGGGTAAGTTGTTAGACTTTATAGTCGTTGAATCCTCAAAAAGTGGCTGACACCAACTTTGCATTAAATGAGGGATCGACCTCGAAAAGTGTTCCTTTGACTTTTTGTGCCTTCGAACATATTGCCTTGCCTTTTAAGGTATCAGACTCAGGTAGAATTTGAGCTAGTTTTTGTGCTCAAATAATATTTGTAGGAGTCCTTTAGAGATGTCAACTAAATTGACATCTCGTACCTTAGGTTCTCTTTGATACAATGATTGACTTTACCAATCATCCCTTAACTCCTCGAATGATCTTTCTTATCACTCGGTCTTGATAATACACAAGAGGTAAACCTTTCCATTATTCGGCTTTTGCAACCTCTCGAGATGCTTGCCCTTATCCTCCACTTTGTTAGCCGGTCAGGGCGCATTATCGCGATGCCACGGTAGGCTAGGACCACGCCACTGATTAGCAGGGTGTCCGTGATGAATGAGCTTCTCAAGCTCAGCCTTCAAGACCTCACAGTCTTCTGTCGTGTACGAGGTGTTTCGATGATAATGATAGTAAGGGGTCGTATTCGAATCTAAGACTTGTAGATTATCCCCTGGACGTACCGATGGCGGCGACGATAATTGTTCACGGACCTCGCGAAAAGACTGCACTGACAGTCGGAAAGTACTCGCCTTAAATCTGTCATACACTCGACGAGTGGTCACTCGTTCGACGGTAGCCTTCACTTTTTGAATCACAAATTTCGCTAAATCCCTCAGCGGATAGGGCTGACTGCCTGTAACACCCCCGATTTGAACACATTCGAGCCTAGGGTAATATGAATTCTAAAACATATATAAGAGGATTAAGCAATATATTTCTAAACATAAGAGTCTAATAACTAGCAAATCGGGAGTGCTACCGCCGTAGCCAGACATACACACCCAGCTAGGCAAAGTCTAATCAATCCCAAAAACAATCAAAGGGGTTTTTAGACCCCAGTGTCCAAGCACTAACAAAACAGCGGAAGTAATCATGACATAAGTCTACATAAAAAACATTCAAAGTAAAGAATGGATTAAAAATCTAGGAGCTAGATAACAAAATACTAATCTAATCTAACTTTTGGCAACACGCTCATTATTCAACAATCCAAACCTGAAAGAGGTTAATAAAACAAGTAGAAAATAAATCGGTTAGCATAAATGCTAAGCATAAACCCCTCGACCTTGTAAAATATATTTATACGTATATAAGTTTTGAAAATGAGTGGTTCAGACAATCACATAGAGCATCAAGTAATGAATACCACGTAAGATCATATAAGAATAATTCAACCAATTATAGAATATATGTTTTAGGGAAAATAGATAGTTTTGACATTATAAAGTAAAATACGCCACGAAAGACTTAAAAGAATGACAAGCAATGCTAAGAGACATGCAAAGGTAGGTCACTTATATACTTGAACATACACGAGAACATTATGGAACATTTATAAAGACATCAACCTCCTATATGCTTATAAGAAGACCAAACAATCAATTAAGTGCACAAGCTATACAACTTCAATTCAAGAGAATGAGTGAGTAGAGTTAATATGCTAGAGGATATTCATAATAGTAAACAAAGCTCTTTCTCTATGAAATCAACATAAGTAAGCTCATGAGGTTAAAGGTATAGTCATTTCTCTATTATAAACGTAAGTATAGAAAAGTCATAGTAAGATAGCTATTCAAAAATATCATTTGATGCTAATACTTTCACTCTCAAGAAAATAATAATAATACTCCATAGTAGTACAGAAGGAAATTCAATCACTTCATCATTATCATCATATCTCATCATGTCTAAATATCACATAAGTGGGGTAGGGACATTACCTCAATGAAACCCTGAGTAACAACAACCCTCTACTGAACACCACAACCCCCACTTTACTAAAGGTGGAATCAAGCCACTACCTTAAGTGTGCACACCCCCTAACTTGGATTTCAAGCCCAGCGGGTAGTAAACCAACCCTAAATCGAACCCGAGATTTTTCGACCAAGTCACTTTTCTCATCATAACATAAACTCCAAAAGGATCCGCCATCCAGTCGGTATCATCTCGTCATAACTTCCAAAGGGATCATCCGTCCAATCGGATCCTCTAAAAATATAGCTTTTTCCTCACACTTTTCAAATATGAGTATTACACTTATTTTAGAAACTCTACTTTTCCATAATAGGCATTACATAATATATATAACACGCTTTAAAAATAAAATATTGATATAAGTTTTGAGAATAGAAGATAGGCATAGATTTATTAAATAATAATGATAGGATGGGTATAAATAACATGTGAATTTCCTTTTAAAAAATAACTCGGGCACTCCCATATAAACACGTAAAATCATGAATATTACTACTTATTTATTTTCTTAATCATAGGTACATCAAATGTGGATTTTGAGTGAGAAAATGGGAATGATCATGCCTTATTTATAAAAATAATTTTTGTACAGTACATGCTCATCTTATAGTAAAATAGCTAAATAGATATTTAGAGTCTCACCAATCACTGGTAGCGGAACATATCAGAACGTGACCGGACCCAAATGTACAGGACAACAAGCCCCGCACGCAAGGGCTCATGGCCACATGGACCACGCGGCAGGGCACAAGGCCCCGCCTCGCAAGGCCCGTGTGCCATGGCATGATATAGCATAGCTCAAAGCCCCGCCATCTCTCGCCTACCACTTAGCACATGGGTCTGGCCAACAAGGCTTCTAGCCTTGTGGCTAGCCCTCCGTATTCAACAAAAAAATTGAGGTAGTAGCCACATCTCCTGCAACATTTCATCAGAAACTCCATTTTCTCAAGCTAGAAATCATCTAACAACATCATTATAACATTCAAACATCATTTCTCAACAACATAACACTTTACACCATTTATCACAACATTACTAAGCATTAAATGAGCAAAAACAAGGCAAACATACACATTTACAGAGCATCACAGTAAAATACATATGTTTTGGGTTTCCATGGTTTATACCTCAAACTTGGTGTCTTAAAGGCTTGAATCTCTCCTCTAAGCCTCACGGTTGGCTTCTTTCTCCACTCCATAAACCCCATAACCAAAGAAACCAAGAAATAACAACAATACATCATACACATGCACATATAATACATACTCAAGAGATGAAAGAGAGAGAAGATGGTGAAGAGGAAAAATGCAAAAATGAAGAGGAAAGGATGATCTTACAATGATTTGCCTCCTAGCTAGCTTAGTATTTCTCCTTGAAAGTAGAAATGAAGAAGTGATGGAGTGTGGAGGGGTTGGGAGGCAATTGATGAGTGTAGTTTTTCGCGGTGGATGGAAAGAAGTAGGTGTTAAAACGGAAAGATTTCCGAGTATCGTTCTCAAAGGACGGCAAGAATGGAATTTGAGCGGTAAGGGGATTAAGCACAAGAGTGTTTAGTGTTTGAAAGCTAACCCAAACATAGTAAGAAAGGTGCATGAAACATAATGAAAATAAGGAACAAAACGTTGGAAACAATCAATTGGATAATATAATTATTGGACTTAGGGTAATTTATTGGGTCCATAGCTTATAATACAAATAATATAGTATGGGCTATTTAGAGGGGTTGGGTCACTAACCATAGTCTATATTACATATATATATATATATATATGATCATAATTATGGGCTTAGTATAATCTTAAGAAAATAGAATAATGTGGGCTCAATAATATTGTTTATGTAGGAAATATATATACAACTATAGAAATATTGGGCTATAGACTATTATTATTATTCATAACAATAAATATATATATAAGAGTAGAGATTTTTCGACAAGTCACTTTTCTCATCATAACATAAACTCCAAAAAGGATCCGCCATCCAGTCGGTATCATCTCGTCATAACTTCCAAAGGGATCATCCGTCCAATCGATCCTCTAAAAATATAGCTTTTTCCTCACACTTTTCAAATATGAGTATTACACTTATTTTAGAAACTCTACTTTTCCATAATAGGCATTACATAATATATATAACACGCTTTAAAATAAAATATTGATATAAGTTTGAGAATAGAAGATAGGCATAGATTTATTAAATAATAATGATAGGATGGGTATAAATAACATGTGAATTTCCTTTTAAAAAAACTCGGGCACTCCCATATAAACACGTAAAATCATGAATATACTACTTATTTATTTTCTTAATCATAGGTACATCAAATGTGGATTTTGAGTGAGAAAATGGGAATGATCATGCCTTATTTATAAAAATAATTTTTGTACAGTACATGCTCATCTATAGTAAAATAGCTAAATAGATATTTAGAGTCTCACCAATCACTGGTAGCGGAACATATCAGAACGTGACCGACCAAATGTACAGGACAACAAGCCCGCACGCAAGGCTCATGGCCACATGGACCACGCGGCAGGGCACAAGGCCCCGCCTCGCAAGGCCCGTGTGCCATGGCATGATATAGCATAGCTCAAAGCCCCGCCATCTCTCGCCTACCACTTAGCACATGGGTCTGGCCAACAAGGCTTCTAGCCTTGTGGCTAGCCCTCCGTATTCAACAAAAAAATTGAGGTAGTAGCCACATCTCCTGCAACATTTCATCAGAAACTCCATTTTCTCAAGCTAGAAATCATCTAACAACATCATTTAAACATTCAAACATCATTTCTCAACAACATAACACTTTACACCATTTATCACAACATTACTAAGCATTAAATGAGCAAAACAAGGCAAACATACACATTTACAGAGCATCACAGTAAAATACATATGTTTTGGGTTTCCATGGTTTATACCTCAAACTTGGTGTCTTAAAGGCTTGAATCTCTCCTCTAAGCCTCACGGTTGGCTTCTTTCTCCACTCCATAACCCATAACCAAAGAAACCAGAAATAACAACAATACATCATACACATGCACATATAATACATACTCAAGAGATGAAAGAGAGAGAAGATGGTGAAGAGGAAAAATGCAAAAATGAAGAGGAAAGGGATGATCTTACAATGATTTGCCTCCTAGCTAGCTTAGTATTTCTCCTTGAAAGTAGAAATGAAGAAGTGATGGAGTGTGAGGGGTTGGGAGGCAATTGATGAGTGTAGTTTTTCGCGGTGGATGGAAAGAAGTAGGTGTTAAAACGGAAAGATTTCCGAGTATCGTTCTCAAGGACGGCAAGAATGGAATTTGAGCGTAAGGGGATTAAGCACAAGAGTGTTTAGTGTTTGAAAGCTAACCCAAACATAGTAAGAAAGGTGCATGAAACATAATGAAAATAAGGAACAAAACGTTGGAAACAATCAATTGGAAAGGAGGATTTGGATCTTGCAACTCATATAGGTATCCTTGATTTCCTAAGATATTAGACT